>JANAVB010012600.1:7411658-7773624 GCA_029216955.1 Iris pallida
ATATATAATATATATCATATATGTTGTGTTGTGTGGTGTGGTTGTGTGTGTGTGTGTGGTGTGTGTGTGTGTGCGTGTGTGTGCATATATACTAACATACAAGGAAATACGATATGCATATAATTGCTAATAAATAGGAATTAATACCTGTTGGCCCATTCCTGGTCACACCCGATTTTGATAATCAACACGCACTTTAGTCAATACACAAAAATATACAAACTGCTGCTAATCATTTCAGGCTATATGTGAAATCAATATCAACGGACGTTGTACTACATCAACAAGCAAAGATTCAATGGATTTTCGTTGAGTCATTTTACAGTTATTTTGTATTTACTTTTATTGAGTCTAGGATTTATATTGTAAAATCAAATAGGTAATACTGGCTTAGGTTATCTCCAGTCCGATTTCTAAAAAGCCTACCTATTTACATTTCATCTTTACAAAGTAATTCGTATTATTTTTAACAAACAGCTTTTTGACAAATATTTCAAAATTTTCTTGACAGAACTCAAAACCGAGTTCGGCCCGAGTTCGGTCCGAACTCTGCCCGAGTTCGGTCCGAACTCTGCCCGAGTTCGGTCCGAACTCTGCCCGAGTTCGGTCCGAACTCTGCCCGAGTTCGGTCCGAACTCTGTCCGTGTTTGGTCATTTTAAATTCAAAAGTTCAGTTGCCTCCAAATCTGCGAGCAACGTCTCTATGCGAAATATTTGCATCAGAACTCTGCCCGAACTCTGTCTGAGTTCGGTCCCAGAAAACACCTATAAATAGAAGAGAATTTTTTATTTCAAATCATTCATTCACTCTTCATCTTCTCTTCTCTACTTACAAAGTGTTTTCAAACGTTCTAAAGCTTTCAAATCATACCTATACATCTCTTAGCCAAAAGCCAGTAATATCTATGTTGATTTAGAGTCTTTTGGTGTCCAAGAGTTGTAAAGAGGTCGTTCCAAGTTCAGCAACTATCCTTGTTGTGGAGCCGGTCGTGCGCTCGTCACCAAGCACGTTGTTGTGAAGTTGGTCGTGCACTTGTCACCAAGCACGGTATTGTAAGGGACTGCAAGCTCTTATTTAGCTTGTGCTATAGTGGATTAACATCGAGCAAGAGTACTCGAGACTGGATTAGTCCTCTCAGAGGGATACCAGTATACATCGCTGTGTCACTGAGTTTGATCTCTCTATCTCTTGCTGTATTTATTTACTGTCTCTTATTTACTGCCATAGTTATTCTTAAGATTTTTAATTGGTGATTATTTTCCGCTGCACACACACACTCTATTCACCCCCCTCTAGAGGTACTCAACGGTCCTACAATTGGTATCAAAGCAGGTTATATTCTTATATAACAAACCTCAGAGAGTATATATGGCAGCCGTGAAATCAATATTCAACGGTGAAGGGCAATCCACAAATAGACCCCCACTTTTTGATGGTACTAATTATACCTATTGGAAAACACGGATGACTTTCTTCTTAAAATCTCTTGACTTTGATCTTTGGTCTATAGTCATTGATGGTTATAAGAAACCAACACCCACAGTGGTTGAAGGCCAGCTTGTAGACAAGCCTCATGACAAATACATTGAAGCTGAAAAAGCTAAGGTTAGTCTAGATGCTCGTGCCATCAATGCACTATTCTGTGCAATTGACAAAACGGAGTTCAACAGAGTTTCAACCTGTAAAACGTCTCACGAAATTTGGAAACTTCTTGAGGTAACTCATGAAGGTACTTCCCAAGTGAAGGAATCCAAAATTAGTAGACTAACACAGGAATATGAATCTTTCAAGATGAAACCCAGTGAGTCAATTACACAGATGTTCACACGTTTCCTTGATATAACTAATCCTTTGCAATCTCTTGGTAAGGATTACAACAATCATGAGAAGATCAGAAAAGTGCTGCTGGCCCTAACCAAGAACTGGAATCCAAAAGCCACAACAATTATTGAAGGAAACGATCTCACCACTATGTCCTTGGAAACACTGATGGGCAAGCTCATGACCCATGAACTTGATTTGCAAGAGTTTAAAGAAGCAACACCAAAAGAAAAATCTATTGCCTTCAAAGCTCAAGCAAAAAAATCAACTTGCAATGACTCTGATGAAGAATCATCAAGTGGTGATGAACAAGCCCTACTTGTGAAGAACTTCAAAAATTTCCTAAAGTTTGAGAAATCAAGCCGAAGGAAGAGAGATGTCCAAGAAAGCAATGAAGATGAAACCATTTGCTTTGGATGCAAGAAGACAGGGCACATGAAGAAGGACTGTCCAACTTCAAAGAAAAGTAGTCCAAATGACAGATCAAGATCAAGCAGAAAAGCAACAACCGGTCGAAAGTATGCCAACACAAGCATCTGGCATGAAAGTGATGCCAGTGATACAGAAGAAGAAGACAGACCCTGCGAAAATGCCAATGTCTGCCTTATGGCATTTGATAAGGTATCCTCAAACCCTCTATATGATGATTTTACTTTCGATGAATCAGAAAATGCCTTTAGCGAATTACTTGAAGATCACAAAACTGTGCTTGACAAGTATAAGCAATCTCGAAAAGAGACGAAGGCATACACAACCGAGATAGCTAAACTGTCCAATCTTATTGAAGATATTAAAGAAACATCTACTACCGGTAACACGGAAAAGATAGCCAAACTCAAAGTAGACTATCATGAAGCTATCCTCAAAATTGAAAAGAAAGAAAGAGACTATGTCAAGATGCAAGAATTGTATGACATAGAGAAGAAGAAGCACTTAGTTACAGAACAAAGACTCTCTGATATGACTACTAGATATGAAGAGTCTATTGCGATTTCTAAAAAGTTAGAAATCAAGTTAGACAAACAGGCAATACCTGTGACACAGCCTAAGTTTAGTCCTAATGCTAAGCATACACCTAAGAGGACTAAAAATAAGAAAGCACAGAAGAAACACGACTATCATCATGCTTTCACTTATAGGTTCTCCAAGAAACCAAACAAGCATGTAAACACAGTTTTAAACACATCTGGTTCTAAACTAACTTGCACTTATTGTGGTACGCGCGGACACATATCACAGTATTGCTTGGCAAGGAAACTTGTTGACAATCACACTTTATTCTGGAGACCTAAAACTAATCAGAATGGACCCTTCAGTAAATGGGTACCAAAGGATTCATCTACTTGTCTTGTAGGTGGACCCTCAACCCTCTCATGCTCAAAGCAAATGGATCCTCGATAGCGGATGTTTGCGACACATGACTGGTGATGCATCTTTGTTCGCTACGCTATCGATGAAGAAAGAAGGATACGTCTCCTTCGAAAATAATTTGAGAGGTGATATTATTGGTAATGGTACTATAGGTACTTCTCCTTATCCAGTAATAAAAGATGTTTGTCTAGTAACAGAATTGAAACATAACCTACTAAGCATAAGTCATTTGGCTGATAATGGTTATGGTATCAATTTTGTGAAAGATAAATGTACCATATATGATATGTCATCTAGTGATCCCGTATATAAAAGGATTAGAGAAGACAATATTTATGTTTTCTTTTTGGAGAGTACTAATAATACAGGTAGATGCCTTGTAGCTAATCCAGATGAAAGCTGGCTATGGCACATGAGACTAGGACATGTAAATATGGATACTATCTCACGACTCAGTACTAAGAAGTTGGTAAAAGGACTCCCTGAGATTCCATTCAAGAGAGATATGGTATGTGCTGACTGTGAAAAGAACAAAGCACATAGGTCTACTTTTAAATCCATCAATGCTGTAAGTACTTCTAGACCTTTGCAGTTAATTCATATAAATTTATTTGGACTAGTAGAGTCGCTAGTCTTGGCGGTTAGCTCTACGCTTTTGCTATTGTTGATGATTTCTCTCGCTTTACTTGGGTTTACTTTTTATCAAACAAAAGTGATGCTATTTTTGAATTTCAAATATTTTACAAAATGGTACAAAACGAAAAATGCTTCATGATTACTCGTATCTGAAGTGATCATGGTGGTGAATTCGTAAATTCTGATTTCAAAAAGTTTTGTGATGATAGTGGATATTACTACGAATTTTCTTGTCCTAGAACTCTCCAACAGAATGGTGTTGTGGAGCGGAAGAATCGTACTCTAAGCGAAATGGCTAGAGTCATGCTAAATCAGCATAATCTTCCTAAGTACTTTTGGGCAGAAGCTGTTAGTACAGCCTATCATGTTTTAAACAGGGTGTTAATTTGACCAATCTCGAAAAAACACCATATGAGCTTTGGTTTGGAAGGATTCCAAATATTTCTTATTTTAAAGTTTTTGGATGTCGCTGTTTTATCCTGAACACCAAGGATAACTTGGGAAAGTTCGACTCTAAAGCAGATGAAGGGATATTTCTCGGATATGCTGCTAAGAGTAAGGAATATAAGATTTTTAATAAAAGATCTATGATTGTTGAAGAATCTATTAATGTTACTTTTGATGAGCTAAATAGTCACAGATCTAGCGATAATAATGATGAAGATACACATGCAAATACTGAGAAGAGTTCTGTGGAAGATCTGACCGAGAAGTTTGATTCATTAAAATTCTTGCCAGATCATCCAGAAACACTCATTATAGGTGATGTATCTAAAGGTGTAAGTACACGCTCCTCTCTTAAAGATTCTGAAATAGCAGCAAATGTAGCATTTATTTCTTAAATAGAACCTAAGAATATAGATGTTGCTTTTTTCTGATGAGTTTTGGATTCATGCCATGCAAGAGGAACTAAATCAATTTGAGAGAAACCAAGTTTGGGAACTCGTTCCTAAACCTATTGGTCAATCAATAATTGGTACCAAATGGGTGTTTCAAAATAAACTTAGTAAAGATGGACAAGTTCTACGCAACAAAGTACGTCTAGTGGCACAAGGTTATAATCAAGAAGAAGGAATTGATTATGATGAGACTTATGCTCCTGTTGCTAGACTAGAAGCCATCTGCATGTTTTGTGCATTTGCATGTTTTAATAATTTTAAATTATTTCAAATGGATGTGAAAAGTGCATTTTTGAACGGATTTTTAAAAGAGGAAATTTTTGTGAAACAACCCCCTGGTTTTGAAGATTTTCAAAAACCTGATCACGTCATCAAGCTTAAGAAAGCACTCTATGGACTCAAACAAGCACCTCGTGCTTGGTACGAATGCATAAGTGCCTTCTTACTTGAGAATAGTTTTTTCAAAAGGAAGAGTTGATACCACCTTGTTTATCAAATCTTTGAATGATGATATTCTCCTTGTGCAAATTTATGTAGATGACATAATATTCGGTTCTACTAAAGAAAAACTTTGTCAAGATTTTGCTAAGTGTATGCAGAGTGAATTTGAGATGAGTATGATGGGAGAGCTAACTTCTTCCTAGGACTTCAGATCACACAACACTTAAAAGGAACATTCATCAACCAAGCTAAGTACACGAAGGACATACTGAAAAAGTATGACTTCGAAAACGTAAAGCCAATCGGGACTCCTATGGCTACATCTACAAAGCTTGACTCTGATGAAAGTGGCAAACCTGTCGATCAGCGTAAGTATCGAAGTATGATTGGTAGTTTATTATATTTAACTGCTAGTCGTCCTGATATTATGTTTAGTGTTTGCATCTGTGCACGTTATCAGGCAAATCCTAAGGAATCACATCTAAGTGTCGTTAAGCGTATCTTCCGATACCTTAAAGGAACTTCTACAGTCGGCTTATGGTATCCTAAAACCAAATCCTTTGACCTGATAGGTTACTCGGATACAGATTTTGTAGGATGCAAAGTGGACCGTAAAAGTACCAGCGGTACATGTCATTTCCTAGGAAAGGTCTTAGTCTCTTGGTTTAGCAAGAAACAAAATTCTGTAGCATTGTCAACTACTGAGGCCGAGTATATCGCCATAGGTCGTTGTTGTGCTCAGATTTTATGGATGAAGCAAACCTTAGAAGACTATAATCTGTACTACACTAAGATTCATATTTATTGTGACAACACTAGCACCATTAATCTGACTAAGAATCCTATCTGTCACTCACGCACAAAACACATAGAGATTCGTCATCATTTTTTACGTGATCATCAGCAACACGGGGATATCTGCTTAGAATTCATTGACACAGAACATCAACTAGCAGACATATTCACAAAACCATTGGCTGAGGATCGGTTTAACATAATGAGGCGAGAGCTCGGTATACTTGAATTTTCAGATTCATAATGTAGTTCGGTATTTAAATAAATTTTATGACTTGAAACTTTAAATTTTATCTAGCAGAAATTATTTTGGAAAACAAGCCTAAAAAGGGTCTGTCTGTCACCACGACTACGGTCGAAGCGACGCGGTACTTAAGAGTTCCCCGGTGAACCTCCGTTAGCTGGGACAGTACCCCTACAGCTAACCCAAAATAAATACTGTTACTAAATTGAGAAGTCAAAGTCATAAAGTTGAGTTTCAATTACCAAAACTGCCTTTATTGTCTCGAAAATACAAGTGACCGAACTCTGGCCGAACTCTGACCGAGTTCGGGCCGAATTCGTGCCCAGTTCGGTCGGCGCTGTATTAAATTCCAGAACCGAACAGCCGGCCCTAAACTCTATATAAACCACTCTTTTACCCATCGTTTTCCCTCGCAATTTCGTGGATTCATCTCCTCCCTCTCCAAAACTTCTTCCTCCTTCATCTTGGCAAGAGTTCTAGAAGATCTGGTGGGCGTTCCAATTTTGTTCTTTCTCTTTTTCAAAAAGGTACTTCGCTTTTTCTCCTTCTTTTCCCATGGCTCCTAAGCGTCAACGAGGATCAACTTCCCAAGCTAGTTCCTCTTCATCTGATTATACTCCAGCCAGTTTATTTAGTCCAGCACGACCAGTAGGATCAGAAGACTATAATTCAACTCTATTCCCTGACAAAGAATTTTCTGATCTCTGGTTTGACTCTTTTTCTGGTCGTAAAATTTGTTTTGGAGCTTTTGTCAATTTTACTATATTTTCTGAGTATGCTCCGACATTCGACCACTTAGGCTACCGAGATTTCTTCGAAGTAGCAGAAAATATCTTTGACAATGCTGTCCGAATATTTTACTGCAACTTGCAAGTAAAACCAAACAGGAACTTTTATTCTTGCGTTGCTGGGCAAGAATTAGAGTCTAGTGCTAATGATATTAGTGAATTCATTCATATTCCCGATATTGGTGAAGCACTAGTAGATATCAACCATGTCCAATTCCCTGCAGATGTCACCCTTGCCTCCTTCAAGGAACTAATCTGTCATCCAAACCCTATTCCTCGTAGGGTATTTTTACGACATCTGAACCAAAACTTTTATGAACTTCATCGACTTATTTTCTCTGTACTTCTTCCTAAGAAAGGATCCACTGATGAAGTTACTTTCTTAGAACTTTCTGCCTTGTACCACATTTACTTTGGTATTCCTTTTTCTATTCCAAAGACTATGATGGCCTGGTGCTGAACTGCAGAAATACAGGACATAATCTGGTGTACCCTATGCACCTGGCCTCTACCTTCCGCCGGTTTAAGATTGATCTTCAAACTTGTGCATACTCCTCCACTCCAGTCGAGCTTACCAGATCACATAGATTCCATGCTCCACCTCTGCCTCCTGGAGCTCAGCCTGCTCTAGATGCTGAGGCTCCTCATCATGATGCTGCTCCTGCTCCAGCCCCTGCTCCGGGATTCGATCCAGGATTTTACCAGCGCTTTGATGACTTTGTTGCTGTTTCTGCGCAACGTCATCAGAGCTACCTTGATTCGGAGTTTTGCTACATTTATCAGGTCCAGGTGTTGCGGAACGTGCTTGCGGATCTCCACTACAACCTATCTCATGATCTAGTTCGTCCGGTCACCATTCTGCCTCACCCAGACTTCCCTGGTCCTCGATTCGGAGACGAGGCATCCTTTCAGTACTTCGACCCTACTGCATCCTACTTTCCTGCAGAGGCCCCTGGCGGTGATGATCCTACTATGTGATGTGGACTCAGCTGTTGGCTAGTGGATAGTAGTTAGATGATGATCTTCTGATTTGATGTTTTTTTTATGTCTAAACTTCTTAGTTAGACATTTTAGTATTTCATGATTGTACTTTGCACTATTAGTGAGACATTTCAGTATTATCAGCTGTTTCTTTCCATATTAGTTGTTTATGCTGTGCTCATGTATCTCTTTAGCTTCACTTTGTCTTTTATTTTTATTGTTGGCTTCACACATTACGGGGGAGCCAAAGTCATTTTTATATTGACAAAGGGGGAGAAGAGCTATACATAACCAAGCAAAACAAAACAAAACAAAACAAAATCATCTCAGGTATTTTGTTTGTTCTATTTTTTAAGATATATTTTTTGGTATAGACTCAAGTTTGTCAAATATCAAAATATGGGAGATTGTTGGCCTATTCCATGGTCACACCCGATTTTGATAATCAACACGCACTTTAGTCAATACACAAAAATATACAAACTGCTGCTAATCATTTCAGGCTATATGTGAAATCAATATCAACGGACGTTGTACTGCATCAACAAGCAAAGATTCAATAGATTTTCGTTTGAGTCATTTTACAGTTTATTCTGTATTTTACTTTTATTGAGTCTAGGATTTATATTGTAAAATCAAATAGGTAATACTGGCTTAGGTTTATCCCAGTCCGATTTCTAAAAAGCCTACCTATTTACATTTCATCTTTACAAAGTATTTCGTATTATTTTTAACAAACAGCTTTTTGACAAATATTTTAAAATTTCCTTGACAGAACTCAAAACCGAGTTCGGCCCGAGTTCGGTCCGAACTCTGCCCGAGTTCGGTCATTTTAAATTCAAAAGTTCAGTTGCCTCCAAATCTGCGAGCAACGTCTCTATGCGAAATATTTGCATCAGAACTCTGCCCGAACTCTGTCCGAGTTCGGTCCTAGAAAACACCTATAAATAGAAGAGAATTTTTTATTTCAAATCATTCATTAACTCTTCATCTTCTCTTCTCTACTTAAAAAGTATTTTCAAACGTTCTAAAGCTTTCAAATCATACCTATACATCTCTTAGCTAAAAGCCAGTAATATCTATGTTGATTTAGAGTCTTTTGGTGTCCAAGAGTTGTAAAGAGGTCGTTCCAAGTTCAGCAACTATCCTTGTTATGGAGCCGGTCGTGCGCTCGTCACCAAGCACGGTGTTGTGAAGTTGGTTGTGCACTTGTCACCAAGCACGGTGTTGTAAGAGACTGCAAGCTCTCATTTAGCTTGTGCTATAGTGGATTAACATCGAGCAAGAGTACTCGAGACTGGATTAGTCCTCTCAGAGGGATACCAGTATACATCGCTGTGTCACTGAGTTTGATCTCTCTATCTCTTGCTGCATTTATTTACTGTCTCTTATTTACTGCCATAGTTATTCTTAAGATTTTTAATTGGTGATTATTTTCCGCTGCACACACACACACTCTATTCACCCCCCCTCTAGAGGTGCTCAACGGTCCTACAATACCAACAATCAAATCCCACAAGTCCAAAACAGCGTTCATGAATCAAAAACTCAGAAACTATCAGATTAAATCCCAGTAATCAGAATATCCCAAAATTCTTCAAATTCGAATGTCGAAAAAACCCAATTTTCACAAATCGACCCAAAACAAAAAATACTCCAAATTAACTCACAAAAGTTGGCAAATACGTTGGTCTCGACACGTGGGACGTGCTCGGGTACTCCCGTGGTCGAAACCGTGTCCGTATCGTGTCCAGTGAACGAGTATCCGAAAACCTGATACGTGCGTGAACTGAATCAATGCGAACCCGATTTCTCGTTCGTTTTCGATCCGATTCTCGTGAAACTTCGCGTACACCTGGGCGTACATATCCTCGACCTACTGGCCCAGTTAGCGTGCGGTCACATGTCATGTCTGACACGAACGCAGGGCGTATCCGCGTGCGGGTATGCGCCGTGTACAGTCCCGTGTACAGCATCGTGTACGCATGTCGACGAGTCTAGGGACTCGTTGTCCCACCTTGTGTCTCGTGTTCATGTCCTAGGCTAGGGTAGGTATAGGGCTACACATTGGATACCCTGAATCATGTCCACGTGTCGTGTCGTGTCCACACGAACGCTGTGTCAGCGGCGACTGACCGCGCAAGCGTGTGGGCCGATCAGTGCGATCGCGATTTCTCCCTCGTTTCTCGAAGAAAATCTACAAAATTTTGGGAGTATGTTCTCCGCCATGGCCCCCACCTACACGTCAAATTTCACATGACCATGTGGCCTGTGTATCGAGAAATCAACCCCGAGCAGCAGGGCACGCGCGCGACCTGACGTACAGTGCGTTCGTGTCCTGTTTGGACACGGATACGAGTCCAATTTGTGTCAAAACTCATGGGGTCATGATCCTCGTGTATAGGGCTACCAGATTATATAAAAAGATTTAGCAAAAATCAAGATTAAATCCATTGTGACATTTCATCGAACACCTACATATATAAACCGATACGTGTCCGATACGGACACCAAACGAATACGAAACTGGACGAAAACGAACCTACAGGTCAAAGGTACCTAGATGCACACTACCATGGAGAAAAATCAAGAAAAACAATACTAGAATAGTATTTACCTATTGAGAGTCAGAATCTCAATGTAAAAGACTCCTCGAGCGCTCCAACAATCGAGTACCCCCAAGCAAACGCCTCTACAACCTTGCTAGCAATGCTCCAGCAAGATCCTCTCCTTCCTACTAGCGCAACGAAATTTGCTTGGGAAGAAACGGACTCCGGATGCAAAGGGGTGGCGGGTCGGAGGGGGTAGTGGGGATAGCACGGTCGAGGGGGTTCAGGGTCGGCGTCGTAGCTGCGAAGGGGTGAAGGGCCGGAGAGGGTGGCGCCGGAGCTGCGAAGGGGTCGATCAAAATTTTTGGAGATAGGGGAAATTTTAAGAGGATGGGGGAAATGAAGTCTGTTAACCTATATGAAAAGCATTAGCGACGTCATAAAAAGATGTCGCTAAACATCACTGACTTTATAAATATAGCAATGTATGTACAATGACATCGCTATAATAAAAATAATAGCGATGTCATGTGACAAATGTCGACATCTTATTTCGTAATATTATTTGTAGTCATTGAACGTCACAGATAGTCGCTAACAGCGATGTATTGCAATATTTATTAAGGACGTGCTATATTCATAAAATTTAGCGACGTTCTTACTTAATGTCGCTAAAAAATGTCACAAATTGGATATATTTTAGTAATGAATGACGGCATCGATATGATAGGGGTGTGTGTATGAGA
This sequence comes from Iris pallida, assembly GCA_029216955.1. NCBI lineage: Eukaryota > Viridiplantae > Streptophyta > Magnoliopsida > Asparagales > Iridaceae > Iris > Iris pallida. Next base: position 7,422,931 of record JANAVB010012600.1, read on the forward strand.
GACTTAGTTGTGTAGAAGATGTTTTCCAAAAGTTGTATAACTTCCATGCCATGACGTATATCATTACACGACACTATGAGTGAGGGTTCATTATGGTGGCACAAGCTTTCGCATTCAACTAGCTACCGGTGCGAGCGGTTCGTGTGTCAGTGCATGTAGAATTTAGATTATGTCTAGTTTATTGACTCACATTGAGATATGGGTTGTTCGAGTCATGGATATAACTTGTACCATTCATGGGCGGGGAAGACTACTAGTAGGCATATGGGACAGCCCCTTCAGACTGCATAATCTCTGGAGGAGACTACGGAGTCATGAGCCTTATAGTTTCGTAGTTACTTTTTTGGCTTGTAGCTCATAGTTCATAGCATTGGCTCATGATCCGCCACCGGCCTGTGATTCGGTGCTATATACTTATCTCCTACCCATATGCCCAATGTCATTTTCAACATGCATTCACATAGTATGGTGAGATATTGTACTTATCCCTAACTACAGCTTGGGACAATATCTTATCATGGAATAATAGGCCACACCTTGTCCTCGTTTGGTTGTGGTTGTGGTTCATTGTTTCGACGATAAGATAGTGGACCATGTGGTGGTTCGGATTATTCATTCAGTTTGTATTATGGCATGGGATAGTGTCTTATCGCATAATAGTTTACCATCCCTTGTCCTTGTCTGGATGTAGGGGTGGTTTACCGCTTCGATGGAGGAATACTGGACCATGTTATGATCCGAGCTATTTATTTTATGTTTATATTTATTCAGTTCATATTATGGCATGTTCCTTCTGTATCTTATTACGTCCCTCTGAGGACCTAGTAATCTCGCTAGGTTATTGCGGAGCCCTTATAGATAGATAGATGGATGGTATGTTTGTTTCTTCATGTTTCAGGTACTGCATGTAGTATTATTTCATCATTCTTCCGTATTTTATATATTTCTTATCATTATATACTCTGCTTATTAGCCTAACTTTGCAAACTTATTTTTGTTCTCGAGTTTGCTCGAGCATGTGTTTTATAGGACGGCCGACTATATTACATATCGTTCATTATTGATTTAGTTACTTATATGTGGATTGAGATATAATTGAGATAGCATAGATTTAGTACACTTCTACAACATAGTACGTCTAGGGTAAGTCAATTAAATTGTAAACTTATTCCAGATCGTATTAGCAGGCATGCTTGTGTTCCTAGTCCTATATATTTTGGGACTGGGGCGTGACATGTTTCTGTGGTGGCCCATGCAGGTCAAGATTAAATCATATCGGTTATGTTACTATACCGAATGAGCCTGCAATAGGATAGTGTATTAGAATCTCAATCCACACCTGCCATTGAATTTTCTTTGATTTCTCCTGTCATGACCCGCACCCGCTTTTCGGATACGAGACGTGTCCAAGCCAGCCTACGCCGCAGAGTCGGCGGTAGAACGATGTCAAGCCCGCAAGAAATAAATGCTCAAATAAACTTCATTGCTCATTCACATTTCTAAATTTATTACAACATTTACAACATTTATATTTGAAGGAAAATACAATGTCTCACAGAATAGTAAAGTCAGCTAGTTCCACTATCTAGGTTGACCTCAGCATACCTATGTCTTCCCAGTGCTAAGAGTGATCGCGGCTATAACCTGAAAAATGTTGGTTTCGAGTCAGAAATGGAACAAGCACACAAACCGACGACAATACAAAAACACAATAGAATTAACAAGACATAAAAATAGTACATGAGAGATGAAAACTAGAAAGTAACAGATGATACGACAAGTGGTGAAGAAGACAAGAAAAGCAAATAAAATACAACTATCTATGTGATGTGAAATATTAGTTTCGACATGTGAACGGCTAGGGGATAAATCCGGCACCCTGTACGTGTCGTGTGCAGCTGCTATTATTCAAGAATAGACTCATGGGATAGTTCTGGGTAGTCCACATGTCTACTAAGATATTTCTCCACCCGACTACTCCGTGTGACGAGCGTGTCAACAAGCAGCAAGACATATGTATATTATGAAATGAAAAGACTACCATGAATCGAAAGCAATCAGAAAGTGTACTTGCCTGAGGTCCTCAGCTAGTGAAACCACTAATTTTGTTGAGTCCAATATAGTCTGTTTGTCTAGGGTTGATAAAGAGGTATAAATGTGATTAGCTATGATCAATGATAATCCAACGATCTAAGAGATTTTCCAACTTAGAGGAAAAGATAAGAGATAATTATTTAATTTTGAAAATACGTATATGCTTTTATAGCATATTAATATTAGCCCTTTATTTTATGAATAAACATAAAGCCCAAAAGGTGTTTATATCTAAAGCCCATAACACATTTATATTGAAGGTCCAATATGTAATGTCTATAATAGTCCCAATGCATATAGGCCCAAATATATATATAAACCCTTTTTATTTATAAATAAGAACTACGCCCATAAAATATAAAACCCAAAACTAATTTTACAAAACCACATCTAAATTTTATACAAGATGGAAGTCCCAATAATATGTAGTTATTAAGCCCACACTATCATTACCTATACTTATAAGCATAATTAATATTCCACTCAAATATCCAAAATAATACATATATATAATTTTTTAGAAATATCTGTATCTTATATAATAAGCCATTTAGAAAAATATTTATATCAAACCCATATGTTTTTATGAAAATCATTAATATGCTGGCCAAGTCCAATTCTACATTTACAATATAGATATAAAAATCATAATTTTATTAAGCCTTAGTTTTAGTTCAAAAACTATATAATAATATATTAGGAATATTCTAGTGTATTAATAATAAATAACAATATTGATATTAGTGAAACCAATGAAAATAATATTAATTACAAAATAATGACTAACTAGTCACTAATTTCCATATTAACAATATATTAATTAATCAAAATAAATAAAACATAATAAACTAAATAACTAATAACAATATTATAAATTATTGTACTATACTATGGATATTAATTCATTCATACATATATACCATATATTGATAAAATAAAACAAAAGCCTAGCTGCCTAATTATTACTACAGCTTCCTTAGCTATTAAGGGATGGAGAGAGTTTGTGCTCCCATTTCTCGAGTAGAGAAAAGAAAGGAGAGAGAGTGAGCACAAGAGAGAAAACTAGGGAAGAGAAATAGCGAGAGAGATCGAGAGCTTCCACAGTAAGTGAGGAGGGAATGATCGAGAGGCGCGCTCACCGCGTAGGGTTCCAGCGGGCTAGGCTCACCGTGGACTGCTCGTCGAGGCTGCACGGTGTGGCTGTGCTCGGCCGTAGGGAGACCTAGATCTGGCAACTCTGGCGGCTTTGGACACGTGCAGCGGGAAACTTGGTGCTGCTCCGGCGCAGCTCCGCGGTTGTGGCGGTGGGCGACCACGAAATCGGGGCTGGCGTCGAGGCGGGGATGGAGTCGGCGGCGAGCGGCTAACGGCGGAAAGGCGGAGGCATGTGGCTGGCCACCATCGGGGTCGAGGATGCGGTGGCATGGCACACCGGAGGGCTTCGGCTGGCCGTATGTACCAAGGATTCAAGGCGGCGCCGCTTCCCGAGGTGAGTTGTGTTTGGGCGTTGTCGATGGTGGTATGATGGTCGGAAGGATGACCGGAGTTGGGATGCGGCGGGGGATGGTACGTCCAGATTTGAGCGTTGGTTGCATCTCAGGCGAAGGTTTGTGCCGTGTTCGGCACGCAGAGGAGTGGAGGTGCAACTCCGTGCTGGGGACGGGGATCGACCCTCTGGACGGCGGACGGAGAGATGGTCCGTGGTGTATGGCCCAAGGAGCGGATCGTCGGTTGGCGGACGCTGCCAGAGGGAAGTTGACTGGAAGACGACGCGGGGCTAGGCGTATTTCACCCGGGGAGCGTCGATGAATGGGTAATTCCGCTCCGGCTCACGATTCAGAGATGGTCGGAGGAGACTCGGTCACACAGCGCTGCTCAGCGCCGGGCTGTCTGCGCTTGGAGGTGGCTGATACGGCGGCATGGCCAGGAAATACAGCATCGTATATGCGAAGCCGAAGGTGGCTCTGCTTGGTGGACGGAGGACTCGTCAGCAGCTACGTTCGGTGATGGGATTTGGTTTGCATATTGTAACTCTGTAGAATAAGATGGGTTGGACACGGACGCACGGGTCCGGACACGACTGGAATGATAATTCCTGTGGTGGATACAGACACTTGGACACGAAATTTTGCTGTTGGCTGTGTTGTGGTGGCATCGTGTTGGTTGTGGCCGAGTGGCACTGGCGGCGGTTTACAGGGGATGAGGGAAATGGTGAAGTCTTCATATATGTTTCGGTGGGGATTGCGGAGGAGAAGGTCTTGAGGTTTATAATCAGCAAGAGGGATATAAGCTAGAATTATTTAGGCATATCTTTCTAGTGTACATAAGGAGAAGGGTTCAAGATGAATAGTCCAAAAAGATTAGGATAGATAATTCTTCCATTGGTTTAAATCAATATAAATTCTAAAACTAGTTTAGTTTAATCTAAAACAAATGATTGATTATGCCAGTAATTTAAATCGCCATTTAGTATTATCAAATGATTTTGAATAGTACGAATTTAAGTCTAGCTCAAACAAAAGATCAACATAATATTTTAGAAATAATATTTAATATTTATCAAAACGAATTAAATCAATAAAGTTGAAAACTAAATTATCTTATCAAAGTTAATTTAAAGTATATAACCCAAATTAACAAATTTATTATTGGCAAGATATTAACCAATAATTTTAACTGACTTAAGATAACTTTAATCCAATAATGGATTATATACATAATGTCAAAATAATTAATATTTGATACTAGCAAACTTGATTATCGTATATTTCTTACACAAGATCTTATCAAAATAATAATAGATAGTTTTAAAAAGACTTATGATATCTTTAGGAATATTTTCGAAACAAAATCCTTTCTATTATCTAGCAGTTTGTATTATACGAATTTCAAATTTTAGACAAATAAGCTATCATCATAACAATTTAAAGATAATATTCGTTGATAGCATATAAATTTAAGTCCAAAATACAATTGATTTATCATTATAAACTAAAAATAATATTTGTTGTCATGAAAATATTGTAACTTATATTTTACAAATTGAACCCCTTTTTATTTTCCAAAAGTGTTTATGATCTTTTAAACTATCAAAACAAATAACAATGAAATTTAATAAAATATTTTTATTAAGAGAAATTACTACTTTAATTTAAACTAGTTTATTTGATTATCACAAAATACCTTTCAAAAAATCTCGAAGAAAAATTACCTTTTAAACACAATAAAATAAAATAAAATATTAAAAATCAGGGAAGAGGAGTTACATTTTCTATCGCCCTTGAACCTCGTGTATGTAATCGAATATACTTCTCTTGACCTCCTTATATCGAATTATCGTCTTTTCTAATTTTGGAAAGCGAACATCTGTGTTTATGAGCTATTTCAATTATATTGTGATAGAAGTAAGAGGGATAGAATATTTTTACGGGATGATCGTCTAAAGAGGAGAAGGGTAGAAATAGACACCTATACTAGATGAACCAAGTAGGTAAAAATGGTATTCTTCTGTTGTAGAAATTATACTTAGATGACATAGGAACATATGCTTGATATGACTAGGTAAATCGCTAAGGTGGGTAAAACTTTATAGATATCCTCCTACGATGGAAGTTAGAATAGAGTACATTATAAGATTTGACTCGAACGAGAGACCCTAAGATTACTAGACTAGTCTATGCTACCCTTTGCCTAAGATATAACCTTGAATAGAAGTACTAGAGGGATTTTTATCGAGTGCTAATATCATAATGATAGGTGACCTAGAAGTATTAGTTAGAGTATGAAGATGTGAGTTAGGCTAGACGACTATCGCTATATTTGGTAAGACTAGCCTTGAAACTATCTATAAAAGACTAGGACTAGAAGATTAACCAATACGTGTGTGTATCTATTTAACACAGCCCTTGCCTAACAGATAGGTGCAAAAAATTTAGGTGTACTTGTAAGAATTGTATAGCATGTTGATAGTTATAAGGAGTAGAGTATTGTCTTCCTTCTATCTTGTTGAAGACATAACCTATATAGAAGTAGTGTTGAATTAGTAATAATATTTTTTTATATACTCATTGACCAATAGTACCATGATGGTACTTAGGACTCCTGAGAAAGACTTGATTTCATTTTGCAAAACCCAAGTTTGTATTCTTATAAGGAATTGTACCATAGTAGAACATCTTGTTAGCCTAATGATTATATCATGTTTTTGAATATGGCTAATCAATTAAGTTTAACATAAGGACATCACTAATATTCATGTAATCACTATCGTGTTGCTACTTAAACTTAGCATTGTCCTAAATGTTCTATATCATATTGTTATTCTTGTATCGTATTGTTTTGTTTGTCTAACATGTTCTTATAGACATGCTGTAAGCATGATCAAACCAGAACATATGCAATAGAAAATTATTAATGGGCCAAAGATGGCGTTATACAAGAAGATTTCTCTGAACCGCCTAATGACCTATCCGTGGCCTCGCATCGGGGGTTCCACAGTCCGGTCAGCGGACAGGGGTCGAGGGGGCAGCGCCACCCATGGGGCTTCGAGGGCAAAGCCCCCGAAAGTTATTCAGATTTCCAGATCTATTTATCTTTAGACGACTGCCATCAAGTGAAAACGGCGTCTTCAAGTGTGCTCAAATATCAGAAGAAAGGCATCATCAAAGGGCTGGTTTTCCTATATTAAAAATATATTTTTTATATTTATTGAGACTAGGAATACGATGTAAACTGCATCGTACTGACAAATAGGTTATCCAAGAAACGTTTTCAAAATACCCTTTTATTTTAAAAACAAGCCAACTTACAAAACCCCAAACTACTTCCTAACTCTTTGACTTTTCAAAAAGTCCAAAACTAATTTGTAAAAACCCTAACAGAACTCCAGGCAAATTCGGCCCGAATTCGGCCAGATTTCGGTTAGTGAATCTTGCTTTTTGAACTTGGTCTTCCCACAGTTACGGATCCCAACGAGATTTTCTCATAGAGTTCTGCCCGAATTCTGCCCAAATTCTGTCAGAATTCTGCCTTTGGAAAAACTATAAATAGTGAAGGATTTCGATCATTTCAACACACCAATTCACTTTCATATCTCTTCTCTATAAGCCTACTACTTCTTCCAAAGTATTCCGAGCTATTCATTTTCAAATCCCAAGCCAGTTACAATCATCTAGTTAATTTGCCAGTACGGTACGGTCTAGAAGTTTCAGAGTGATTGTAATCAAAGGCTTGATTGAAGAAAGACTCTTCACAATTGAAGTTGGTCGAGTACTTTGGATCAAAGCTCACGTTGTAGAAGTTGCAAGAACTTCGGATGAAAACTTGTGGTGATTTTCCATAGTGGATTCAACTGGAAGCTAGAGTTCTTTCGACTGGACTAGTCCTCACAAGAGGGAAACCAGTATACATCCTTGTGTTTGCGGATGCTCTCTGCTCTCTATTTTTCATTTACATATCTGTGATATATGTTTTGTGATCTTCTTGCTAACATTTTTAATTATCTAAATTCTGCTACCTACTATATTCACCCCCCTCTAGAGTATTGCGCTTTACAACTTGTTTCTACAATCGGTCCTACAATTGGTATCAGAGCGGGTGCTTGTTATATAGATATTGATGCTCATACCAATTGCTCCTACAATTGGTATCAGAGCAGGTGCTCCTTCTAGAGATATTATTGCAGGTGCTCCTTATAGAGATATTATTGCTCATACCAATTGCTCCTTCAATTGGTATCCTAGCAAGGACTCTATTATTTGGCTTAACATCCTTGGAGCAGATCCTTATTATCAAAGCGGGTTATACAGGTAAAGCGAGGTAATACTGCTATTATATTCTTATTTATTATAGCTGTTACATAGATCACAGTATCACATATGACAAGTATGTACTCCAAAACTGAAGAGCAATCCACAAATAGACTCCCACTATTTGATGGAACAAACTATAGTTATTGGAAAACACGGATGAGCTTCTACCTGAAGTCTCTAGATTTTGATTTACGGTCAATTGTTGTAAATGGCTACAAAAAGCCTACTATCACTTCTATTCTTACATCCTCTATAATCAATAAGCCTTATTATAGTTACACGGAGGAAGAGAAGAAGTTAGCTAGCCTTGATGCAAAAGCTATGCATATCTTTTATAGTGCTGTAGACACAAATGTATTTAATCTTATTACTACTTGCACAACATCTCATAAAATTTGGAAAGTTCTTGAAGCTACTTATGAGTGCAGGTATAAAAGCAAAGCTAGCAACTCCAGAGAGAATGATAGTCTTCATAATGATACAAATATATACATGATGGAATTGGGATTTAAGGTACAACACAATCCCTTATACGAAGAAGAGCTTGTATGTGACAATTGCAAGAAGATAGGCCACATCCAAGAAGATTGTACTACTGCTAGAAAGGAGAGTCACTATAAACAATCAAATAAAGGTGGATCATCCTCACAAATACACTAGCACGAGTATATGGTGTGAAAGCGAAGCAAGAGATTATGAAGAAGAAGAAGAAGAAGAGAGACCTCATAAAGCTATAAATTTATGCTCAACGGCATTATCTAACGAGGTACAGAATAATTCCCTTTTTGAAGAGAATGAATTTTCTTATGATGAGTTATATGATGCTTTCAGTGCTCTATTAGAAGAACACAAGAAAGTATTAAATAAGTATAAGCAAGCTAGAAAGGATATTCTATCCTATAAGCGTGAGAATGAGAAGCTTACTTGCTTATTGAATGATGCAAGAAATACTTCTACTTCTGATAATTCTACTAAGATTTTCACACTAGAGTTTAGATTGCATGAGGCACTTGATTGCATTGAGAAAAGCACTCAAGAAAATACTAAACTTGAGGAAAACTAGAATCAGAAAAGAAGAAGTATTCTATTGCTTCATGTAGAATTGATGCTCTTAATGCTAAATATGATGAGATCTGTGGTAACTCTAAAAAGTTATAGATTAGACTGGGAAAGCAAGTAGTGCAACCTATGACTCAGTCTAACACAAGACACGTGACACGTCACAAAGTCACACATGATAGATCATCTAGAAAGGAAGAAAGCAAAGCTAAAGCTTCACATAGCCATGTTTTCTATTACAAGTATCTACGAAGATCATACCACACCACTGCACGTTCTCATACTACTGCACATAGCACTAATGTTAATTCTTTCTGTCATTATTGCGGTATGAATGGACACGTTTCTAATTGTTGTCAGATTAGAAAGCTAGTTGATATGAACTTATGCAAATGGGTTCCCAAAGCTAACAAATGTGGATCCAAGTATTGGATACCAAAGTTTTCACCTAATATTTTAGGTGGAGCTACTTATACTGAACCTTAGAACCATGGAACATGTTGGTGATTGCAAAGCTACAAGGGTCATCTTCCATGCAATTACACCAACAAAAGTGTGGTCACTAGAACTACTTCGGTAACATGCTTTCTAAATAGTTTTTAATATCTAGCACGTTCTTACTGATGTCTTGCTATTAGCTTTCATTGATATCTTTTAAATTGTCTATTGTTTGAATCAATGTGAGATATAATCCTAGCTTGACTAGCTGTTTAGCTTAAATGTTTAGTTCACACTAAATAGTCTTTTACTCACTTTTCATTAGTGTTACACATTTGTCTATGTATGCTATTTACAATCTTTATTCTTGAAGCATGCATAGGAGCTTTTTTTTGGTGAATATGTTTTTGACTCTTCGTCTTTAATATTTTTTAATGGTCACTTCTTACCGATTTGTCTTTAACATGTCATATTTACTTTGATCAGTATTTTGTGAGTATGTATGTTTAGCACAAGTCTTCTATTTACTTGAAAAGTATATACATATATTTTTATGTTAACCTTGTGCTTGCATAATATACTTCACTATTGATTCTCATATTTTATTTTGATTAACTTCTTATGAATCAATTACATCTTTGTCTGATAAAGTTTATTTATGCATGTTTTTGATCTTATGATAATTTTTTATGCTTGTTAATGATACATGAATAATTCATTTTCATTTATATATTGCTCATATGTTTCTTATATTTTTGTATAAATATCTTCATGGGGATATATGAGTTAAGTTCAAGTTCTATATTATTTTAAAAATTAGTTTCAAACTTGTGCTTATCTCATACTTTAGCTGTTGATTACTTTGGACAAGTTCATGTACTTCTCTTTATTAGCTTCTCCCTCAAAGCCTCTTTTAATGATGTATGTTTTTCTTGGCTTTTTGGTTGACATCTTAGATACATGACTCTTATTGAAATATATTTTTTAATATCTTGATCTTGATAAACTATTCCTTGGGTATTTACTTTTAGGGATATCGATTCTGGATTTGGACGATGTTCGATGATATTGCATAAATTCCTTTGAATCTACGTTCTTAAGAGTAGAAATCATTTTGGAAAGAAGCCGAAAGGGTCCTTCTGTCATACAGGTGTAAATAACCTGAAGCGATACGGTGTACTTGTCTTCGGACTACCGCTAACTAGGAACCGGCACCTACAGCTAACCCGAAGTGATCAATACTTTATAGACTTAAGAAAGGCGTCTTCAAGTCTGCTCAAATATCAGAAGAAAGGCGTCATCAAAGGGCTATTATTTTTCCTACTTTATCAATGTATTTTTCATATTTATTGAGTCTAGAAATACGATGTAAACTGCATCGTACTGGCAAATAGGTTATCCAAGAAACGTTTTCAAAATACTCTTTCATTTTGAAAACAAGCCCACTTAAAATAGCCTAAACTACTTCCTAACTGTTTGACTTTTCAAAAAGCCTAAAAACTAATTTGCAAAAATCCTGACAGAAATCCAGGCGAATTGGGCCTGAATTCGGCCAGAGTTCAGTTAGCGAATGTTGCTTTTTGAACTTGGTTTTCCCGCAGTTACGGATCCTAACGAGATTTTCTCATAGAGTTCTTCCTGAATTCTGTCAGAATTCTCTCTTTGGAAAAACTATAAATATAGAAGGATTTCGATCATTTCAACACACCAATTCACTTTCATATCTCTTCTCTATAAGCCTACTACTTCTTCCAGAGTATTTCGAGATCATTTTCAAATCCCAAGCCAGTTACAATTCTCTAGTCGATTTGTCAGTACGGTACGGTCTAGAAGTTTCAGAGTGATTGTAATCAGAGGCTTGATTGAAGAAAGACTCTTCACAATTGAAGTTGGTCGAGTACTTCGGATCAAAGCTCGCATTGTAGAAGTTGCAAGAACTTCGGATGAAAACTTGTGGTAATTTTCCATAGTGGATTCAACTGGAAGCTAGAGTTCTTCCGATTGGACTAGTCCTCACAAGAGGGAAACCATTATATATTCTTGTGTTTGCAGCTGCTCTCTGCTCTCTATTTTTCATTTACATATCTGTGATATATTTATGTGATCTTGCTGCTAACATTTTTAATTAGCTAAATTCTGCTGCCTACTCTATTCACCCCTTCTAGAGTATTGCGCTTTACAACTCGTTCCTACAATCGGCCTTACACATCTCACTAGTAGGATCATAACCTTGACCTCATTGCTTAAGCTAGGATGGATCTAGAACTATGGGTACCTTATTTCCTGGTAGGTTATGTGAACTTAGAATCTCATTAGTAGTAGCATCCTCTAGAAATCGTGTTTGATTAGTTTCTTTTATATCATATTTCATGTTTTAATTTTGAGGATAGCATGGAAGACCAATCAGACGGCAAAGGGTACATCTTCAACAGAGGGTCGCCTTGTACCAGACAAAGGAGCTCCCGACTTGTCGCTTTTGTGGCAAGAAGGGATATGTTAAGAAGGGTTGCAAGAAGAAGTTAGGACGGTGCCATTGATTATTTGTTATTATTACTACTATGTGTTGTTATATTATGATATGCCTAATTTCGAGGATGAAATTTCCTAAGGTGGGTAGGTTGTAAGCCCTCTAGATTTTTAGAGTTATTTTTTATTTACTTTTATATTTTAATTAATATAGTTATTAATAGATATATTTTTCCACTATTATTTTGATGATTAAATACTCTTTTTCGTAGCTTGGATTTTTGGAGCACGAGAAATGTCAATCTCTAAAAACGTCCTTCATATGTTTTGACCTACACAATTTTATCTTCATTTTGATATATCATGTCCCACTCAAACATGTTCCCTTGTATTCTATTTTCATCGCACAACTTTCGGGTCAACTTAGACCAATTTGCTATCTACCATAAACCTTGAGCCAACATCCAACTTAATTTCGGGACTCGACATCGATCCAACTTAAATGATCCAATATATAATTTTGACCGATTTAGAGCATACTACACATACGCCAATGGTGTCCCACTCAATTGAGTTTCCATGTGCTACTTATTTTCCAATGGCACATGAGACCCATTTATAGATTTATAGCCTTTTCGGTGTTCAATTCAATTCGAATAATTGTTTAGACTATAACCTAGTCAACCCAACTTAGTGAAGCCTACATAGGATTGCCAAAATCAATTGTAGATATATTTAATTGTTTTTTGGACATTTAATAGCAGCCTACTTGCATTAAATCCTTGTATCTTTGACTCAATCTTCCACATTTTCAAATATGGAAACCCACTAAACCCATCTTGTCATATTAGTTGACTGAATGACCAAATCTCCACCAAATCAATCCAAACCTCCTCCATATTAATCCTAATTTATATGAGGCCAAAATCATATATATTAAATTCCTAAAAATAGCCACCCTACTCCCCACCTTACAAATCCCGAAATAGAATTCAGCCTTGGCCGTCGGAGACACCTTGTGGCGTAACGGCAGTTTCGACCCCTTTCTGACCTCCTGTGACACTCTACGAATATTCATTGCAAAGATAATGTGACCTTATATAATTCTATTAAACCTCACACATCCACATTCACTTATAGTACAACAAAATAGCCCTACAAATCAGCCTATTCTAGCAGCATAATTCTGCGTCAACCAACATGTTTGTCATCTTCTAAAATAGGTATTAAATACTTTTATCATCTATTTTTCCTAAAACTAGTAGATAGCCCTATGTGTCTACTTTAATTTCCAATCTCTAACTCACACCATTCTACTTTGTTTGCTCGTGGTGTCCGTTGTACTGAAACGTGTCCAGAATTGACCAATTTTGGTGTGGAGAACTTGCCGACAACTTCGAACCCCAATTGGTCTCCGAAAAATCCTTGGTAGTGTCTCTAGAATCACTCTTAATTATCTAGTAATATTTTTTGTTCATATTTGCAAGTATTTTATGCGTTTATGATATCGCTTTCATGATATTAGTTTTTTGGACACTGAAAAGCCAACCGTAATCCGACTACTTGATCTCTAAACTTCATAAGAGTTTAATATGATTTAAATCTTATTAATTGAGATAAATAATCATATTTTCTGTAATTTATTTTGATTATTTATAGAATATATATTTTCTATATTTTTATGTCGATTTGCTTTCCAAATTGGAACCACGTATGGCATAGTTGTGTGATTTATGAACTAGTTTTTGTTGGACTTAGTTTTCCTAAAATATTTATATAGAAATTAATGTTTAGTTTTTTCTGAAATAAAATTCTATATTTTGGAGATTTAAATATTATTTTTCTAAAATAACATGGTGTCATATATAGTAGCATTGATGGTATATATGGTTAAGTGTTATTTATGGTTGTTGACTAGTTGTACCTATATATAGTATGTGATCCTTGTTGTATAATTTTGTTATCAATTTCTATTATTTCTCAAATTACTTAGATTTATTTTATAATTTAAATATATTAGTTTTATATTTATTTAGTATCGATTTAATTGACAAGTTGGCCTATCAAGCCAATATGTTGATATACTTAGTCAAAGTATATTTTTCTATAAATATTATTATTAAATGTTATTATTAAATATCTTTAATATTACTATTTTTAGTTCATATAAATACTACTTTTATCTAATAGCGTGATTACGGTTTGTCATTGATTATCAAACAAGAACTACAGAGGAACTAGATTTGATTGCAAACTTTAAAAATACAACATAGAGCCTAGAAAGAAATCCTAGGAAACAATCTAAGTATAATTGTTTAGTTTTGATTCTGGGGGGTAATGGTGGAGGCTCGGGAGAAGTGTAGGAACTCTGCCTTACTCCTTGGACTATCAGACACAGTCTTCGCTCTTGAGAAAATTGCCAGCCTTTTGCATGGGTGTGGTACCCTGCTATTTATAATAATTTTGGAATGAAGCATATTTTGGGCCGCATAGATGGTCTCGTGGCCACGTGGCTGTAACAGCACACGAAGACTCGGTCTTTGGCTGCCAGCTGGTGGTTTGTTGAGATTTCTTTGTTGCAACAAATCTGGGTGTTTGAGACTTGGTAAACTTGCCACGTGTCCTATTGCAGAATAGAATCAATTTGTTTGAGACAGCAAATGAGGGGCCGCATAGAGCTTAGGATATTTTGGACCGCATAGGTCTTCTTTGTCTTTTAGTGCTCGGCCATGCTAGGCCACATAAGACTCATGCGGCTCAGGTTGTAGTCTTCCTTAGCCACGTGTCCTACTAGCAGTGCCACCAGTCTGCATAAAGCTTGGAGACTTTTGGGCCGCATAGATCCTATATTCTGGGCCGCGTAAGGCTCATGCGGCTCAGGTCGCAGTCCCTCTGGCCGCATGACACCCCTGCGGACCATGCCTCAGATCGCATGAACTCTCAGGCACGTGGGCCCTATGTCTGGTGACATGACACTTCTTGTCTTTTTTGAAATGTCACGTCTTATCTTCATCTTTTTGTCAGGATGTGTCAGAGTTGTCAGCTTTGTCAGAGGTGTCAGCTTTGTCAGAGGGGCTCCTGCGGCTGATCAGCTTGGCCGCATAAGTAGCTCTTCCTTCTGCAGCCCGAATCAATTTGGTCGCATTTTAATATAATCAATCTGTTTGAGACAACAATGATGAGCCGCATGAAATTTGGGGGCATTTTGGACCGCAGAGTTTGTCATGCGTCTCTTCCTTCTGCAGACCAAATTATCTTGGCCTAGAGCACCCATGCGGTCAACTTTCTTTTGTAATGTGATCCGCATGAACCCCATCTTTTCCATGCTTCTACAAGTACATGTGTATGTAGAATAGCTAGAATATGTATATATTTACTTGTCTCATAAATATGTATATATATGATGGTTATATTAATTTTAGATATTTTTCTAGTAATATTTATATTATTATTTTACGATTTAACATAATATTTTTATATTATGACGTATTATTTTTATGTTGGCATGACACTTCATATAAAGGGCGTATATATGTAGTTGTAAACTAGTTAGCTAGTATATGTAATAAACTCTATAAATAGTATGTATATTTATGGTAGATATGTTATCCTAGAATTATTATTTATTTAGTTTATTTATATTTTAGGAGTTCGTGATCATTCGACTACAGTTGGAGTCGGACCGTGATTTACTTTGCTTCCGACGTTCCAGGCAAGATACCTTGTCATCAATTGTTCTATTTAAATATTTATGTCTATTCTTCTTTTCTGTTGGTAATAGTTATAGTGGTGTATGTCCGAGTATGACTTAGGTGATATCGATGATGGCATCCATTTGATAGGGGGTGTGTGTGACTTAGTTGTGTAGAAAACATTTCCCAAAAGGTGTAACATCCATGCTATGAAACGTAGCATTACACGATACTGTGAGTGAGGGTTCATTGTGTTGGCACGAGCTTCCACATTCAGCTAGCTACCGATGCGAGCGGTTCGTGTGTCGGTGCATGTAGAATTTATATTATGTCTAGTTTAGTGACTCGCATTGAAATATGGGTTGTTCTAGTCATAAATATGACTTATACCATTCATGGGCAGAGAAGACTACTAGTAGGCATATGGGACATACCCTTTAGACTACATAATCTCTGGAGGAGACTACGGAGTCATGAGCCTCATATTTTTATAGTTGCCTATTTGGCTCATAGTTCTGAACATCGGCTCGTGATCCGACACTGGCCTATGATTCGGTGCTATATACTTATCACCTACCCATACTCCCAACATCGTTTTCAACATGCATTCATATAGTACGGTGAGATGTTGTACTTATCCCTAACCATTGTCATGGAATAGTGGACCACACATTGTCCTTATTTTGTGGGTGTGGTTCATTGCTTCAACGATAAGATAGTGGACCATATGGTGGTTCGGGTTATTCATTCAGTTCGTATTATGGCATGGGATAGTGTCTTATCGCGGAATTGTTTGCCATCCCTTGTCTTTATCTAGTTGTAGGGGTGGTTCACCACTTCGTTGGTGGGATACTGGATTGTGTTGTGATCCGAGTTATTTATTTTATGTTTATATTTATTCAGTTCATATTATGTCATGTTCCTTCTGTATCTTGTGACATTCCTCTGAGGACCTAGTGATCTCTCCAGGTTATTGTGGAGCACGTAGATATAGAAGATAGATGGTATGTTTGTCTTCATGCTTCAGGTACTGCTTGTAGTATTATTTCATCATTCTTCCATATTTTATATATTTCTGATCATCATATACTCTGCTTATTAGCCTAGCTTTGCAAACTTATTTTTATTCTCGAGTTTCCTCAAACATGTATATTATAGGGCGGTCGACTATATTACATATCGTTCTTTCTTGCTTTAGTTACTTATATGTGGATTGAGATATAGTTGAGATAACATAGGTTTAGTACATGTCTATAGCGTAGTACGTCTGGGGTAAGTCCATTAAATTGGAAACTTATTCCAGATCGTGTTAGCTGGCATGCTTGCCATCTTATTCCTATGTATTTTAGGACTCAGGCATGACAAACTCTGAAGGCAAGACCTCCTCGTCTACGTCCACTAGTGTAGAATCAGGGCCAAGTCTGTACACCTTTGGATACTCCTGGTCGTCCAGTCTTGGAAGGAAACTAGGTCCTCAGAGGGACGTCGCAAGATACAAACAACATGTTATATACATTTGTACAATAAATAATAAATACAATATGGTGTTTCTAACCTCCTAAGTACAAATTTAAAGGACAATGTTCAATGCATGGGCAGGTATAGGCTCATGATATATACATATACTGTAACCAGTCATATGTATCCGGGCATAACGTTCAGCGAACGACAGAGGCCGATATGATAATCAAATTATAAACTCCCATAGTTCCCTCCGGATCCTATTCTTCATCGATTTGGGTAGCCCATCCGCCTAGTGACTGTCATCGCCCTCAATCCACACACTGACCAAGTTGTATCTACAACATGTCCAGTTTGTAACTACTTGAGTCTCTAATACACTAATCATAGCAGTTACGTTTCTAACCGTCATACGTCCCGTACGTATTGATGGCCAGTCAAGTATGATATTCCGTGCACCTAATATGAGTATCATATCCGTGTCATATGTGTGTGTCATGGCCAAAGAGATACTAAAATATCCCACTAGTATAGATATCACGCCCAGCCCCAAAATACGCAGGACTAGGCCATGTGGCAATGGCCAGCTACGTATTCTACTAGACTCTAGTCTGACTCGAATACATATAAGTTGTATAGATCAGAACAAGTGTCCAAATATCCATAATATACATCCATAATTCTAACTAAACTACTATGAAACAAATATAAAATAACTGTAGAAGAATGATAAGAAGGCATCATCTAGAGAGACTTGAAAATCCCGAAGAAGTAACTCTCAGTATGCCTATGTCAGATCTCAGCAACAACCTGGAAGAAAACAAGGTACTTAGAGGGACGTAGCAAGATATATAGTATACATGCCATATGAAATACAGTAAATAACATGTGAAAGAAGTAGAAAAGTGATCCAAAAAATAAATAGGTAATCAAGTGAAAGTACTACTAGACAGAATATTTGGTCTGTGTGAAATGCACTTGAGGACAACATTAGTAAGCATGAGCTATCATGGTGTACCCCGGAACTCTGCTAAGAAAACTCCGACAAACTATGATATATAATCCCACAGCCCCTGTAAGGAAAACTGTGGAAAATTATAAAATCCCCGCAGCTCTGGTAATGAGGTAGCGACAACTATGAAAGAAAGTAGCTCATACGCCTAGTGACTGTCCTCCCCACTCCATGCTACTGTCCATGTCGCATCCACGACACGTTCAGTCTGGCTCTAATAAATGATAAGTCCCAAAGTCCAGTCAAACACGTACACATGAAATCCATCATCAAGTAAACATCCAAAGATCATAAACGAGTCACCTATATGTCATGTATCGTGAGTCCATATATCATGCCTAAGTGCCAGCAGGTATAATCATGTAAGCATACAAATAAGAGCATGTGGAACATGTAGCAGTATATAGTAATGACTGATAAAGAGAATGTGAAGCATGTAATAGTATATCCAGAGTGAACGGCTGATAAAAATACAAGCATGTAAATATTGTAAAACAAATAGGCAAGGTATGCTTGCCTAGGGTCTATCCAATGTTGCTGAAACAGCCATAGCCCAGATCGGATCTGGTCTAACCCTGCTAATGTTGTCAAAGCCCACAGAAAATCTACCACCCAAACAAACAACCAAGTGTCACACAACGATTGCAGCTACCATATTATAATAGTCGAAATATCTTAGAAAGGTTCATATGTCGAAATAATGTCTTATATATGTATATAAAAAATTAATACGGTTATTCTACTAAAATATACATATAGAAACTTTGGGTAACATAGATATATTTAAAAGTATTTTATATATATATATAACTTTTGTTTATAACAGAAAATATATTATATATTTTATAATTATTTCTAACCTATATATAGTAATAATGTAATTACCATATATATATATATATATATATATATATATATATATATATATATATATATGGAAAAAAAAAAAAAATATATATATATATATATATGGAGATGGAGCACGACTTCTTCGGGTCGGTTCTCGGTAGCTGATGCTTGGAAGAGATCTATAATTCAGAAGCCGATCATTCCCCACTTCAAACACATCTAGAGTTCATACTTTCCGATCAAATGGTCCATACTTCTTTGGCGAATACTTCACAATAAATTTTCTACAGATGACAACATACAACGGCTTGTCTTTTGCTTAACATCTAAATGTCACTGTTGTGAACATGAGAACTGCAACACAGAGACTATCGAACATATTTTTGAGAAGGGGGATATGGCGAGCCATGTATGGTCCACTCTATAAAAGGAATATGGAGTAAGGGATAGGCATAATTCGCTGCTGCAGCAGTTTTAGAGGTGGTGGACTAGGAAGAACATGCATAAAAAAGAAATGGTGGTCGAGGAGATTTGTTGGGTGCTTTGGAAAAATTGCAACAAATGGAGATATGAACAGTATAGCTTTTTTAACACCCAGCTAGTGGATGAAGTACGCGCATGCAAGTGGACAAATCTTCTATTAGGTGCAGGAATCAGAATAGATGAGTTTCGATTATTACTATTGCAACCTGTATATATATATATATATATATATATATATATATATATATATAGATATATATATATATATAATTTTTATTCTTTTTAAGCAAAACGACTTTTATTGATGTATCAGGCGCAAAATGCCGAAGCCTATACAAGTAAGCGCGCCAGGCGCGAAGAAACAACAAAACCTAATAGCCTAAACCGGGTGCCAGAGGGCGCGGCATAAGTGGCTGGAGCAAAGCCTACCAAAAACAATCCGTAGAGTGGGAGCAGCGACTTCTGATTTTAAGAATTTGTCGGAGGACTTCGCGGATCAGTTTTGCTGGGTTGTATTGGCGGCCTTCATACCTGAATTTGTTCCGGTTCTTCCAGAGTACCCAAATTCTAGCGGTTGCGGTGATCTGATGGCTATGAGAGTAGCCCCAGTTGTCCAGGAGATCGTTGAAGCCCCCGGGCCGATGCCTCTTCCTGCAACAGCGAGAAAGGTCGCGCCAAATCTGAGTAGCGAGATCTCTGTAGAGCAGGATGTGTGTGTGTATATATATATATATATATATATATATATATATATATATATATATATATATATATATAAAACATACACTTGCCTATATAACATACATATATAATATAGATTAATATAGGCAACAAAGGGGGTTATAAATGGTATTCCTATTTGATTATGCTAAGCTGGATGGCTGAAAGGAGTGAATGCTAGCAAGCTAGCTATCTATCTTGTTCATGTGCATTAAAAATGTCCTCAGATATATATTTAGAGTCGAGTCGAATCATTTCATGTGACTACTTTTGTTGGCTGTGTGTGCTTTTTAAGCACACACACAAAGGTAAAAGCTCAATTCCACCTTCTTAGTTCCAAATCGGCTAGAAGGATGAGTGGTTGGTGTATATATTATTTCACATCTTTTGCATCATTAAAAGTGTTGTGTGAGAGCCCTACGGGTCACACACGCGTGCCACTGCCGCCGTCCGGTTCGGTTCGGAACCGGACGGCTTGGCGCGCGTACGGGTGCGGGTACGTGTCCACATCTGCGAGTACGGAATGTCGATTCGATTTCTTCTTCGGATTCGGACTGAGACCCTAAAATCTTTTTTACTCCTCTTCATTTTTGTGGCCGTTACACCCACTAATTTTGTAACGTTCGGGCTCATTAATTATGTCCAGGTTCAATGAACCATGTGTTTAACATTTGCTTTATTTTTGTTACATCCAATTAGATGTCCATTATTTTTTTGTCCGTTATTAACTTTTCAAACAACCTATATATTTCAACACCTCTCATTCTTTCGGGGAGACTGAAAAAAAATCCTATACGAAAAAATCTATCAAATTCTTCTCTCCTCAAAGTTCTCGTACGTTCTTCCATTTTTTGCTCTGGGCAGTGCTAAGTCGGTGGTCACTCTCTACGTCGTGTGCGGCAAGGATATTCCGGTGGAGCAGAGATTTTACCACTATGAGCGTTCAGATACTGTCTGCACATAGACCCGGACTAACTCTTAGGGCAGTGCTACGTGCGCAACTTTTCCGGAGGCCGGTAACGTTTACTATTTCTATTTTTTTTGCAGATTTTGAAAAAAGAAAATTGAAAAATTCCAACAATCTAAGAGTTATCCGGATTTTTTTTTGCGTTAACATAATATAGTTTAAATTCGGCCATACTGTTATCATTACCAGTAACTAGATTTCCTATAATTATATATTTCGTTTGTGACATTTGCTCACTGTTAGTAATATTTGGATATTGTCAATAGCCGACCCTCATAATACTGTTATCACTACCATTGACATGTGCCTGCTGTTAACATATAATATATATATTCTGATACAATAGAATATTTGCTTACTGGCAGTGACTATATCCACTATAGCCAAAATTTGCTTAGAGAATTTCTTGTTTAGGGAATTTCTTGTTTAGGCTATACATTTGTTTAGAGAATTTCTTGTTTAGGGAATTTCTTGTAATTTCTTGTTTTGGAAATTTCTTGTTTAGGCTATACATTTGTTTAGAGAATTTCTTGATTAGGGAAATCTTTTTTGCTACTGTTAACTTATTGGTTGAGGCCATCATATCATTGAATACATTCTCTCACCATATTAAGAATATAAAATTGTACACTCAATACATTAATATTGCTACTCATATTGTTGTTATTGTCAATATAACAATTTATTACATTGTCTTAAATAAGTTGCTTGGTGTAACTTATTTTAATAAATATTCGTTACTTCCAATACAAATATTCATTGCTGTCAACATTAAAATATCTGTACACAAATTTTCATTTCAAACATATATATACATAACTTTGCCTACCATAGCAAAATTTGTTTAATTGTCTGTTGTAGAAAATAATTGTCTTAGCAAACTTTGTTGATACTTAATAATTTGCTTACTATAATTTGATAGTATAATAATCTTTTCTTAGCAAAGTTTATTGCCACGTATTATTGCTTAATAAATATTCATTAAATTATTGTTAGACAATTTTCTTATTTAATTGTCCTCTTTTAAGTAGCATACTGTTCAACAAACCTTTCTTAGATATTGTTAAAGAAATTGCTTACTATTTGTTAAATAATTGTCACATTAGTTATATATATATTGTTATTAGTTATATAACAATTGTTGCTTCATAAGACTGTTTCTAGAAATTGACACCTTAGACAAACATTATTGTGTTATTACATTTTGTCAATACTAGCTTTTTCCTTACTCAATATTTTAACTTAGGCTAAATCAAACTGTTTATTGATTTAGTAAATTCCTTTAATTTTAAAGTTCTAAAGTAGAGATTTGTTTGGGTACAAGCCGAAAGGGCCCTTCTGTCAATAAGGCAAAAAATCGTCTAAGCGACCGGTACTTAAGTGTTCCTAGTGAACCTCCGCTTGCTGGGATCCGGCCCCTACAGCTAACCCAACCATATCAAAACTTGAAAAACTAAAATTTTAATGGTCTATTACAAAAATCATTTAAACCGTTAATTTCAGCTTAAACCATCTTTATTGAGTAAATAAATTTCTGCAGCTTTTTGGAATCTTATTCTCGAGTGTTAAAGAGACTTAGAACAGAAAACAGATTAGGTTAAAGTCCCTAGCTAGACCTGATTCCAAAGCTAAGGTAAACCATATAAAATTTTATGGCAAACCCAAGCCTAATCACCAAGGAGACCTCCTTCAAAGGGAAATGCTCTAACAAGCCAGAGGCTAACATGATTCTGAATGGGTCTTCTAGATCCTTAAGGTCTGTAAGCTATCAACCTATAATAAACATTTCTTACCATTCTGATGATTGGTAGTTAGATTCTTGAGCAAATGTTCATCTTTCTTTTGATCGCTCTAATTTTTCAAACTATCAGGAATCGGATGGAGGAGGTGTGACCTTAGAAGATGGCTCAACGGCACAGACTGTAGGAAGAGGAAGAATTGATCTGAAGATGACATCATGAATTTTTTACCTCTCTATGATGTGCTTCATGTGCCGTCGGTTAGGAAGAATCTTGTTAGTGGATCTCTACTTGTAGCCTCAGGATATAAAATTGTGATGGAGGCTAACAAAGTAGTTTTTTTTCCAAGAATGACCTATTTATAGCAAAAGAATTTGTAAAGGATGGTCTTTTATTTTAAGTACTATGAATAAAACTTTAAATCCTTCTTTTGTTGTTGTAGATGTTGAATCCTCCAATGTTTGGCATGACAGACTAGGTCATGTAAATTTAGGATCTATTAAAAGGATGATGAACTTAGATCTTATTCCTAAGACTCCTATAGACGACGAACACAAATGTGAGATCTGTGTTCAAGCCAAACACACTAGACTACCTTTCAAATCAGTCCAAAGGGATTTAGAACTTCTGGAACTTATCCATAGTGATATTTGTGATTCCAATAGGGTTTTGACCCGAGGCGGTAGGAAATACTTTGTCACTTTTATAGATGATCATTCAAAGTATTGTTACACCTACCTTCTTAAGACCAAAGATGAAGTTCTAGACAGATTCAAGGTCTATAAGTCTGAAGCTGTCACGACCCGTACCCAGTATAGGGGCACGAGAAGTGGGTACGTCCAGCCTACGCCGCAATGTCGACGGTAGAACGCTGTCCTAGGTCACATACATCTAACACAATATAAATATACTGTACAAGATATACTCTCTAATCGGAGGACAATACAGAAGGTACAACTCAATCACAATTCTAAGGTAGAAATAGCACGATATGATAGATATGAAATCTCAAAAAAGAACATACAAACAGAAAGAAATAAGTCTAAGTGTCTAAATGACACAACATCTTAACATCCAGAAATAAATACAACTCAGATGTCAAATACAAATAGCATAATGAAATAAGATAAAGCCTAGCTATCTAGTCTAGACTATAGGGATGATCTCCTCAGCTAGAGCTGGATCCTCCAGTGGATCCAACTCACAGGTGTCATCTAGGCCTGCTCCATAATAAGTAGGGCAGAACTCCTCGGTGTCATCTGTAATATTTTCAACAGGTCCAGTCAGGACAAGAACGAGCACATAAATCTCACGCAGTTCATATCACGGTAGGAAATGTAAAACAAGCAATAGAATAATATACATGAAGTGCTATAAGAAATGTACATAAAGATAAGAGAGATATTTGTAAATTGGAGATATCTATAAGGTAAGTAAGAATTGTAAGTGACTAAGTGATTTAGAGCACAAGATGGTTATGTAGTCGGCTTGGGTTGCACATGCCTAAGTTAACTGAGTTGCACATGAATAAGTAACAAGATTGCACATGATAGAAAAAGATCACATAACCATTTATACTCACCCCTACCCTCAATCAATACACCAAGTTATGTTACGTACATGAGTTTTTGGTTATACACGTGGCACATGTGAGAACATGGCGTATATGAGAGCACATGAACGTACATGATTGCACATGAGAATACATGAATAACATGAATGCATAGAGCATAGGATATACATAAAACACATGACATAAAGTACCCGATGTACCCGTTAAGGGGGATAAAATCTCAAGAAAAGATCTATATAGTATCAATCCGTGATAACAATGTGTTAGCATCAAGTATTGTAGTCTAGAGCAAGAATATAAATCCTAGCAAGTATGAAACGATCAAAGAATATACTCGCCTGACATCCTGAACGACTGAAGAGAATAGATGTCCGTACCGGAGTAACTGAGTCCTATTTAGAACAACACAGGTCACAATGTATCCAAGATGGTAATAATGAAGTTTACAATGCATTCTATATGATTCTAGGTCATTCTAGGCTAAAGTAAACTCTTGGTCAACTCTGGTCAACAAGTTCAATTGGGCCTATTTGGTCAATTCTAGGTCATTCTATAGGTAACACAATGTATAGGCTAAGAAATACTAAGTCAATAATATATATATATATATATATATATATATATATATATATATATATATATATATATATATATATATATATATATATATATATATATATATATATATACCTCTTGTGTATATATATCATATATATCTATACCTCAACAAAATAGCTTCTAGCCTATATAACACCATATATATATACTTCTTCCTAGGTAATATGTATACAACTGACATATATTACAGAGTGGACTAAAGGCTAAACAAGATGTGATATAGGCTAAAGGGGCTGACTGGAAAAGTAAGTGGCTGCCACTTGGCACATCAATGTGGACTAAAGGCATGTGCTCAAGATCCAAAACAACCTATGGTTGAACAATCCTACTGAACAGAGGTTCAAGGGACTAAACTTGGTTGCAATGGCACCTGGTCATAAAAGAGATCAAGTATTACTGAACCACATATTATGTAACTAGAACTATATGGCATTTGGTGAATGGTTTGAACTCTACACTGTTGGGGACAACAATCTACCTGGACATTATGATGTTATAGCTATATCTATATATCATGGCTATAGGATATCCCTATCCAACCTGGATAGATCCAAGAGGTACGACTAAACTTCCATTAACTAGTACTCACATGAACTGGTACACTAAGTTAGTTTGGGACCACACACTAGTTAAAGGTGAATGAAATAAAACAAGAAAACTGATATGCTAATTGATGTAGGCCAGTGTGGTAATGAGACAGGACAATATATAGATGATAGGCTACTATATATTTAACAGGATTGACCATACACTGTTACAACATGAGCATGATACCAAACTAAACTAAACAAATGGACTGATCAATTGTGTCAAAGAACTCCCCTCCCAACTTTCTTACTGGTAATGGTCAGTTATGAGAAGAGTTGGACAGATGGATATCATGGGGACGTCATTAACAGAGACACAAGCCTGTACACTAGTGTCAACATATGGGTGTCATGAATGTGTCCATACTGTGTCAAAATCGTGTCCAAAACCATATGTCAGAACCCAGAACACAAGGTGTCAGAAATTGTGAAAGGGAACGGCTCGTGCGACCATGTTGAGGGGTATAGGACAAGACACGTGACACAAGGAGCCTTATGCTCGTTCACATAGCTAGGTGGGGTCTAGGTCTAGGTGTCCAACACCCTGATACGTGTCCATGTCGTGTCTACATTGTAGGGCCCCGTCCCACTCAGCTAATCGGAGGAATCAAAAGGCCGACGACACTCAGACTTAGCCTTACAACGGCCTGCTCGGAGACATCGCTCGGTCGAGGCGACTCCTCGCTCAGGTAGGGTAGTTTCGGTGAACTTGCCCCATCGTAACTTCACATAATAAATCAAAAGTTTTTAAATGCACAAGTAGACTTGATAATAAAAGAGACGAATCCACGTAGATAAGGGTTGGGTCGATTGAGTTAGAACATGGAAAAAGGTCCCACGGTCGGCTTAGAATCGCTGTACGATGGCTTTGAAAATTGACACTCGATCCTTCGTCCCGCGGCTTGGGAGAAGGAAAGTTGGTCTTCGGTACAAAAGTTGTGAATTAGCCTAAGTCATAGGCGTCGCCCGCAAAAATGCTCGATAAGCATGTACGTTTCCACGATGCAAGGATTGGCGCAGCCGTTGCTCATCCCTCGGGTTAAGTTGTAGGCTTGAGTAAGATAGGCAAAGTTATGCTGGTCGACCTAAGTCATTCCAAGTGCTATCCCGCTCTTTCTGCGGTTGTCAAGTTAAATAGTCCCATGATCCCAAGGTCCGTAATATAAAGTATGACTTGGGCGATAGCGTCGCGTAGAACACGAGTTGGTTCAAGGCACGAGCCACAGTTGGTTCGGTGGAAAGTTAGCCACGGTCTGTCGACACGTAAGGAACACGTTATGTTCAAGTTAAGTGGAAAGACTATGCAATAGTCGTTCCCTGAGTTCAAACAATGTTAAGTCAGAGCGATGGTTAGTCGCCAAGATGAATATGTTGGGACTGTAGGTCAGTCACCGAGGCAACCCTGGTTTGGGGCTCTGCAAGAGTAATATGAAAAATAGAAGAAGTAAATTAATCGATTTAATAACAAATCCCAATGATACCCTAATATATATATACCTTATTAACATAACACGGTCGTTGGACTACTTGTCGACAAGGGGTATTTTTACCGTTTCCTCAGATCGGAAAGCCTGGGGCCAAGGGATCGATGCCAGCTATGGAGGAAACAAGGTAATAGCCGAGCTGGGTAATAGGCAATGGTAGTTCGAGGACTTGTATCGGGGCTCGCTACTTGCGGTGTAAGGATCCCGTTTACCAGGCTATGTCCTGAATGGCTTATTAATGCCAGAGACTTGTAGGTAATACACCTAAAATAAATTATTATTAACTAACATGGAAGGTGATAGCAAGTTTTGTGTAAACACGGCACGAGTAGTGTTGATAAGGTATGTGTTCATGGCTTGCATCATAGTTTAAGAGCCTAGGACTTGGCCATAGTAAGGACCCGTGCTTCGGCACAAGATGTGGTGTCCAGTGTTAGGTCCTCGATAAAGAGTTGCATAAGTAAGTATTGAGTTGTTTTGAGTTAAGTCAAAAGGGCCGTAGCGCAAGTTTGGTGAAGATACGTTGAGTTGCTGGACACGACCTCAAAATATGAGGCACGGCCGCGCTGTCATAACACAAGTATAGGTAAGTCAGTAAGTGGCGAGGCACTGCCTCAAGGAAGTAGCACGGTTACACGAAAATGGAGTCTCATCGTATAGTTACATATCTGAATTTGGGTCGAAAGGCAAGCACGACTTGATATTTTAACGTTGTTGGGTTGACGTTGTTGTTGCAAGCACGGGATGGTCTAGAGACACAAAATAGGCCAAGGCGTCTGTCCTAAAACTGATCCTAAGGCAAGACTAGAAAGACAATCATAAGGGCCTATGTTGCACAAAGTAAATTAACGTGTCGGTTTTGTATGGGTGGGCGAGGAGCTCATTCCACCAGTACAGTTGAGTACTGATACCCACACAGTTTTCATGTGCAGGCACAGGTAGAAGCTCATGGCGCGGGCCTCGCTTGGATGCGTCGGGGCACAGAGTTTCTGGCGATTTATAGCGTGCGGTCGCGTGGAGTCAAGACTTATATGGGACATAATGTATGGGAATCGCCTTCCAAAACATCCGCTGGTTCAAGACTTGTATTGAAAGATGAGAGAGAGCTAAGTGACTTGTAATGTGAGAAGAGTGAGCTTGAGTGATTATAATCTTGGCCAAGCGCCCCATTGTAATCCTTGTTTCAATATCAATAAAATGCATCTTTTGAATGACTTGTGTTTTGCTTCTAAATTTTTGCTGGCATATTCAATGTCTCTGCTTGGAACTTCTGTGCAACGACCCCGTTACAGCCGCTGTAATTTGTCGTTATGGAACCTGCCTTGCACGAGCGCAATCTAGGCTCGTACAGAATCACGCCTTAGTGAGGACAATCGCTCCTACGAGAGCGGGATGTGACATAATGGTATCAGAGCACGGCTTTACGTCATTGGACTATCGATTGAATTCTTTAACTCTATTATTTCTGCAAACTCTGAAGTGTTGCTTCCGCAAAAGTTGATATCATTGGTGTGCTCTCTCTCAAATGTCCCACGGAATGTCCATACAATAAGTCTATCTATTTTGCAAAACATAGGAAAATAGTTTTAATAAAACGAAAAGATGGTTTGCGTAAGCACCATTGGCTAAGTCGGGCTGGGCATATACACCCAGGATTGTGTTGACCTTAGCAAAGTCGAGTATGAGATTCATAATGTTTTGAGCAAGAATGAGTTAAACTTGATCGAGTAATTGGGATGACTATCAATATGGGTACTATCGAGCGACAATAACGTCGGTGTGATATAGATGAGCATGCTTGAAATTTAAGGAATCATTCGGACGAAAATTCAAGGAAATAGATTGTGAATCGAATGATAAGTTGAGGATTTGTTGAATGACTTCATCCATGAGTGGTGTATGCGATAGCTTCAAGGATGTCGATCGATTGAGGATGCGGGGTGTCGATGAGTCTATCAGCAAGCGTCTCACGTATGCAAAGCCATAGATTGAGTATCGATGAATAAGTTTTAGTCTTAAAGCTTGACGAGTTGATTCGAACAACCTAGAAATTGACGTGCACGAAACGTGTACAGGATTGAGGATTGCGCAAAATATGAAATGCGAAAATGATTGAGTAGGTAAAATTAAATTGAGAAAAAGTTGAGGTGTAGTGAACGGATGACTTGATAAAAAAAATTGGTAGGTGGATCGTATAGAAAAAGTTAGCACGATGGGGAGATAGTGTGCATGAATAAGTTTGATTTTAAAGTTACAGAAATGACTCTATGGATTAGAATACATGTTTTTCGATGATTTAAGTTAGCATAGATCGATGCATGTTGCTCGACGACTTAAGATAGACGGATGAACAATACGCGAATTTGGGTTTGAGAAAATTGATGTTGTGAATGATTCGAGGGATAACGATCGAACTTGAATTTGAATGTCGAGGAGATTATCCAGTCGGACGATAGCATCATTCGCACGACTCAAAATTTGTTGCAAAGGAAGATCGTCAGCTTACGTATATCATCGATGGTATTGAGGCGAATCAAAGATCGATATGCAATAACTCAGGGGTACTCTGACTCGACGAATGACGGTCGTACAAGGTTATTGTTCTGATGGATACTATACTTAGGATTTTGATTAAGATGAATGTTGAATGAAAATGATCATGTCCTGATGGTTACGTTGATAACCACAACGTCGACGATCTTGTCTTGCGTGAGCGCAACTCTAGGCTCGCACATGTGTCGTGTCAGATTTGGGGCGATCGTTCCGCGTGAGCGCTGACATGGTGATTCATGTCACGGGAATGATCGAACTCGAAAAATCAGGACGTGGCAACTTGGATTGTCTCGACTTGTTGGTTTGATGCGAAGGAAAATTGGAGGATGTTTGGACTCACGATTGATGATTGAGTAAACTTGAGGATTGAGTAGGTCCAATCCGCGCATCGAGAATGAATTAGACTAAACTCGAACAAGAGTTACATCCCGATGAGGATGATTATCCCGTGGGAGCGTGAATGGTGATTCATGCCCACCGTGGATAATCTGACTAGCATGAGATCGAGGCACAACATATTATTAAGTCAGACGACCTTGTGATCGATTACGTAAATTGGGATAAATGACTTAGGGAGTATAAAATGTGAATTATAGTTTAGCGATGAGTTGTGTCGTAGCGTGTTTGACTTGGAAGGATTGATAGGAGATTATGTCGAACGTGTTCGAAGAGATAGACTATGCGAAATAGCTTGATGTACGAGTGATATTGATATGTCGAGGAATTGGTTGAAATGTGAGTTATTGTAGGATAGCTTTGCTAATTGACTCAGACCCCGTGCGACGAATGTTGGGATGTATATAGGAAATCTATGCTCGAAGTTTAGAAATTGGAGTGATGCGAGCTTGGGTAGAAAATCCCGTACTATCAATTTGGTTGGACCTTAGGATAGGGTCAGTGTTGATATTGTTGTTTGGGAACTATGATTCCAATACTGACGGATGACCTTATCCTAAAGACAGCCTAGCGGTTAGGCAGACGTCCCGACGCGAAGACATACGAATTGTGGAGGCACCACTCATGAGGCTCGGTTGACATGCATGTATATCAGGGACGTCTGAATGTGTGCACGATCCGACTCGAGTGGTGATGGCGGATTCTCTATCACGAGGCTTGGCTGAAATGCATGTATTTTAGGGATGCCTAAAATATGTGCAGGATCCAACTAAGGGATAAGTTGAATCAAGTGAGACTAGAGGAATAAAAAAGTGTCAAGGATTTAGAAATAGAGTTTCAAAGAAATATTGATGGTAATGCGATCATTGAATTGAGACGAGAATAAAAAGTTGGAGTGTGATAGTTGATTTGAGATGAACATGAATGTTGGTTGATTGGTTAGTATGCCATACGACTAAGTTAGCGGTATGCACGAGTGTGGCTCGGATTGAGAAAAGACCTAGGAGTAATGTGTGCGAGAGTCCTTGAATGTTGAATCAAGTTATAAGTCGATAAGTGTACTCAGTTAGTTTCGAGGATGAAACTTTTTCTGAGTGGTGTATGATGTAGTGCCCCGTCCCGCTCAGTCAATCGGAGGAATCGAAACGCCGACGACGTTCGGACTTAGCCTTACAACGGTCTTCTCGGAGACATCGCTCGGTCGAGGCGACTCCTCGCTCAGGTGGGATAGTTTCGGTGAATTTGCCTCATCTTAGCCTTCACATAATAAATCGGAAGGTTTTAAATGCACAAGTAGACTTGATAATAAAAGAGATGAATCCACATAGCTAAGAAAATAATCCCAAGTTGGGTCGATTGAGTTAGAACATGGAAAAAGGTCCCACGGTTGGCTTAGAATTGTTGTACGGTGGCTTTGAAAATTGACACTTGGTCCTTCGTCCCGCGGCTTGGGAGAAGGAAAGTTGGTCTTCGGTGCAAAAGTTGTGAATTAGCCTAAGTCATAGGCGTCGCCCGCAAAAACGCTCGATAAGCATGCACGTTTCCACGATGCAAGGCTTGGCACAGCCTTTGCTCGTCCCTCGGGTGAAGTTGTAGGTTTGAGTAAGATAGACAAAGTTATGCCGGTCGACCTAAGTCATTCCAAGTGCTGTCCCGCTCTTTCTGCCGTTGTCAAGTTAAATAGTCCTACGATCCCAAGGTCCGTCATATAAAGTATGACTTGGGCGATAGCGTCGCGTAGAACACGAGTTGGTTCAAGGCACGAGCCACAGTTAGTTCGATGGAAAGTTAGCCACGGTCTATCGACATGTAAGGAACACGTTATGTTCAAGTTAAGTGGGAAGACTATGCAATAGTCGTTCCTTGAGTTCAAACAATATTAAGTCAGAGCGATGGTTAGTCGCAAAGATGAATATGTTTTGACTGTAGGTGAGTCGCCGAGGCAACCCTAGTTTGGGGCTCTGCAAGAGTAATATGAAAATGGAAGAAGTAAATAAATCGATTTAATAACAAATCCTAATGATACCCTAATATGTATATACCTTATTAACATAACACGGTCGTTGGACTACTTGTCGACAAGGGGTGTTTTTACCATTTCCTGGGATCGAAAAGCCTGGGGCTAGGGGACCGATGCCGGCCATGGAGGAAATGGGGTAATAGCCGAGCTGGGTAATAGGCAATGGTAGTTCTGGGACTTGCATCGAGGCTCGCTACTTGCGGTGCAAGGATCCCGTTTACCAGGCTATGTCCTGAATGGCCTATTAATGCTAGAGACCTGTGGGTAATACACCTAATATAAATCACCATTAACTAACATGGAAGGTGATTGCAAGTTTTGTGTAAACACGGCATGAGTGGTGTTGATAAGGTATGTGTGCATGGCTTGCATCATAGTTTAAGAGACTTGGCCGTCGTAAGGACCCGTGCTTCGGCACGAGCTGTGGCGTCGAGTGTTAGGTCGTCGACAAAGAGTTGCATAAGTAAGTATTGAGTTGTTTGGTGTTAAGTCAAAAGGGCCGTAGGGCAAGTTTGGTGAAGATACGTTGAGTTGCTAGGCACGACCTCAAAATATGAGGCACGACCGCGCTGTTGTAACACAAGTATGGGTAAGTCAGTAAGTGGCGAGGCACTGCCTCAAGAAAGTAGCACAGTCACACGAAAATGGAGTCTCATCGTGTAGTTACGTCTCTGACTTTGGGCCGAAAGGCAAGCATGACTTGATAGGTTAACGTTGTTGGGTTGACGTTGTTGTTGCAAGCACGGGATGGTCTAGAGACACAAAATAGGCCAAGGCATTTGTTCTAAATCTGATCCTAAGGTAAGACTAGAAAGACAATCATAAGGGGGCTATATTGTGTAAAGTAAATTAACGTGTTGATTTTGTATGGGTGGACGAGGAGCTCATTCCACCAGTATAGTTGAGTACTGACACCCATACAGTTTTTATGTGCAGGCACAGGTAGAAGCTCATGGTGCGGGGCTCGCTTGGATACATCGAGGTACGGAGTTCTTTGGCGATTCGTAACGTGCGACCGTATGGAGTCAAGACTTATACGGGACATAATGTATGGACATCGCCTTCCAAAGCATCTGCTGGTTCAAGACTTGTTTTGAGAGATAAGAGAGAGCTGAGTGACTTGTAATATGAGAAGAGTGAGCTTGAGTGATTATAATCTTGGCCATGTGCCCCATTGTAATCCTTGTTTCAATATCAATAAAATGCATCTCTTGAATGACTTGTGTTTTGCTTCTAAATTTTTGCTGGCATATTCAATGTCTCTGCTTGGGACTTCTGTGCGGCGACCCCGTTACAGCCGCTGTAATCGGCCGTTATGGAACCCGCCTTGTACGAGCGCAATCTAGGCTCATGTGGCATCATGCATTAGCAAGGACGATCGCTCCTACGGGATCGGGGATTGACATACATGTCACACGAACATCGTATCAGTGGGTGTCTGTGCGCGTGTGCAGTACGGGCTCGAACCCGTGCGGGCTCGATTGCGTGTCCGACATAACCCCAATCAACCTCAAACTTGGGGGGAAGCCTGACTTTGATGGCCCCCACCTTCATGCCAAGTGGCACGTCCAAAACAGAGAGAAAATACTATCGGGTAGCAGGGGACAACGCAAGGGTCTCGTGCTGAGTCCTGTATCCACATTTGGAAAATGACACGAATCTCAACTAAGGGTTCCAGAATATTAAATCACACATAAATGGCTACATGAATATGAAATTAGTTTTGAAAAACATTAATAAATAATCCATTATGGCATTTCATCAAACACCTTACACTACACTTCGATACGCCTCTGATACGCGTATCAAACGGACACGAAATCCTACCAAACTTGGTCTACAGGTCTATGGTGCCTAGATGCATGCATTTATGAAGAGAAATCAGGAATTTAAATGAGTTTAGGGCCATTACCTATTGAGAGTTAGATCTAATGCAAATGCCTAGAAATGAGTCCCTTCACCAACTTGCTATGGTCCAAGAGCCTCCAATCCTGGCTAGCTAGCCTCCAATGATCTCCTCTACAGCAATGGAGTGCAATGCAAAAGAATAGGCTCAATTTGGAGGTGATTTGGAGAAAGGGGGTGATTTGGGGAAGAACACAAATTAGGTTTAAAGGAGGCTATGAAAAAGAAGCAAGAAGTAATAAACATGAACCTTTATAAGGGGAGCCTCCTTGGCCGGTTACTATAGTTAGGGTTAGGGATTAGGTAAAATGTTAGGTCATGGGCTTCTCTAACAATGGAATTTCTAAGCCTCTAGCTAAAGGCCCAAGTAGATATTAGCTTGAGCTAAAATATCTAACTTAGCTAAATATCTAGATATTTCTAACTTAACCATTAAGTTTGTAATCCTCTAACTTAGTCTCTAGGATCATGACTAACATATAGGTTAGGGCAAAACTAGGTCAAGGCTCAACACAAAGATTAACACAATATCAATTATCAAAAGTTCAAATTAAATCCAATAAATCACAAATAACCAAAATACCCCTAGGCCAAAAATGTGGTAGTGACAGAAGCTGAGAACCAGTTAGATAGAAAGATTAAAATTCTTAGATCAGATCATGGTGGAGAGTATACCTCAAATAAAATGACTAACATCTGTGAAGAACACATAATAATTCATGAGGTAACTGCTCCTTATTTACCACAGTCCAATGGAGTTGCTGAAAGGAAGAATCACACTCTGTTAGACATGGTTAATGTCATGCTTCTCAGCTCAGGTGCCCCTGATAATCTTTAGAAAGAAGCCCTTTTGTCATCCTGTTATATCCTTAATAGGATACCCAGTAAGACTAATGATAACACACCATATGAGTTATGAAAAGGTCGAACCCCTAGAATTAATTACCTCAAAGTTTGGGGATGTCTAGCTAAGGTAGGAATTCTTGAACCCAAAAGAGGAAGATAGGACCTAAGAGTGTAGATGCTGTGTTCATAGGATACGCCCTAGATAGTAATGCCAATAGATTCCTTCTAACCCATTATGAAGTAAATAAAATCTCTAATAATACAATTATAGAAGCTAGAGATGCAATTTATTTTGAGAATATATTTCCCTTCAAAGATAGAACCTCATCGTCTTCCTCCAACCCTTCTCTTACTCCATCTACTAGTTCTCATATTAAAATACCTAGTTTTCCACCTGAACAAATCATAGTACCTAGAAGGAGTAAAAAGAGAAAGGATTGAAAAGAATTTAGGAGAAG
This sequence comes from Iris pallida, assembly GCA_029216955.1. Taxonomy (NCBI): domain Eukaryota; kingdom Viridiplantae; phylum Streptophyta; class Magnoliopsida; order Asparagales; family Iridaceae; genus Iris; species Iris pallida. The sequence continues at coordinate 7,458,161 of JANAVB010012600.1, forward strand.
GATTCTTCACATTTTTTATAGAGGATGATCCATCAACTTATGAAGAAGCCATATCTTCTTCTGATGCCCCTTTTTGGAAAGAAGCTATTAACAATAAGTACAACTCCATTATGGAAAATATACTTAGTTTCTAGCAGACCTACCTCTAGGTAGTAAACCCATAGGTTGTAAGTGGATCTTCAAAAAGAAACTTAGAGTTGATGGTACTATAGAGAAAAATAAGGCTAGATTAGTAGCCAAAGGTTTTACCCAGAAAAAGGGATTAGACTATTTAGATACCTACTCTCCTGTAGCTAATCAGTTCTATTAGAACCCTTATAGCCTTAGCTTCCATTCATGATATGCTGATCCATCAAATGGATGTTAAGACAGCATTTCTAAATGGAGATTTAGAGGAAGAAATATATATGGAACAACCTGAAGGTTTTATTGCTAAAGGTCAAGAAAAGAATGTTTGTAGATTAGTAAAATCTTTTTATGGCCTAAAGCAAGCTCCCAAGCAATGGAACAACAAATTTGACAAAATCATTATAGAATTTGGTTTTGTGCCAAATGAATATGACAAATGTTTGTATTCTAAAAATACAAATGGAAGTTGTGTCATCCTATGCTTGTATGTTGATGATATCCTTATTCTAGGATCTTCTCTGGAACTTATAAATAATCCATCTAGTGTAGGGGATATCTCTACCCTACTCGCCTTACTTGGTCTATCTAGTGTAGGTGTCTATCTCTACCCTACTCGCCTTTAGATAGTCACTCCCTAAAATATTATATCCCTCTTACTTCTATCACAAAAGTAATTGGCATAGTTCATCAAGCACAGATGTTCGTCTTTTCGAAACAGAGAAAGATGAGAATTTGATACAATGAGGTCAAGTAAAGTATATTCGATTACAAATACGAGGTTCAAGGGTGATAGGAGAAATCAAAGGAAATTCAATGCTAGTTGTGGATTGAGATTCGAATACACTATCCTATTACAGGCTCGTTCGGTATAGTAACCGAAATGATATATTCTGACCTGCATGGGCTACCACAAAAACATGTCATGCCCAAGTTCTAAAACACATAAAAATCCAAGCCATGAGCTTTCCAGCTGTACGGCTAGAATAAGTATCAAAATTTAATGGACTTATCCTAATTGTAGTACGCTGTAAATGTAAACTAAATCTAATCTATGTCTCAATCCATATGTAGGTAAATAAAACAAGAATGGTCATTATGTAATATAGTCAGCCGCCTATAATGCACATGTTCGAGCAAACTCGAGAACAACATAAGTTTGCAAAACTAGGCTAATGAGCAAGATTTAACAGAAAAGTAAATAGAAAGCACAAAAAATCATAAAGTAACACTACGAGCGATACCAGAACCCCGCAGCCGAGATCATACCATCCACCTATCTATACTATAAGCTCAGCAACAACCTGGAGAGATCACCAGGTCCTTAGAGGGACGTTGCAAGATACAGAAGAAACAATACCATAATAAACTATAAATAAACATGATAATGGGTTCACTAACCATCTATATGTATCACTACACCAAATTAGGGCTTTTACGGCCTTTCATTTATGGCATACGTTGGATGCAGGCCATAAATTGTATAATATTACGGCACACCAAGAATGTAGGCCATAAATTCTCTTTTTTTGCTTTTTATTACGACATGCATTTTTAGGGCCGTTAAATGTTAACAATTACAGCATGTATTTATGCGAGCCGTAAAATATAAGGTTCTCGTAACATTTCACTACCTGCGCTGGTAGGCCTTAAAATAAATGGACTTTCACGGCCTACAAATTCGTGCCCAAAATTATATCCCGCCTAATTATTTCCTCCGAAAAAAATTTGCCTCCAGTTTTTAGCACGAACCGCTAAGGAAAAAAAAGTTCCCTCCTATTTCTCTTCAGGAAACCCAAAAAACAAAAACATATAAGGGCTCAGAAAGGGGGGCGGCTTCAAGAAAGCATCCAAACCTAGATATCTATTCTCCAAGAAAACCCAAACTCACGCAGAAAGGGGGGCAACTTCAAATTCTCCATAGCGAATTCCTTCTCCAGGAAGTCTGCTCCTGTCTGGGCTTCCTTCTCCGCTAAGGTAAGCTCCCAACGAGTCTTCTCCTCAAATATCGTCTTTCTCGGTGGTGGATTCATTCTCCTCGAAGATCGTCTTTCCTGAAGAGTCTTCATCGGCAAATCCGATTTCATCGAATTTTTTTTAAATTTTTTGATTCAACCTTAATTGACAGGTGTTCGATCCAATTCCTCAAAGGAGCAAACTGCTACTATGGTGATTTAAAGAATCTTGTTGTGATTATATCAATCATGTTTTGGCCCCCAATTTGTTTCATTTATATTATATTTGCTTTCTAAAGAAGCTACATTTAGTTCTGGAAATGAGCATTTTAATTGCTTGAACCTGCCTATGGTGATTTTTTTCTTAGTTCTTTATTGAGTTTTTTTCTCTGTTGATGCATTTATGGTGATACTAAGACGTTCTTGTTGCAGCTAAGTTCTGATTTCATTCTCATGCAATGAATCAATGGCAGCTTAATTTTCTTCAGTTTGTCGTTTTAAAATTCAAACCTCACTTTTTATCTGTTTCCAAGTCTTCAGGATCCTGGCCTGCGTAGGAACCCAAGCGATGAACTTGTTAGCAAAGAAGATCCATTAAATAGGACGGCTAGGCTGTCTGAAGTTTCTTAAGAAAGAGCAGTCAGAATAACAAGCCCTTCATTGGTTCTCTTAGAATAAAACTGTCATTCAAAATTAAGAATGTTTGGTAAGTGCAATATGAATGGATCTGCCGTTGGAGATCAAACAATCTTCTCATTAGAAACTTAATACTCAATCATAGTTTTATATTGTCATAATGGAGACTGACACCAAATATTTAAAACATATATAACATGGGTTTGACACAGGAAGTGTTCGATATAATTTTTTCTACCAAATAACATATTTTAAGTAAATTAGTTCAAAAGAAAAAAGTTTGGAAATTTTTTAAAAAGGGAAACGTTTTGCTAATGGTACGTACCGAGATTAGGGCTTTTACGACCTTTCACGGCATACGTTGGATGAACATTTGATTGCTTTTCCTATTTGATGGTACAATGTTGTCTATGTTTCGATTGTAATTTTTCCATTTTATCTCTTTGTATTAAAGGTCTTTCATGTCTTTTTTGATTTTCATTAACTGTTTTCATGTTTGTATTAAGGGTTTTTACTATGTGTATTCCAACAACAGTTAATACTACTACTATGGGACGTAAGTTTTTAAGTATTTAATTGCGTTGTTGGTTCACTTACTTTGCTAATTAAGTATATGATCTTCTCTTTGATGTTAGTTTAAACTTGATTACTATAGTTTATTGGGCTGGTTTTGATTGAGTAACTTCATGAGTTGATTTTTGTTGACATTGATTATAAATGTTATTTTCTTCTTTACTTGGTGTTAATCTAAAATTTTTATGTCTTATGACCATAATTTTGCAGTATTGTCAATGTAAGACAATCGTCCATTATGGATAAAGAATGGACTCATATGCCAAGGTAAATTCCGAAGTCCTACATTGTACAAATTTTAATATCACATACATATTTGGTTTCTAATTAGTGAAAACTTGGTTTTCTTTTTTATTTTAGACCATAACAAGCATATCGGGAGGGAGCACGAAAGTTTGTAGATAAGGTTCAAGAAAATAAGGGTTATCCAGATAAGATCCAATGTCCTTGCACCCAGTGCTTAAACTTAAGATACCATCATTTTGATGTAGTATATGACCATCTAATTTATGCTGGAATTGATCCTACTTACACCACATGGGTTTTTCATGGAGAAAAACCAGTCAAAGTAGAAGAAACTAAAAATGATGAAATTCCATCATCGTATAAAATGTTTAGAGATGCATATTTCCAAGATGACGACATGAATCATATAGATGAAACAAGAAACGAAGATTTTGAAAAACTCATCGAAGAGGCAGAACTACCTTTATATTCAGGATCAGCACACACTAAGATGTCTGCAACACTTATGTTATGCAAGACCAAGGCTCAACACAACATGTCTGACAAAGCATTTGATGATGTTCTCAAGATTGTTCATAATTTGCTACCAGTTGATAACATACTTCCGGATAGCTTCTACTCCACCAAAAAGTTATTTAATACTTTTGATCTAGTTTATGAGAAGATACACGCATGTGAGAACGACTGTTGCTTGTTTCGAAAAGATCTAGAGCATATTGAGACTTGTCCGCAGTGTGGTTCTTCTCGGTGGAAACTCAATCAGCGAACCAAAAAGATAAGAAAGGGAGTTCCGACAGAAGTTTTGAGGTACTTTCCTATTATTCCAAGATTTAGAAGATTGTTTAAGTCAGCTGAAAAGAGTAAACAATTAACATGGCACTACTCAAACAAAAGTCATGATGGCATTATGCGACATCCAGTTGACTCTTTAGCATGGTATAGAATAGATGATAAGTGGCCCTCTTTTGCATCTGATTCTCGTAATCTTAGACTTGGCCTTTGTTCAGATGGATTTAATCCTTTTGGTGATCTTAGCTCTAAACATAGTTGTTGGCCTGTAATTTTGGTCACATATAATCTTCCTCCATGGTTATGCATGACAAAAGAAAATTTAATATTGACATTACTCATTCCTGGGCCAAAACAACCAGGAAATGATATAGATGTGTACCTAGCACCTCTTATAGATGATTTGAAAGAGATATGGACGAATGGAGTTAGTGTTTATGATGCATTTACTCAATCCACATTTAATTTAAGAGCTATTTTGATGTGGACAAAAACGATTTCCCTGCTTATGGCAATCTGTCCGGGTATGCTATTAAATCTAGTAAAGGATGTACTACTTGTGGAATTGAGACATGCTCAAAGTGGTTGAAAAATAGCCACAAACACGCATTCATGGGCCACCGGAGATTTCTAGCATACAATCATCTATTTCAGGTAAAAAAAAAATCTTAGTTTGATGGGACTGAAGAACATGGTGTAAAGCTTTGAATTTTAACTGGTTCAAAAGTATTTCAAGTGATCGGAGATATCGAAAATGATTGGGGCAAGGCTAAGAAAAAGAAGACAAAGAAAAGGAATAGAGAGGATGAAAACGAAGAGCATGACGTCGTAGGACCTCAATCAGTAGAAATCAATCTTTTTTGAACTACCATATTGGGAGGTTTGTCTTTTTTGGTTTATATATTTTTGGTTTAAACAATATGCTTGTTTGCTTTTAAGTTTATTTATAGAATTTAACATCTTTCTATTTGGTATTTTTGTAGTCATTATTGTTGCGGCACAATTTGGATGTGGTGCATGTTGAGAAAAATATTTGCGAGAGTATAATAGGCACTGTATTGAATATTAAAGGCAAAACAAAAGATGGCTTAAAGTCTCATGAAGATTTAAAACATATGGTAATTAGAAAGTCATTGCATCCGGATAAAGATGTTGACATTGGTGATAAGAAAGCACCATATGTGTTGTCAAAAAATGAGAAAAAATATTTTGTAAAAGACTATCCGAGTTGAGATTGCCAGATGGTTATAGCTCCAACATTGCAAGTCATGTGTCACTAAAAGACTGCAAAATTTATGGGCTCAAGTCCCAAGATTGTCATGTGCTAATGCAATAAGTTTTTTTAGTAGCATTAAGGGGACTATTAGACAAGGGGCCTAGGATTGCAATTTTTAGATTATGTGCTTTTTTTAATTGCCTATGTCAAAGAGAGCTTGATAAAAATAATTTGGAATTACTTGAAGACCACATTGCAGAGACTCTGTGTATGCTTGAAAGGTTTTTCCCTCCATTATTTTTTGACATTATGGTTCACCTTACTATTCACTTGGTTCGAGAAGCACTAATAGCTGGACCGGTCCATTTTCGCTGGATGTACCCATTTGAAAGGTGACTCCAATATTTTATTCTTATATAAACAGTTCTTTGGTTTAATTATTGGTCGGATTAGCTCTTATTAATTTGTTAAACTTATATTTTGAGTTAGGTATATGAAAGTACTGAAAGGTTTTGTGAAAAACCGTTCAAATCTAGAAGGTTGTATAGTTGAAAAGTATAATGTAGAAGAGTGCACAAGTTTTTGTGCTCCTTACATAAAACAAGCATCACAAGTAGGTGCTCAAAAGAGCCGATATGAAGAATATGAAGATGGAAATATATTAGAAGGAAGACCATTGGGTGAGGCTAAATTGAAGGAATTGTCTCCTAACATGTTTGAAGTTGCTCATTTGTATGTCCTAGAGAATACAACAGAAGTTGAACCGTATAGAGAGTAAGTTTCTAATATATATGTGCTACAGTAATATAAGTATCTCTTTGGTGGTTTTAGTATGTTTTTATTTATAGTTTTTAACTTTATTCACCATGGTCTTTTTTTCCAGAATGCATATAGAGGAGCTTCGATTTTCTGATATACATCTTCGTGTGAACAAAAGTCTTTTAAGAAAGAGGCATTGAGACACATTTAGTGTATGGTTAGCAAATAAAGTCAAGGTTGGAGATGCTAGTAACATGTCAGACCTTGTAAAGTGGACAGGGTGTCGACCTAAACCATATATTGAATCCTATTCAGGTTATATCATCAATGGAAATCGATTCCATACAAGATATGTTAAAAATTGCACACAAAACTCTGGTGTTTCTCTTGAAGCAGAGACAATGTGTCGATCAAGTGCAAGAGATACGTCACATGTTAGTGGAAAAATTGTGTTCAATGGTGTTATAAGAGATATAATTTTGTTGGACTATCACAAGTTTAAACTCCCTATATTTCATTGTGATTGGGTAAACATAGGAAGTGGTGTCAAAGTTGAAGAGTGTTTTACATTAGTTAACCTTTATGAAGGTCAGCACCAATATGAGAATGATCCTTTTATATTTGCCTCACAAGCAAACCAAGTCTTTTATTCCAGAGACGATGATGCTTCAAATTGGTATGTGGCACTTAAAGCACCACGAAGAGGAGTTTATGAGTGTGAAAGTAATGGGAATGATTGCATACCATATGCTCCATTAGATGCCTCCATTATTAATCTTGATGATGAAGATTTTGAAAGAAAGGACTATGAGGTCTTGGATGAGTCGGTAATTGTTGCAATGATGATGTTGTTTATTATTTTTATGTTTCATGAGATAGATTTGAATACTAATACTAATTTTTTATTTTCTTTTCAGATTCAACCATCATAAATCATGAGTGGTGTCGAGGTAAGCATCCTTTTTGTATATATTTTCTATCTACGTACATCCGCCCACGTACATGACTTCAGATGATTAGCAATCTTTCTCAAGTTCTTAGTGTACTCAGGATGTGGTACATGAGGACGTAGGCCAGATGGACTAGGTCCCATTGAATAATTACCACCAAAATAAATTATTACAAGAGACGGTTGCATAGGTGCATCCTGAACAATAAAAACAAAAAAAAATTCAGTAAAATCATTACTTGAACCATGATGTATATACATGACTAAATTGGACACAAGTTTAAATTGAATAGGATATTTTTGAATAATATTCGAGGAATCACAAAGGAAATTAAATCAAGGTCCAGACATGCATTATTAGGATAATATTCACGATAAATACGCATATAAAGTACAACCATACTTGTATCCATATATTAAACAGCAGGGTAAAGTATATATTTGTAAAGAATCAGATATGGGATCTGGAATCTATTTGACATATAAATGATTACTTGAACCATGATGTATACTTGACTAAGCTGGATAGAATTAAATTGAATATGATATTGATAGGATAATTTTGAATAATGTCGAGGAATTATAAAGGAAATTAAGTCAAGGGTTCAGATATTATTAAGATAATATTCTGGATAAAGAATCGGATATGGAATCTGTTTGATCCTAGGCCATAGCTGCATTCTTCCTTGATACCAAAAGCAACAAAGCCTCCGGTGGTAATGTTATGAGTTACTTCTTACCATGACCAGATATCTAATTGATGCTTACATGAGGACACCAAGCACTTAATGTGCCCATGGGCGTCATTTGGATCCTGGAGGATGCATGTTCAATTAGAGAAAACATCCACCATGAATGAGGTTAAAACAATTTGGGGGGATTATTGGAATTTTGAATATGTGTCACAAGTTCATATATATATTCCAAAATACATCCAAGATGAAAATTCAAGTGTCCTGCAATTAATTTCATGATCTTTGTGTTAATTTGTTTCTTAGGTAAATACTTGCGCATCGAAACCTTAGAGAACCAACCAACAAGAAAATGATAGTATTGTTGGAATTTAGTTGTGATAAGATAAACAAAAAGTACAATTAATGGAGAGGGTTTTATAACAAGTGAAAAGGTAAAAAAAAAACTTGCAGTGTGCTGAAGACAGATAATTATCTTCTACAATCTGAAATAAATAGCTAGCTAATTAAGTGTGCTAAGAAATATTTTGAGCCAAGCTAAGAAAGAAAGTGTTATCTGTGTAGAAGACAAATTATTATCTTCTACAATCTGAAATGAATAGCTAGCTAATTAAGTGTGTTAGTTATGTACGTGGACGAACATAAGCAGTGTGCTAGTTATGTTTATCATTATGGTCATAATTTTTGAGCATAACTGTTGCAAATATTTTTCCATGTGAAGCCATCAAAAAATAGAGGAAGGTTTGCAAAAAAGCAATAAATAATTATAGCAGCTGCAGCCATTCAATATGAGAATCAACGTAGAGGATTATCGAATGGAGATTCTAATTTTCCAACTACTGATATCCCATAAGTTCAATCCCCCAAAAATCCAAAGGCTACAAACTTAAAACCCAGAGGAAAGGCAAAAGTTTTGTGTTTCACCAAAGGAAAAGGAAAGGGGACCCGCCTTGAAGTTGAGTTCAATGAAATAGGCCAACCATATAGAGTGCAGCAAAATTTTCTTCTTTCCTTGGGATCAAAGCTAGAGAATTAGTACGAGTGACACTTGACAATTGGAGTGATCTTACCGATTAATTTATCATGCAAATATGGGAGCACATTATGGTAGTATTCTCTATAAGTATCAAATTTACATTTTGTGAGATATATTTCTAATACAATTGTTCATTTTTTTTTGTAGCAAAAGTTTAGTTTTGCTGAATGTTATAAAAAGTATACATTTGGAAAGCTAAGAAAACATTGGAGGGATTACCAGAGTTTGCTGCTAAATAAAGTGATGGACCAAGCCAAGTTGGTTGGCCTGAAACGTGTTGTTACCCTCTTGAAACCTGACAGTGTAGAATCCATGGAAGTTTGGCAAGCTTTTATAAAAAAAAAGGACCAATCCACAACAATTGGTGAGTCCTTGATGTATACAATGGAAATACTACATTATTGATTTTATTAATTGTAAATAATGTTGTTTTTTACTTATACTGCATTTTTTTTGCATATATCCTTGAATTGTGAATATTTTATAGGCGATAAATAAAAAGTATAAAGAAATGCGAGCAAAACAAACTCTAGTTCATAGAACGAGTCGTAAAGGATTTGCACAGCTAGATGATGAGATGGTAAGGCAAATTATTGAATCTCTATTGGTGATCACTTAATCTGTTTATATGACAAATGGAATTTTCTTTTGTAGAGGCAAGAAAGTGAGACACCGGATGCAATATCAAGGTATGGCGTTTGGATTCGTGGGTACGAAGAAAGAAAGAAGAAGAATACTGATGATGAAGAAGAAGTTGAGGATCATGAAATAATGGTATGTATACTTCATTTATGTTTACAACTAATGAGTCAACTGGATGTCACAATACTATAAACTGTTATCAAATTACAGCATTTCGGGAATTTTGAGCATAAACCTGTGATATTAGAATGGTTTGTTATTTTGGTTGTAATAATGATCATGTGAGGGTGCCTTCCTCATACATCAGTCATGTTCTTGTTTATCCATCTCTACAAACAATTTCACAGATAAGTATGAAAAACAACATAAATGAAACATAAGATGCATGATAGGTTACATGGCTACTCCTGTAGAGAAGTGTATCCGTGTGGATCTTGTCCATATTCGATATTCTGACACGTATTAGAAACAATAACTCATCAACACTCATGTTGGATATGGTTGGTCCATAGTCTCAATAGGTTGGTTGGGGGCTAGTGTCAGGTTGTCAGAACAAAAACTAAGAGGTTTTTCAACGTTGGTTTTGAGTTGGCAGCAGCACATACACAAAGGAGAGGAACCTGGTATGTTTATAGAAGAAAGAAAAAGAGAATAGCAGTCAGGGTTGGCATTATACCATTGCAAATCACATGCAAACTCTCATAATTGGGAATCAAAACTTATCTGTTAATAATTAGTCTTGTGTACATCCTTATTTGTAGCCTTCTAGACTTGGCTATCCAGTTATTTAAGTCTCCAAAATAAGAGAAACTCCTAATTAAAGTAGATTTGGAAAGCTTACTTTGAATCTACAAGGAAACTGCTGATAATGTTCTAGATGTATTTGTTTCTAGTAAGGGTTTACTTAAGGTTGTTACTAGCAATATCTTTCAGAAGGAAGCCAATTTTTAGGTAACTCTGGGAGCAGAAATATTTGAAATACGTCCAAATTATCAATAAGTAAATTCTTGCTTTCAGTTTTTGGAGAACCAGAGGAAGGTACATATGATTATATATAAAAGTTATTGCAGAAAGAGAAGGAAAGCTAGAGGATCTTCTGACTGGTGATCCTTTAGAAGGATTACCCATTTGAGACAATCAAAGGGTACTTGAACCCCTATCCGAAGAAAGATATCAGTGGCCTTTGGTAGGTTGGACAGGTATTTGATGACACTTCAAATCGATATGCTGTCACTTTCCTGAGGTTTAATTTTGCACTTCTTCCCTTTCAATAAAGTTTAATTTTGAGGAAGAGCTTTGTTTTTCCATCATGTTGGGGAGCAATAAATCTATAGGAAACGGACATTCCTGTTATCAATTTTTAATTTAGATTCTTTGTTGTAGAAGTCGATCAACTCTCCTTGTTTATCTTCATGATTCCCTACCCACTCCTTAGTTAAATTCATGGGAGTCCAGTTCAGGCATCCCTCTAAAACCCCGATAATTAGTTAAATTCATGGGAGTCCAGCTCAGTTAAATTCAAAGGATGGCTTTAAATTTTAGCTTGTATGCTTCAACATTCATAGATTGTGGATGTTGAATTGAAACTTAGTTTTATAGCGATTCTCTTTGAACTTCAAACTAGAACAATTAGGTAGTTCATCGCTAAAGAAAGAGACAATTCCAGTGCATTCATAATACCATGGTTATTTGTACTTCAAACTAGAATTTTTGCTAGTATTGCAATAGTAGTTATATCTGTCAGTTTTAATTACATGTGTTTGTCATGTTGTCATGCTTGTACCTGAGTTTACTTGTTCTATTGTAATACAACAACAAGTAAAAAAATACAAAGCACAAGAAAATGGTTCTTCTTTTAGAGATGATCTTGTTGCAAAGGTACTCGATCCGGATCCACGAGGATGAGTAAGAGGGCTTGGATATGGAGTATCTCCGTCAAAGTTAGAGGGACAAACACAAATGAGAGACAAGGTTAATAAATTAGAAAATGGACTTGTGGCCTTGAAAAATCAAATGAACAATTTTATTGCAATGGTCGGAAAAGGAGGAAGTAATTCGGTAAGTACCTCAATAGATTTGCTTTTTAAATATTATGACTTTTTTGTATTTATATATTAAGCTTAACATATATTAATTACAGCAGAAAGATAATGCAAGTGGTCAACATTCTATCAATAACATGATGCAAAGCAAAAGGAACGAAACAAGTCCAATTCTGAATTATGTTCTTGAGACAACACAAAGCAAGAAGAAAGAGCATGTAGTTGTTCGCAAATCCAATCAGGAGAGCTCAAAATGCGAATTACTAAGTTGGTTAGACAAAAATACAGTTGTTGCCACCGGTGAAATTCTATCAAAGGATCCTAAATCACTAGTACATCATGTGCCGCTTGGTGCTGAATATTGGAAAGTTTCTGTGCGACATGTAGTAGAGGATAATGAGAGAGTGACTCTGTATCGACCAATGCGTGAAGCTTTTCTGTTGAATGAAGCACTGGAAAGCATAATCGCATGGCCGTTCAATTACATCATAGCTTGTTAGAAAATGGAAGGTAATTTCTATCTAAATACTCGTTTTTGCTTCTTTTCGCCGATCAGTTATATCTTTTATCTATTTCAGTTGAGCTGACACAAGAAATTTTCTCTATAGATTGTCAATGGATGTTGGATCTGCAGAAAAATTCTCTACATATTTTCAGTTGAACTAAAAACGCATTTTATTTTGTTTGCCACATCATTGTTATCATTATTCATGGAATTGTTGGAGGCAAAAAGTGTCTTTTGGCCCACCTCTTCTTCTTTTGCCAAGCTATTTTGGAAGTAATGCACCTCCTAAGTAATCGATAAGTACCTTGTCCAGGTTCGATTTTGATTTTCTGCCAAGATTTTTTCTTTCCTCTATTATATATTTTCTTAGTCTTCAGAATTATGTATCATGTTGGGAAAGAAGCGCGAAAACCTTTCCCCAAACTAGAGAGTACCTGGGAGAGAACCGAGCAATACAATGCACGAACCAAACACCAAACAAAATCCACACAGACACAAAGAATTTTTGACGTGGAAAACCCTTGTGGGAAAAAACCACGTGTCACGACCCACACCCAGTATAAGGGCACGAGACGTGGTTACGTCCAGCCTACACCGCAGTGTCGGCGGTAGAACGCTGTCCTAGGTCACATACATCTAACAGTTTATAAGGTACCTGTACAGTTTATACACTCCGAATGGAGGTGACATAAAAAAGTACAACTCAATCACAACTAAGAAAGAAAGTACGAAATTATAGAATAGATAAAACTCAGAATCCACAGATGATAATACAAGACAGAGAGATAGCTAAAAACTAAGATAACTTCTCCACAATCCAGAGTACAACTCCAATATATACAAATGTATCATAACATGAAGTAAATAGAACTAGCCTAGCTAACTAGCCTAGTCTACAGGGGTAGTGTCATCAGCAAGTACTGGATCCTCCTGGGAGTCCAGCTCAAGAGTGTCGTCTATGCCTGCTCCGTAATAAGTGGGACAGAACTCCTCAGTATCGTCTGTAAAATTTCAACAGGTCCAGTCAGGACTGGAGCGAGCACAGTACATCTCACGCAGTTCATAATATGACATGATATATAAATATGCAATAGAGTAAGATACAGAAAACGCTGCAGAACATACATGAAGTAAAAGAGAAAGCTGTAATGTAAATAGATACTATAAATAGAGAACTACAGTGAACTAGTGATTTAGAGTACAAGATGAACATGTGAACGGCTTGAATTTATACATGAGTAATCTAAGAGTTTGCACACGAGTATACTACTTTGGAATTGTTCACTTGACCATTCATACTCTCCCGTACCCCAATAAATACACAAGGATCCAGACAGGTTATGTTATTACACATGATATCACATGAAGGCCCGTAATAGGGTGCACATGATAGTATACATGAGGGCCCCATGAATATGAGAGTACATGAACCATGAGAGTACGCATGAATGGTGAAAGCACCGGAGTACATGATGAAAGTGAAACACACATGACATATTGTAATCCGATGCTCCCGAGGGGGATAACATCTCATGAAGGGATCCATATAGTACCAATCCGTGTTAAACATCGTGACAGCATCAAGTAAAGTAATCTATAGCGTAAATGTAAATCCTATCAAGTATGAAACGGTCAGAGAATGTACTCGCCTGATATCCTGAATGTCCGAAAGAAAATACTGCCTGTGGAGTGGTATCTGGCTCCTAATCAGAACAGTACAAGTCACAACATGTCCAGCTAATAAAGTAAGATACTATGATGCTGTCTACATGATATTAGGTCAAACCTAGACCAAAGTCAACCCTGGTCAACCTCATTCAACTAAATGGTCAAAATTAGGTCAACTAGGTCAACCTAGACTCAATGAAGTCTAACTAGGCCTAAACAGTCTACCCAGGCTAGTACACACCATACACTAGTCTATAGGATATTATACATGTGTGTATTTCATATACACAAGACCACCCAAGAGTACCCTAGGCTATGTCATCTAGGTTATAGGCCATAGGCCAACTACATAGGCAATAGCCATAGACAAGTCTATACATCTAGGTATATATCTATATACACATATATGTATATATATCTATAGGAAACTCTATTTCACACTATATATTCACACCATATATATCACCCTCACCTTATATACATATATAACATACATACACATAGAGAGAGAGCCATGTAATCAAGGTAATGTGTGTGTATATCAGAGTGTGAGTGTGTGAATGAGTGTAGCATGGTACATTTTCAGGTTCACATGAACCCAGGAATTCAGACAGTGATACATGGTGACAGTGTCATGTAGGGAAAATAATGTATCATAATGTCTCAGTTTTCAGGATTAGCTCATTGCAAGAGTCTCAGTTTTTCAGGAAACCAATTTCAGTGAATACAAGGTAATCCCAGGTTAATATAATGACAGTAAAACAATATAGGGTCTCAGGATTTAAATAGTGTCTCAGTTATCAGGTGACAGGAAAGTGAAAACAGTGTGTGTTCTCAGGATTACAACTATGCATTCAATAGGAAAGGATCAATTCATGATACAAACTAAAACTAACTTCATTAAATCATAAGGAAGCACATGTGACAGGAAATGATTCCTAGTTAACAGTGAAATAGGGAAACATTCCCATGTTCAAGATTCCAATTTCCAGTGTTTATTTAAGCATTCATCTCAGTTATGGTTATCACCATCTCAGGTTTAAACAATCAATGTCTCAGTCCTAGTACCCAGGTTCAGAACAGTTTCAGAAATTCGAAGATCATATCTCAGGTTTTAAACCAAATGAAACATTAAATAGGAAGGAATCATTTCATGATACAAACTAACCCATCCTAACAGGTTGTCAATACATAACAGTAAGTAACGACATTAATTTACATGCCAAAATCCCATTACAATTCAAATGGAATAAAATAGTGTACTAAACAGTGTACTCGATCAAGCCACCATATAAAATTTTGAATATAATTAACCAACTAAATACCAAGAATTGAATCCTAACATGATATCTAAATGTACAAAAAATTAAACCACAACTAATTTACCTGATAATTAACATTTAAAGTAAATTAAAAATGAAGAACAGTGCTCATAATCTCACTGATACTCACAGTATCAGTCAAATAGGAATTTCCTATTCGAACATTGAAATAG
The DNA here is from genome assembly GCA_029216955.1 of Iris pallida. Taxonomy (NCBI): domain Eukaryota; kingdom Viridiplantae; phylum Streptophyta; class Magnoliopsida; order Asparagales; family Iridaceae; genus Iris; species Iris pallida. Next base: position 7,473,490 of record JANAVB010012600.1, read on the forward strand.
TAGTAATAGGCTAGATAATTGGTTGGTAAACAATCACTGATGTGTGTACGTGCTATACGTAATATATCGTGTCCAAGAACAGGACACGAAAGTGTCCAACCTACACAAACCAATGTACACGAACTGGTTCAGTGCACAGCGTGCCTGTGTCCAGTGCGGGTTGAATCCCTCCCCGACACGGACTCATATGACATATGGTCTTGGGGGTGTCGTGTCAGACGTTGCCCCAAGGCCTGTGTCAAAGGACACACGTCCTCATTTCCAAAATAGGTCACACGAACCCACGAGTAGCAGGAACGCTGTCCACGCGCACGCGGGCGTGTCCATGGGTCTGACTCGATACAAACACGACACGAACTCAGCTCAGTCGTGTAGAAAACCATAAGCCACATGAAAACCTATTTTTCTATTCAAACACATTCCTAAAATAGGATCGAAATGCCCACTGTGGCATTTCGTCGAACACCTAGGAATCTACACTGATACGTGTTCGATACGGACTCGTAAAAGACATGAAATGTCATGAATCCTATTCCTACAGTTAGAGGACACCTAGGGCTATGCATCCATGCCAAGAAATCAAAAATTTATTGGAGAATAAGAAGTTACCTATAGGTGCTCTTTCCTCAAGAAAACTTCAAAAATGGAGATTCCCTCTAGCTAGCCCCAAGCTCCAAAGTATCCCAAATCTGTTATTAGTCTCCACCAACAGTAGGGAAATAGAAATTAGGTCACCATTGAAGAAGTTTGAATGAAAAAGGATCAATATTGATCAAAATAGGAAAGGGTTTAAATGAAGAACAAACCTTGCTCTTGCAAAATGAAGGAATGAACAAAAAGAGGCAACTATTTTTTAGAGGGATTAAATAGTGATGGGGTACCTAGGCCGGCCATAGAGTCTAGGGTTAGGGTTTTAGGACTAGATCTATGGCTCTCATTCCATTTAGTCTAATCAATGGTCTAAAATCTAGGTTTCATACTTGCCTTGATTTGCAACCTAGTTAGCTCTACCTAGTCATGACTTAACCAAGACTAATCAATAAACTAATACTAACCATGGCTAACTAAGTCTACCTATAACTAATCTAGGTTAGGTCCCATCTAGGTTAGGGCTAAACACAACACAAGGCAATTAATTAAATAATATGAATCACACCATTCCAATTAATTATATTAAATTCCAAATAAATATATTAAATTCAATACATTCAAAATGACAAAATACCCTCAAACTAGAAATGTGGTAGTGACACCACGGGACTATCGGAGTCCAACCCTTGAGAAGCCTTTACTAATGAAATAAAGGAGTACACCCTCTACAAACTTCTCCCGATCCAACACGGATCCCCACAACACTTGGAAGCAAGAATAATTGATTACAAGGCTACGAAGAACAAAGATGACGACTAGAGATTTCCCGAACACGATCCTTCTTAGAACACGGCCTTCAATCCTCCTTCTTCTCTCCCAAAGTTGCAATGATACTCTTGCCTCTTTTCTCTCTATTTTCTTCAATGTTGTGTTGTGTTACACTTGTGATTAGGGTTAAGAAAAAACATATTTAAATACCCTAATCCCGCAACAAAACCTGGACCGTAGGATATGATCCAACCGTGATTAAATCACCCTAAAATTTGTCTGGGCCCATCGACACAGAGTTCGGCCAGAACTCTGTGTATTTGTGACAGCATAGTTCCGGAACCAAGGAGGTAGAGTTCGGCCAGAACTCTGCCTCCCCTGTTCCAAAATGGTCTCTGGTAGCTCCCGAGCTTCTTCTTCATCTCTGAATGACCTTGTCACCTCCCCGAGCTTCTCTGACTCACAGACGACGCTCGTCGCACTCTGGGTCTTCTCCACATAGGTTGGGAACCCCTCCCACTCTAACATTTCTCCCCCTTCATAACTATGTGGAGGAGGTTGTCATCCCGACGATCTACCTGCAGAACTCAAACTTCCCCTTGGTAGAATCTTGGTGAAAATATCTGCTCCATTGTCATTTGTATGAACCTTCTCAAGCTCCGCATCCTTCTTCTCAACGACATCCCGTGTCCAATGATACTGAGTCTCGATGTGCTTGGATCAGCTATGACAGGTCTGATTCTTTACAAGGTAAATAGCACTCTGACTGTCGCAAAGCAAAGTATACTGCTCTTGCTTCAGCCCTATTTTTTGCAATAGCTTTTTTATCCACAGTAACTCCTTCCAAGCCTCTGTCGCCGTAATGTACTCTGCCTCTGTCGTTGACAAGACAACACACTTCTGCAACAGCGACTGCCACGATACCGCTCCTCCAGTAAACATCATCACATAGTCCGAAGTCGATCGCCTCGTGTCTACATCTCCAGCCATATCAGCGTCGGTATATCCGACTAGCTTCGGCTCGTCACCACCGAAAGAAAGTCTCCAATCGGCAGTGCCCTGATGGTATCGTAGAATCCACTTAATCGCACTCCAATGTAGCCTTCCAGGATTTGAAAGATACCTGCTAACTGTGCCAACTACATGAGCGATGTCTGGACTCGTACACACCATAGCATACATAAGGCTTCCCACAGCTGAGGCATATGGAACCCGCTATATCTTCTTTTTCATCCTCAGTAGATGGACACTACTCCTCATGAGGTTAAAGTGAGCCGCAAGGGGGCAACTCACTTTCTTCGACCTGTCCATCCCGAAACGCTGAAGTACCCGGTAAATGTACTTCTTTTGGGACAAGTGTAGTAGCTTGGAATCTCTTTCGACTGATCTCCATCCCAAGAATAGTCTTTGCTGAGGCCAAATCCTTCATAGAGAGGGCCGCGCCCAGTTGGCGGTTCAACTCTACTATCCTAGTGGCATTCCGACCCACTAATAACATGTCATCAACATTAAGCAACCAAATGTTGAAATCATCATCGACAAAGTACCTAACAAATACACAGTAATCTGACATCGTCCGTGCATAACCACGCTCCCCCATAAACGAATCGAACTTTCTGTACCACTGCCTCGGAGCCTACTTCAGACCATACAAGCTCTTCCTCAACCGACAGACCAAATGTGACTTGCCCTTCTCATAGAATCCCTTTGGCTGCTCCATGTATAGCTCCTCCTCAAGATCACCATGGAGGAATGCCGTCTTCACGTCCATCTGCTCGACCTCCAAGTCGAAACTGGCTGCCAATGCTAGCACCACCCGAATAGATGACTGCTTGATGACTGGCGAAAAGATCTCATCATAATCCATACCTTTCTACTGACCGTAGCCTTTAACTACCAGCCTCGCTTTGTATCAAGGGCGAGTAGCATCATTCGTCTGCTTCACTCTAAACACCCATCGATTCTTCAAAGCCTTCTTGTCCTTTCGTAATCGCACCAGCTCGTAAGTAGAATTGGCGTGTAAGGAACCCATCTCCTCCTGCATAGCCTGTATCAACTTCTGCCTGTGTTCGTCTTCCATAGCCTCTGTAAACTTTTAGGCTCTCCCCGTCAGTCAGTAGCACATACTCACCCGATGAATATCTAGTAGATGGTCGACGCTCGCTGTCGCTCCTTCTCAATGGAGCCACTGGTGCTGGCTGTATACCAACGGCCTCCTCCCCTTCAGGAACTGTTCCCCGGCATGCTCATCCTCCTGCGGGACACCCTGATAACCATCCGCAGGCTGATGATCAAGGTTGGGAGCAACTCCATGTAGTGGCTCCCCTATAACTGGATCCTCTGCGATGTCCGCTGGAAACAACTCGAAGCAAAATGACTCTAACTCAGGCAATTCTTGAACCTCAAAAGGTGCCCCGAAATCCTGAGTGTTGGTCATGGTCTGATCCTCGACGAATACCACATCCCTGCTTCTGTAGAGCTTTCCTCCCACTAGGTCGTAGAGTCTATAGTCGAACTCATCCCGACCGTAGCCGACAAAGATGCACAGCCTCGTCTTCGGCTCAAGTTTGGACCTCTCGTCCTTCGGTACATGTACGAAGGCCTTACAACCAAACACTCGTAGGTGATTGTATGACGGCTCTTTGTCGTACCATACTTTGTCAGGCACATCATCCTGCAAAGGAGCACTAGAAGATAAATTAATAACATAAGCAGCTGTGAGAAGAGCCTCACCCCAATAACTGCCTGGCAAATTTGCTTCTGACAACAAACACCGTACCCTCTCCATCATTGTCCTGTTTATGCGCTCCGCTACACCATTGATCTGAGGAGTCTTGGGCGGAGTCTTCTGGTGTCGTATACCTTACTCTCTGTAATAAGCATCAAAGGGACCAATGTATTCGCCGCTGTTGTTGGACCGAACACACAATAACTTCTTGCCCGTCTCTCTTTCAACAGAGGCCTAAAACTCTTTGAAAGTGGACAACACCTGATCCTTGGTCTTTAAGGCATAGACCCAAATCTTCTTGGAACAGTCACCAATAAAAGTTACAAAGTAAGAAGCACCACCAATAGATTTTACCTTCATAGGACCACAGAAATTCGAGTGAATCAACTCGAGCAACGCCGGCTTCCTTGAACTTGCGTGACTTCGGAAAGACATTCTATTTTGCTTTCCAGCTAAGCAGTGCGTGCACTTCTCCAACTTTGTAGAATTGAGCCCTAGAATCACCTTCCTATTCACCAAGTAGCTCATCCCTTTCTCGCTGATATGGCCAAGCCACCTGTACCACAACGCGGTAGACGCATCAAAAACTACGTTTACCTCCTGTGTCCCCTGTGCGCTTCCTTCCATATAGTAGAGATCGGACTTCTTGCTTCCTCTGGCAATCACCATCGAACCTCTGGAAAGCTTCTACTGAAATTCCCGAAGAGACTGAAGAATCCCTCGTCATCCAACCTTACAACCGACACCAGGTTGAAACGGATATCAGGGACATGACGAACATCTTTGAGAACAAGAACTGCACTCGTCTTCGTCCTCAAATGCACATCTCCAACGACAATCGCCTTCGACACATCTCTATTGCCCATCTTCAACACTCCACAGTCGCCTGTCGTATAAGTAGCAAATAGTGCCCTGTTGTGAGATACGTGCGCTGAAGCCCCTGAGTCCACCAGCCAAGAATTGTCATCGCAGGTGAGGTTTGTAATAACCTTATCACCTACGATGATCATATCGCCTCCATGTATCGAAGTCGCCGCTGTAGTGTTCTCATCTTACTTCCCCTTGTCGCCCTTTCTCTCTTCCAAGCGAAACAGTTCCGCTTGATGTGGCCCTTCTTGCCACAGTGGTATTTCTCCAAGTCCTCATACCGACCCTTGGACTTCCACCTGCTCTTATCTCTGCCACCACCTGGACCCCTGCTTTTGCCCCTTCCGCGGCTATCTGAAACTAGTGCCTCTGAGTGGTAGGATGTGGATACGTCCAGCCTACGCCGTAGTGTCGATGGTAGAACGCTGTTCTAGGTCACAATCACAAATATCACAAAATGATATACTTTCTAAACAGAGGATAATCATAAGAGGATACAATCTCAATCACAAAACTAGAGGTAGATAATCAGCACGATAATATAGATATGAAATCCACAAGAGAAATAGAACAAAATAAAAAGTCTCGGTGTTATCAACACCATAAATAATATCTCAATACAATCTCAAATGTCTCATAAAGCTAAATAATAAGATAAGTTTAGACTAAGCTAATAGCTAGTCCTCAGCGACTACTGGATCCTGCTGAGGGTCCAGGTCACCTGTGTCAACTAGGCCTGCTCCATAGTAAGTATCGCAGCAATCCTCATCATCTGTAATATTGTCAACGGTCCAGTCAGGACAGGAACGAATACATATCTCTCACACAGATCATAATATGAAAGGAAATATAAAACAAGCTATAGAATAATATACATGAACTGCTGTAAAGAAATAGTAGAGAGACTGTAAAAAGAAGAAGAACATGATAGTGGATATAGATATACATGATATAAATAAATAAACTGAACTAACTACGTGATTTAGAGCACATGTTTGGTTATGTAAACATGCTTAGGTTATACATGACTTAAATCTAGTTTGGAGTTGTACATGAAAATGGTGTAGATCACATAACCAAATAATACTCTCCTTGTCTTAATCAGTACACAAGGATCTGTCCAGGTTATGTTATTGCACATGAAAGTATTATATCACATGGATAGCTAGTCCACATGAACACTGGGTTATACATGAAGGCTCACATGAGCATGAGTGTACATGAATGTCATATATGCGTATACATGAATAAATACGGATACAATGAGTAGACGATGCACATGATAAAGTACATGAGCACAATATACCTGATGTATCTGAGGGGATAACATCACATGAAGAGATCTATATAGTACTAATCCGTGATAACATCGTGACAGTAACAAGTAAACAAGTCTATAACAAGTAAATATGTCAAAGCAAGAATGAAACGGTCAGAGAATGTACTTGCTTAGCAATCCAAGCTGATGAGGAAATGTAACTGAACTAGAGTGATGTAATCCTATTTAAAATAACCACAAGTCACAACAAGGTCTAAAATATCATAAGGAATGCCTACAATGCAATTCTACATGATTCTAGGTCCTTCTAGGTCAAAGTCAACCTTAGTCAACTCTGGTCAAACCTGGTCAACTCTGGTCAAACCTGGTCAATGATAAGTCAACTAGTCCGTTTACTAATTTTTAGGTCATACACAAGTTTCCAAGTCATTCTAAGTTCGTTTAAGTTGATTTGGATCAAGTTTGACCCAAAGTTGACTTTTGTCAACTTGGTCAACTTGCCTGTCAACTCGACTAATCTTGGCTCATTGGGCCAATCCTAAACTGTCCCAATACTCTCTAGGTTACACTCAAGAGCAACACCTATATATATCATATATTCATTCATTCAAGGTAATGTATCGACATATATATATATATATATGAAAACAACTCAAATTTATATATAAATCGAAACCCGAAATGCAACTCAATGCCCAAAATGCAATATACCCAACTAGAACTCACGAAACTTGGCAAACACGAAGGTGTCTATGTGTGTGACGTGCTCGGGTACTCACGGGTCGAACTCGTGTCTGTATCGTGTCCATGGAGTGCGTAACGGAAAACCGAATTCGCGTGTCATGCATGTGCGTTTTGCCCAATTGGACGCCGCACGCAACATGAGAAGCCTCGTGCTCGTGCACATAGTAGGTAGGGTCCCGGGGTAGGTCTTGAACACACTGACATGACACCACGTCGCGTCTATGTGACACAGCGATGCACGAATCCCCCGCGATCCCCCCGAGGGTGAGCGTGCGCGTGCGTGCGTGCCTGTGGGCGCGTGTCGGGCCTCGTGGCTCGTGATTCGAGCTACGTCGCGACTCGGGATCGAGTCCCTGGGTAGTCTAGGTATAGGGCTACGTGCTCGTGCTCCTGGAACGGGTCCTCGACGCACCGTGTCCGCGTATGAAGGCCGTGTCAGCGGTACTTTTCAGCCGCGTGCACAGTGGGCTGAACAGTGCATGCAAGATTTCTTTACGCACGCTTCACGATACGACCTAAAATTTTATGAGCATGTGGGCAAAGGTTGCCCCTACGTGCTCATAAACTTTCATGCGAAATGGAGCCCTGTGCGTCGGGTTACAATGCTCGGACAGCAGGGCATGCACGGGGTCGTGCACGGGCCTCGTACAGTGTGTCCGTGTCCGATTCGGACACTGAAATTGTGTCGATTTCAGATCCGTCTTCACAAAAATTGTTACAAATAATATTATCAAGAAATTCGTGAAAATAGAATAAAAAAATAACACTTTTCGGTTCTAAGTGGCATTTCGTCGAATACGTGTTCCATAGGACCGACACGTGTCCGATACGGCTATCAAACAAAATCACAAACCTACCAAACTTCATGCATAGGTCTAAAGTACCTATATGGATGCTTCTACGAAGAAAAAATGTAATTAACAGTTGTTTAAATAGATTTACCTATTGAGTGTCAAAACTCAATGAAACAAGCCTCTAAAACTCGTCGATGCCGCTTTCCTCCAGTCAAATGCCTCCGATCCCTCGCGCAAGTCTCCAGCAGGTTCCTGTCCTCTCATCGGTCGCAACGCACTTCGTTTGGAAGGATTTGGTTGAGAAACGAGAGAACGGGACCTTTGGAAGAGAAGGAAAAAAACTAGGGTTTTGGATTTGTGAAGGAGATTAGGTTTCTACACAATGAGAATGGGGGCTGCTATTTTGGCCGGCCATGCATGGGGGTGTGTTAGGGTTAGGGTTTAGTCATGGGCCAAGCACTCTTAAGTTGCTAATAAGGCCCATTGACAAAGGCTTAATGAAAAATAGCTAAAATGAATTAAATAATTCTTAAAAATAGGCAATAATTCTAAATTAAATCTAAAAAACCAATAATAAATTTAATTACATTATTAGGCTTCTAATCAAGGTTGACTAAGGTTATACCATCTTGGTCCTACCAAAACACCAACCCAAATCACACAACAATCAATTTAATTAATATTTTAAATAAAATAAAAAATAATGCACAATGACTAAAATATCCTTAATTAGAAAAGTGAGTTGACAGATAATTAGGTTTCTAATGTCATGGTTAGTCTCTAATCATGGTTAGCTAAGGTTAAACCGACTACTAACACAACACCAATTAAAATATTATAAATTAATCCAAAAAAATAAAAAAAATCACATAATTACCAAAATATCCTTATTTTAGAAAAGTGGTGGTTACAAATCTACCCTCCTTAAAATAATTTTGTCCTCGAAATTAAAGTTGGTAGTACTCCTTGTAGATCAATCTCCCAACAATCAAAGTCTTAAGAAAATTTATCTAAATCATGCGGTTGGAAAGATATCATACAGGGTTATGGCAGGTAATATCAGTTTGAGGTCTCATCATCTAGCCATTATAGTCATACTAGATCAAAAGTAGTCAGTCATAAGGTATAAAACATACAAATAATATGGTATGGTACAGTAATCATCAAGGCAGGATAAGGTATAGGTCAAGAACTCACCTCTACAAGGTCTGGTAGCTGGAACTCTCTCCTGGAGATAGGCCTCGACTAGGGACAGGTGCAGTAGGACAATATAGCATCCTGTGTCCAGCTGACCCACACAATAGGCACAATCCTAGTCTCTTCCTACAGTCCTTCCATACGTGCCCAGGCTTCTTACAGAAGGCACAAGTAGGCACTCTCTCAACTGGCCTCTGCTGGACAGGAATTTGAACTGGATAGGCTGGTCTAGGCTGGAAACCGGGGTACTCCTGAGGCTATGGGTATATACTCCTCGCTCTCTTGGGACCAGGCTCTCCCCTCGAATGCATGTAATCCCACAACAGTTGGATACTGAGACTCTGCTCTCATAAGCTCATCCTGAAGTCTCTGTACCTCCCGCACATCCTGAAGAAGTCTATAAATCTGAGCTCCATCAGGAATAGCATGGGTACCACTCTAGGAGGCAAAGGGAGGCCTTCAGTCTCCGGCTGGACTGCAGCCCTCTCATGAAGGATAGAAGATAGAGAAAAACTGTCCGGTGAGGCTGCTAAACCTCCTGAGCAATGGAAGGGAGAAGTACAATCTCGGTCTCATCCAGAACTGCAGCTGTGTACTGGGGACAGACTCTGGTCATGGGTGCCATACTGGAAAAGATAAGGAAAACAATAAATCATCGGGCTATAAGACAGTCTACCATCCTATATGAAAACTGGTAATTTAAAAAAAACAACTAAGAAACTATAAAGCGTTACTATTCTAAAGATGATCAAAATCGAAAGTTTAAAGTACGACTGTCAATAGCATTGAAATCCAATCACAATATATATAAAAAGAAATTTTAGTCTCGACACGATCTAAGTTGATCAATTTCTGGGTAAATCAAGATTTGGGCAAGATGGGGAACAAGGTCATCGAAGTCTGAGCACGAGCATAAGGATGGAGATCCAGGTCACAATTAAATTAATTCAATTGAGTACGACATAAATATTATATGATAAGGAAAGGTGAGCAAAGTCGATGGTCGTGATCAAGGGAGTTAGGATTCAATGATATTGAAAACTTTTAAAGGCTAATCAAAGATATGGAATAAGTCAATTTCTCCTTTTGATAGGGAAAACATAAGACAAGGTTTCATAGGAAAGTCAAGTTAATCATCTCTCTCTGATACCATCAAGCTTATCTAATCATTTGCCAATCATATCTTTATCTCATAAGTCCAAATATGAAAAATCAACCTTTATATGACTACACCAGAATTTACCCTTTCGTTATGAAGATTGGACTTGTCATGATCATCATAGGCACAATTCCTAAATTCCAAAATATTACTCATGAAGCATACACTTTTATTTATTAGCACTCAATACTAACCACTTAATCATCTTTAAATCCAAATTCGTCCACCTTGCCTTAAATTAGATCCGAAACCTCTAAATCAAGTTTTAGAATCCTTTCCTGTTCAATTCACTTCTCTTGTTATTCAATCTAAAACTACTAGGCCTTATAAAAACTTATTCCCATAAATTCAACCTTCATATTTCCTTCAACATACACCCTCAAATATTTTTTTCTTAAATTTAAAATTTTCTAAAAAAACTCTATATTTTCTATATCTCAAAATCCTTGGATTCTTTCTGTTCTAACCATTTTTGCAATATCATATTCAATTTCGTATTGCCATCAAATATAGTTAAAATCTCTTCTCCATTACTCAATTCCTAAATTTAACATCATAGCCTTAAAGTAAAATGTCTCAAGAATCAATAACCAAAATTTATCCCAGTCCTCAAAACTAAGTTGACCTCGAATATCCTCATCAATTAGGAAATACATCTATGAATTTCATACCCAAAATATTTCTTAGTGTGATTGTTCCTAAATTGATATTGATCTCTTGATTTCATTCCCAATCTTTACACATCTCTATCTCAAAATTCTATATCAAGGTCCATCATATTATATTCCTACCTAGATTATCATGAGATAACAAATTACGTCCTTTCCGAACTAGATGATTTACGTTACTTTCTCGACCTTTCAAGGTAAAAAGGTATGGAGATTCAAAAGTTTCAAAGTATAGATGACAGAATTAGATATGAGATAGGTGATTGATGTAATTGGAACAAAGTTAACTAAGATAAGGAAAAATGATAATACAAGAAATAATGGCAAGAACGAAATAATAATAAAATCTATCCTTGCTCTTCTGTTCAAAAGAAATGAACCAATTTTAAGATATAATCTGATAACCATACATGTCTTTCTGAAATCATGTTGCTAGAATTTCGCCACGCCAGTAAGCAAAGCTGCAATAAACAATAGAGTCCGTAACTAAGGTATACACCCTATAATCATGTTATTTAGAATTATTACCACGCCAACTGGTATGGCTGCAAGAAAATCTAGATTCCATAACTAGCATAAGTATATCTAAATCAGGCTCTACGTCCTTGTCATGCTAGCCAGTATGACTGCGATAAATTCTAACTCCACAAATAAAGTAGACATTTACCTTTCTCACTGTCCTTATCAAGTATGTTATCAGGTTATAACCTAAATTCCAAAAATAAAATAAAAGTAAATACATAGATATTTAAATACAAACTCAAAGTTAACAACTAATCATCAAGATTCAAAATTCAACAATGAATCCATCAAAATCAAATTCAATAACAAGGAGTAATGGGTGAATCAAATGAATAATGGGTGAATCAAATCAAGGGAAAAGATTTTAAATCGAAGTTAAAAAAAGATTCTCAAGGGTTCTCCCAGGAATCTCTCAAGGAATTCTAACAGTGATTGAGTATCCTCTCATTCTAACACTTTACTTCCTATACTCTATAGCAGGCTCGTAGTAGTACAACTAAGCTGCTGTACAACCACGACATCGTACTAATACAAATCTGGACCTGCATGGGCCACCACTAAAAATGTGCCACGACCCGCACCCAGTGTAAGGGCACGAGAAGTGGATACGTCCAGCCTACGCCGCAGTATCGACGGTAGAACGCTGTTCTAGGTCACAATCACAACTATCACAAAATGATATACTCTCCAAACAGAGGATAATCATAAGAGGATACAATCTCAATCACAAAACTAGAGGTAGATAATCAGCACGATAATATAGATATGAAATCCAAAAGAGAAATACAATAAAATAAAAAGTCTCGGTGTTATCAATACCATAAACAATATCTCAATACAATCTCAAATGTCTCATAAAGCTAAATAATAAGATAAGTCTAGACTAAGCTAATGGCAAGTCCTCAGCGACTACTGGATCCTGCTGAGGGTCCAGGTTACCTGTGTCAACTAGGCCTGGTCCATAGTAAGTATCGCAGCAATCCTCATCATCTGTAATATTGTCAACGGTCCAGTCAGGACAGGAACGAATACATATCTCTCACACAGATCATAACATGAAAAAAATATGAAACAAGCTATAGAATAATATACATGAACTGCTATAAAGAAATAGTAGAGAGACTGTAAAAAGAAGAAGAACATGATATAGTGAAAATAAATATACATGATAAAGATAAGAAAACTGAACTAACTACGTGATTTAGAGCACATGTTTGGTTATGTAAACAGGCTTAGGTTATACATGACTTAAATCTAGTTTGGAGTTGTACATAAAATGGTGTAGATCACATAACCAAATAAATACTCCCCCTGCCCCAATCAGTACACAAGGATCTGTCCAGGTTATGTTATTGCACATAAAAGTAGTGTGTCACATGGATAGCTAGTCCACATGAACACTGGGTTATACATGAAGGCTCACATGATCATGAGTGTACATGAATGTCACATGAGTATACATGAATAAATACGAATATAATGAGTAGACGATGTACATGATAAAGTTCATGAGCACAATATACCTGATGTATCCGAGGGGATAATATCGCATGAAGAGATCTATATAGTACTAATCCGTGATAACATCGTGACAGTAACAAGTAAACTAGTCTATAACAAGTAAATATGTCCAAGCAAGAATGAAATGGTCAGAGAATGTACTCTCCTGGCAATCCAAGCTGCTGATGATGAAGTGTAACTGAACTGGAGTGGTGTAATCCTATTTAAAACAACCACAAGTCACAACAAGGTCTAAAATATCATAAGGAATGCCTACAATATAATTCTACATGATTCTAGGTCCTTCTAGGTCAAAGTCAACCTTGGTCAACTCTAGTCAAACCTGGTCAACTATAAGCCAACTAGTCCGTTTACTAATTTTTAGGTCATACACAAGTTTCCAAGTCATTCTAAGTTCGTTTGAGTTGATTTGGATCAAGTTTGACCCAAAGTTGACTTTTGTCAACTTGGTCAACTTGCCAGTCAACTTGACTAATCCAGGCTCATTGGGCCAATCCTAAACTGTCCCAATACTCTCTAGGTTACACTCAAGAGCAACACCTATATATATCATATATATTCATTCATTCAAGGTAATGTATCTACACACACACACACACACACACACACACACACACACACACACACACACACACACACACACACACACACATATATATAGATATATATATATATACATACACACATACACATATACTTAAGCTTGTGAAGAAGAGGTTGTGTGCGTGCCGATAAAGGACTGCTACGGGGGTTCAAAACTGAGACAAATTGGTTATATATACAACTATATGAATATACCATATATATACATATATACACAAGTCTATTCAAAGGAAACTTAATATATATATAGACATATCATAATATATACACATATATGTATAGGGGAGAAAGAATGTTTGGTTTACGAAGGGAATTGAAAACTCAGATCTGAGAACCCAATGTCTCGACAATACTCATCACAATATCTATATATATATATAAAAAAAAAATATATACATATGATAGAATTATTTGAAAGTAAAATTAGGGACTAGAACCCACAAGTCAAGAATCTTAGTAACTTCATATAAACTCCGAAAATATGAATTAAGTCTCAGAAATTTGAAATATGACAAAACAACTCAAATTTATATATAAATCGAAACCCAAAATCCAACTCAATGCCCAAAATGAAATATACCCAACTAGAACTCATGAAACCTGGCAAACACGAAGGTGTCTATGTGTGTGATGTGCTCGGGTACTCACGGGGTCGAACCCGTGTCTGTATCGTATCCACGGAGTGCGTATCGGACAATTGAATTCGCGTGTCGTGCACTTTCGTTTCGTCCGATTGGACACCGCACGCAACACGAGAAGCCTAATGCTCGTGCACATAGCTAGGTAGGATCCCGGGGTAGGTCTAGGACACGCTGACATGATACCACGTCACATCTATGTGACACAGCGACGCACGAATCCCCCGCGTGGCCAGTGTGCGCGCGCGCGTGGTTACGTCCCAGTGGGCGCGTGTCGTTCCTCGTGGCTCGTGATTCGAGCCACACTGTGACTCGAGATTGAGTCCCTGGGTAGTCTAGGTATAGGGATACATGATCGTGCTCCTGGAACGGGTCCTCGACGTGTCGTGTCCGCGTACGAAGGTCGTGTCAGCGTCACTTTTCAGCCGCGTGCACAATACGGGCTGAACAGTGCACACGAGATTTCTCCATGCACGCTTCACGAAATGAAGTAAAATTTTACGGGCATGTGGGCAGAGGTTGCCCGCACGTGGTCATAAAATTTCATGCGAAATGGAGCCCTGTGCTTCGAGTTACGACGCTCGGACAGCAGGGCATGCACGGGGCCGTACACGGGCCTCGTGCACGCGTGTCCGTGTCCGATTCGGACACTGAAATCGTGTCGATTTCAGATCCGTCTTAACGAAAGTTGTTACAAATAATATTAGCAAGGTATTCGTGAAAACAGTATCAAAAAATAACACTTTTCTAAGTGGCATTTCGTCGAACACGTGTTCTATAGGACCGACACATGTCTGATACGGCTATCAAACGAAATCACAAACCTACCAAACTTCATGCACATGTTTGGGGTACCTATATGGATGCTTCTACGGAGAAAATAATGGAATTAATAGGTGTTTAAAGAGATTTACCTATTGAGTGTCAAAACTCAATGAAACAAGCCACCAAAACTTGTCGATGCCGCTTTCCTCCGGTCAAACGCCACCGATCCCTCGCGCAAGTCTCCAGCAGGTTCCTCATCTCCCAACGATCGCAACGCACATTGTTTGGAAGGATTTGGTTGAGAAACGAGAGAACGGGGCCTTTGGAAGAGAAGGGAAAAACTAGGTTTTGGATTTATGAAGGAGATTAGGTTTCTACACAATGTGAAGGGGGGCTGCTGGTTTGGCCGGCCATGCATTGGGGTGTGTTAGGGTTAGGGTTTTGTCATGGGCCAAGCACTCTTAAGTTGCTAATAAGGCCCATTGACAAAAGGCTTTAAAGGCTTAATGAAAAATAGCTAAAATGAATTAAATAATTCTTAAAAATAGGCAATAATTCTAAATTAAATCTAAAAAGCCAATAATAAATCTAATTACATTATTAGGCTTCTAATCAAGGTTGACTAAGGTTATACCATCTTGGTCCTACCAAAACACCAATCCAAATCACACAACAATCAATTTAATTAATATTTTAAATAAAATAAAAAATAATGCACAATGACTAAAATACTCTTAATTAGAAAAAGTGAGTGTGACAGGTAATTAGGTTTCTAATGTCATGGTTAGTCTCTAATCATGGTTAGCTAAGGTTAAATCGACGACTAACACAACACCAACTAAAATATTATATATTAATCCAAAAAAATAAAAAAACCACATAATTACCAAAATACCCTTATTTTATAAAAGTGATGGTTACATCTCTTCATTCAGTACCCTGTCCTTGGCAAACTCCAGACTGACCATGCCTTCTGGAGCAGACGCGATCATAGATACTCGTACGGTCTTCCACGAATTTGGCAATCTACACAGCAGCCATAGTCCCTGAACCTCGTCGTCGAACTTGACTCCTATCGAAGATAGCTGGTCAACCACGCCCTGGAAATCACTCGTGATATGTAATAGACGCCCCATCTTTGTACTGCAGACCCATCATCGTCCGGAACAGGAATAACTTGTTTACCCCGGTCTTCTTCGCGTACAAAGATTCCAGCTTATCCCATAACGTCTTCGCATGCTCAATGTTGGCAACGTAGTTGTACACGTTCTCGTCAATGAACTGCCTGATATATCTGCACACTTGTATGTGCTCAAATTTTTAGTTCTTTTCGAATTTATCAACTGGTCGCTTAGAAGCAAAAACGGGCAGATGCAGCTTCTTGACAAACAGCAAATCTTTCATCTTGCTTCCCCAATAATGATAGTTGGTGCCATTCAGGTTCACCATGCGCACCGGCTTTACGTCCATCTCTCCTCTCTAGTTTTCCTGTCAACTCCTGACACCCTTCTGAATTCCAGAACCTGGCTATGATACCACTTTGTTGGAAAAGAAGCGCGAAAACCTTTTCCCAAACTAGAGAGTACCTGCGAGAGAACCGAGCAATACAACGCACGAACCAAATACAATCCACGCAGACAGAGAATTTTTGATGTAAAAAACCCTTGCGGGAAAAAACCATAGGACGATCGGAGTCCAACCCTAGAGAAGCCTTCACTAATGAAATAAAGGAGTACACCCTCTATAAACTTCTCCCGATCCAACACGGATCCCCACAACACATGGAAGCAAGAATAATTGATTACAAGGCTACGAAGAACAAAGACGACGAGTAGAGATTACCCGAACACGATCCTCCTTCGAACACGGCCTTCAATCCTCCTTCTCTTCCAAAGTTGCAATGGCACTCTAGCCTCTTTTCTCTCTATTTTCTTCAATGTTGTGTTGTGTTACACTTGTGATTAGGGTTAAGAAAAACCATATTTAAACACCCTAATCCCGCAATAAAACCTGGACCGTAGGATACGATCCAACGGTGATTAAATTACCCTGAAATTTGTGTGGGCCCGTCGACACAGAGTTCGGCCAAAACTCTGTGTTTTTGTGATAGCACAGTTTTGGAACCAAGGGGGCAGAGTTCAGCTAGAACTCTGCCTGGGGCAGAGTTCGGCCCGAACTCTGTCTCCCTTGTTCCATAATGGTCTCTAGCAGCTCCCGAGCTTCTTTTTCATCTCCGAATGGCCTCGTCATCTCCCTGAGCTTATCTGACACACAGACGACGCTCGTCGCACTCCGTGGTCTTCTCCACATAGATTGGGAACCCCTCCCACTCTAACATATCCAGCAAAGTTTTATGTATCAACTGAAAACAGAACTGGCTGATTCAAACCACAGTTGGTATCCAGTGCATAGATAATCTATCAACCACCTATAAAGCTATAACTTTTCATGTTTTCATTCTCTTTAAAACAAGTTTACACTTATCCCATTTATTTGCATGCCTAGTTAAGATAGAGTCCAGTGTATGTCTGCTTCATAATCGGGCTCCAGGATCAGTCTGAAATGAGTGCTAGTACTAATACTAAACTACAGAGTTGCAACCTGCCTATACCTGGATCCCATTCCATGATAACAAGGTTCTTCAAAAATTTACAACCCAAATCACCAGTTCCGACCATATTTTTTTTGCATGTTTCACTTTTTCTTCTTCTTAAGCTTGGATCCCAATACAAAAAATTTGGGCACCATAATGAAAGTTTAATGGCTTCAATTCACCCGCTTTAGAGAATCAACAAGAAGAGACTCAATTTGATCAAAGTAAAGGATTCGGTAAAGGGAATGAAACTTTCCAAAGCATGCTTTGTCAACCTCCTGACCATCAATACCACCAAACATTGATACCAAAATGTTCAAAACTGTCCTACCACTTGTGAATTGTCGCAGATGTTTCTCATCTGTATCATCTATCCCACATCCCTGAAGTTTTTAGTAATAATAATAGCAAATGCTATCAACCTCTGAACATCCTCTTCATATCTAGAGAATTCATACACAGAAGGAATCGCTTGGATCCCATATAAAAACATGAAAATAGCTCCTATAACTTCTCATGTCTAACTTGGATTAAGTAATTTACCCTGCTTTTGAAGATGGTCCTCATTAAACATGTATATAAGTGTAACTCAACCTTTATTTAATATCCTCCCGCTTGTAGAACTCAATGGTTTTTATTCTTTGCTTTAGATACAGTAAGCTACCTGTATATCAAACTCTTTCATGCATTCATTTTAGTGAAGCTACTTTTAAAAAATAATAAGCTACCTATATATCAAACTCCATGGCCTTTATTCTTTGCTTTAGATAGAATAAGCTACCTGTATATCAAACTCTACTTTTAAGTGTAACTCTACCTGTATATCAAACAATCTTGATACAGTTTATAATCTGTATCAATGTCTGAGTAGAACTCTAATAACATGTACACGTAACTGATCTGATGATTGATGAGAACAAGGTTTGTTTAGCTGCATCTCACTAATAAATTTAAGCAAACTATTTTATTGCAGCTAACATTTGTTTTTTTTTGCATTCCTCATATTTTGAAGATTAAGCTTCAAGGTGAATGGTTCTCTACGTTTAGCATTAAAAACAATCATGACACAGTTCATCTATATCACTGTAGGAGCCAAACTTTGATAGCAAGTACAAGTAGCTGATCTGATGATTGATGAGAACAAGGTTGTTTAGTTACATCTGAGGAATGGTCTAACCAATTTAATTAGACAACTACTCCACGTTGATTTCGGTTTCGTCCATCTGATTCACCGTCTGTAGTTCTTTCTAGCATTTCTCCGGGCCCCTATCCCCTCGGACTCCTCCTAACCATTCTTGCCTCAAGGTCTTTGGGTATCTTTGTTTTTACCAGATCATCTATATAGGTCTA
The DNA here is from genome assembly GCA_029216955.1 of Iris pallida. NCBI lineage: Eukaryota > Viridiplantae > Streptophyta > Magnoliopsida > Asparagales > Iridaceae > Iris > Iris pallida. The sequence goes on from JANAVB010012600.1 coordinate 7,492,277, forward strand.
AAATGTTCTTCCTGCACTCTTAATATCAATGACAGATGAAGGACATTGGCATTAGTTATATCCTATTCATTTCAAAGTAATCTTGCCTATACCTTTTGAGATAGTGTAGCACTCAATATTGTTTTTATTTAATCAAGTCAGCAGATTCTTTATTGGATATTGGTTAATATTGTTCTTATTTTTATTCAGGTAATTATGCTTAAAGAAGAGGGGAGGCTTGCTTCTAGAAAGTTTCATATTTTGAGCTCAAGGATTTTAAAATCTTCGAAGGTCTTGAAGTGTCCAGCTATAGTGAGAGAGTGAATTTTGCTTTTGTAGTAAGACAAAGTGACTTTGTTTTTGTAGTAAGACATTAATTTTGGTTTGAGCTTAATGACTAAGAAAATGACTTTGCTATTGGAAAATTGCTATTGGAAATCCAGTTTAAACACTTTTGCTTTGTGTTATGCTTCTATCATGTTTGTGTCATCTTATTAATGTTTATGGATTTAGTGCAACTTGTTGGAAGTAAATATTCTCAATATAGATGTGCAATTAGTTTGATTTCGGTTGGAAATACTGTGAGAACCATATTATAGTCATATTTAATTTTGGTCCATTAATTTATATTTGTAGCTATTCAAATGTGGATATTTAAAAAAAAACCATAATCACGGCGCACCTTACGAGCCACAAAAATGAAACTCATCAACCTTTTAACGACCCTCATTTTGAGTCACAAACACATAGCATTTACGACCTGCATTTTCGGGCCGTAAATGTGAGATAGTAGCTATTCATTTTAAGTATTCACGACTTGCCATGTGTGCCATAAATTGAATTTATTAACGGCCATCACTTCAAGTCGTAAAAGATTAGTATTTACGGCATGCATTATGGGACGTAAATAAGATCCATCGTTTTCCAGCAACCTTTTACGGGTGCATTTACCTAAGTTACGGCCTAATTTCGCATGCCGTAAATACTCATACCCTTTTACGACACTACTATGTGAGCTGTAAAATTAGTTTTACGGCACAAATTGTAGGCTGTAAAAGACCTTATTTGGTGTAGTGTATGCACGTTGAAGACAACTTTTATATGTATGAGTAAGTGAAGGAAAAAAGCATAGCATCCGCTAGAGGCTTATGTATATACTAACATACCTCCTGACCGTGTTCTAACGTCGTTCAGCGACCGCTGCTGAATATATACTCTAGCAATACACCCATAACCGAAAAACTGTGAACCCATACCCAGGCAACCACTGAGGCTAATATTGGGCTTCTCATATGCCAACTAATAGTCTTCCCCACCCATGTCTTGCACTAGTTATATCCATGACTCGAACAATACATATCTCAATGCAAGTCACTAACTAGACTCACACTAACTATATATGAACCGTCACATGAACAGCTCGCACTGGTGACTAACCGAATGCGTAAACTCATTCCAACACAATGTATCTCGCTCACAGTGTCGTGTAAACGTGACAAGGCATAGAAGTTAATATAAATAACTTCACAATTTTTTGGGTACTTCTCCTATACACGTAAGTCAAACACACGCACACTCACCACAACATCGATGCCACCATCGATGGCACCCAAGTTATACTTGGATGCACACTACTATAGTAACATACTAGTAATACAGGAACAATATCATGAGATTAAAATAGTAACAAGATGGCAAGGCATCTTGCCTGGATTTGAGGAATAAAGTATTGGTCCGACTTCAACCTCCATAGACAAGTGATCACGAAATCCTAGAAAATATAAATGAACTAAATAAATATCATCGTGATACTTACCATATACATACTTACCATATAAAAACAATATTTTTATATCATAAAATAGATTATTATATTTTTGGAAAACGAAATAAATATTTTTTGGACATATTTCATATTATATATATATATATATATATATATATATATATATATATATACAATATCAAAAAAATAAAATAAATATATATACAATATCACATTAACATATCTAATTATATATATAACCATGCCTAATATATACTTCATCATGCCACTTAGATAAAATAGCATTTTTACAAACTAAAAACAATACTTATTAGTTCTGAAATTATTTACAAAAATATATATTAACAATATTTAGTCGTAATATTTACATTAAAATGTACTTCCAATAAATATATCAACCTAGATGAAATATATAGTCAACTTACCTATTAATTGAAACCAAATTGAATATAAATTAATATATTTAATTTTTGAAATAGTTATGTATATAATTCTGGAAAATATTACCATATATATTTATCTAATAAAATAACATAACAATATATATCGCTACTAACTAGTATTACAAATAACATCTTGTCGGTAGTTTTGAACCTTTTTAACCACAAAACTACAAAACCTAAATTCTAAATTAAGTAGTAAACAATTATCTAAATTATCAAATATTCATAGTCATAATTTGTGGGTCAATAATATGCAACATTGGATGCACACAAAGATATTTTGGGACTCACAAGATAGTAATTTTGATAGTTCATTTTGCGGCAGAATTTGTTCTTCAAAAATGGAGTGATTCAAGCATTAAAACAACAAAATTATGAAAAAAGAAATTTGAACAGGATTGTAGATAATTGAATTATGGTCGTTTTGATATATGATATCAATGGTAAAAGTTATTCTAACTAGATCTAAACCTCTATATACCAAATAGTGTTAGTTTTAGACACCCTTTGGTAAAACGTGTGCCTCGACCAATCTAGAAAGAATTTCGACATAAAATTTTATATGAAGGTAGTAGACACATAGGAAAATCCAGAATTTTTTATTTCACAAAGTTTTCTAGAAGTGGAGAAAATACTATCACAAAATGGCATACCTGCTGTGATTTTCGGACAACACGTTGGGGTCGACTTTGGGCGACTGTAGCGACTTGTAGGGGTGGTTCCAGCTGGTGGCCGGCATTAGAAAGGTGGAGGGAGTCTTGTGCATGTTGGGGATGAGGTGGTTGGGCTGGAGGTGGTCGACAAGGCTCCCAAACAGAAGCGAGAAGAGGAAAGAGGCAGCAGCAGTTCGACAATGAGTAGGGGTCGGTTTAGGTTTGTAAAGGTGGGTTTCGGGTAGGTTAGTATGTTATATAGATAGGATTTCTAGGGGTATTATGGGCTGTATAGGTGTGGTTTTGGGTGAGTTTTGGGGATTTTGGAGTCCATATAAAAGAGGGATTGGCACATGAAGATACAAGTTTCCAAATATAGGAACTTGCATTTATAGAGTTTCCATATTAGGTTTCAACCTAATTAAAGTCTGCAGTAAATCTGAAATAAAAATCTAGGATGACCCTATCTATGTGGGGGTTACCCTAACAAGTCATCTGCAACTTGTTAGACAAGTTTAGGATCAAGAAAAATTACCCGATTTGGAAATAGGCTTAAGAGTCACATAAGGGGTCATATGTGCCATTTGAATTTAAATAGCACATGGGGCCTCGATTGAGTGGGACACCCTAGGCATGTGTGTAGTAGACTCAAAAATAGTTAAAATCATATATTTGGTCGTCTAGGTTGGATCGATGTCGAGTTCGAAATGTATGCTGGAAGTTACGACAAGTCTTACGGTAGATAACTTCTTGGCCTAAATTAACCCCGAAGTTGTGCAAAGCAAATAGAATACAAGAAAAAATATTTGAGTGGACGTGATATACCAAATCGAAGATAACTCATATAGTTCAAAACTCATGAAAGAAATTTCTAGAGTTTGGCATTTCTTGTGCTCTAAAAATCAAAGCTACGGAAGAGTATATTTTATAATCATAAATAAAAGTGGAAAAATATCTATTAATAACTATACTAAATAAAAATTAATATAAATAAATTAAAAAAATTACTCTAAAATCTAGGGGGCTTACAGGAGTCTTCACCGGTTGTCATGTGGATGGAAGTAGCCTAGGTGTAGTTTTCCAGAGTAGTTTATGAGTTTCTCGATGTATTTTCTGAAGGGCTTCCGGTATACCTCTAGTTCGGAGATTAAGTACTATATTGATTTGATTCCTAGAGCAGATCCTGTATCAGCGAGAGTTTACAGAATGTCTCCTTCAGAGTTGTTGGTGATGTATTAGTCCATCGAGGAGCTTAGGACCAAGGGATTCATTCATCCTAGTGGATTGCCTTAGGAAGCTTCGGCCCTTCTTATGAAGAAGAAGGATGGTTCTTTGCGTATGGTCATTGACTATCATCAGCTTAATGCGGTGACCATAAAGAATAAGTATCCCTTGCCCAGTATAGATGACTTTTTTGACCAGCTTAGTGGAACAGCTGTGTTTTCAAAGATCAATTTGCAGTCTGGGTATCATCATATCAAAGTCAGAGAGCAAGATATACCCAAGATGACATTTAGAACTCAGTATGGCCATTGGGAGTTCCTTGTTATGCCTTTCAAAGCGACCAATGTGCCAATAATTTTTATAGATCTCATGAATCACATTTTTATATCCCACATAGACCAGTTTGTGATAGTTTTCATTGACGATATCTTGGTTTATAGTCGGACTGAGGTAGAGCACGAGCGACATTTTTGCGTTGTTCTTCAGAGTCTTCGGGACCATCAGCTTTACGCGAAGTTCAGCAAGTGCAATTTCTGGCTCGATTGAGTCTCTTTTTTGGGTCATATTATTGCCGGATGTGGTGTTGAGATGGACCCCAAGAAGGTAGAGGCTATCGAGTGTTGGCCAATACCTCATACAGCTTTAAATATACGCAGCTTTATGGGATTAGCAGGTTACTATAGGCAATTTGTGGCAGACTTTGCCAGGATCTTCGCACCCTTGACACGGCTGACGTGTAAGGATGTGTGCTTTGAGTGGTCAGATGCTTTCAAGCTTCTTTTGAAAAACTCAAGCAGAGTCTGATTTTAGCTCATATTCGATATTATTTACCGGATTAGGTGGGTTCATGGTGTGTTATGATGCGTCAGGCCGAGGACTACGTTGTGTCCTTATGTAGCACGATCGGGTGATATGTTATGCATCTTGACAGCTTCAGGACCATGTGAAGGTCTATCCGACGCATAATCTTGAGTTGGTTGCGGTTGTATTTGCCTTCAAGCTCTGGAGGCATTACTTGTATGGTGATCGAGTGGAGATTTTCACTGACAATAAGAGCTTGAGGTATGTGTTCACCCAGAGTGATCTGAGCATGCGGTAGAGCAGGTGGCTTGAGTTACTGAAGGACTATGTTGTCGATCTTCAGTCCCATTCGGGGAAGGCAAACATCGTTGCTGACGCTTTGAGCAGGTGACCTGGACTCTATTTTCTGATAGAGCAGCGTAACCTTCAAGAGGATTTTCAGGAGATGGGCATTGAGGTAGTGCTACCTGGCGAGGCGGCTATGATAGCATGCTTATAGGTTCAGTCGACCATTGTGGAGAGGATGTAAGCCCCCTAGATTTTTAGTGTTATTTTTTATTTATTTGTATTATTTTTATTTAATATAGTTATTAATAAATATTTTTACTATTTTTTTCATGATCATAAAATGTACTCTTCCGTAGCTTTGATTTTTGGAGCACAAGAAATGCCAAACTTTAGAAACTTCCTTCATGAGTTTTGACCTAGACAAGTTTATCTTCGATTTGGTATATCATTTTCCACACAAATATGTCTTCTTGTATTCTAATTGTTTCGTACAACTTCGAGGTCAATTTAGGCCAAGAAGTTATCTACCCTAGGACTTGTCGTAACTTCCAACTTTTTTTTCGGACTCGACATGGATCCAATTTAATCGACCTGTTATATGGTTTCACATATTTTTAGCCTACTACACACATGTCAACGGAGTGTCATACAATTTAGTTCCTATGCACTACTTATTTTCAAATGGCATATAAGACCCTTTTTAGCTATTTCGGTGCTTAATCGACCTAGAAATAATTTCGGGGCTCAACCCTAACCAACCTAGCCTAGTGGGGACCACCGTAGGATGCCAACCTATAATCTAGACTTTTTAATTTTAATTATTCACAGTGCAAATTCATGCACCTTTGACCAAAGTCAAACATCCTTTACTCTATTAGGAAATCACTTGCACATCTTTCCATAATTGCAATTAGGAGGTTCAAACCTTATTCAAACCTTATCAAATTAAACCCTAATCTTCCCTATATATTAACCAACTAAACCCTAACATCTACCCCCTCTCCTAGTAGCCAACACCCCTCCCCTCTACTCCAACCTGAGATCATAAGGGGCACCCACAAACCCTACCCACCCTACATGGCTGCCCCTCACACCCCCTTTATTCACCTTTTCGTATGTGACCACATGATGTATCTTCCCCCTCTTTAACCTAGCAACTCAAGGAACCCCCACGGGCACTTCAGCAAAAAGCAAAGGACAATAACTTGGCGAAACTTCAACCGAAAAGATGTTGAATTCACACAACAGGTATACCCATCTTGCGAATGCATTTTCTCCACTTCTAGACAAAATTTCATGGGACCAAAAATGATGGGCTAACATATGTGTCTAATTCCTTCATATAAAAATTCATATCGAAATTCTTTCTAGATTGGTCAGGGAACCCGTTTTACCAAAGGGTGTCCAATATTGACACTGTTCATTGGAAGACAATTTTGAAATGTATAACTCCACTTTTACCATTGATATCATATATGAAAATGACCATATTTTGATTATCTACAATTCTCGTTCAATGAATTTTTCATAATTTTGTTGTTTTAATGCTTGAATCATTCGATCTTTGAAGGAAAATTCTGCTGTAAAGTAAACTATCGACATTACTATCTTGTGAGTCCCAAATAATTTTGTATGCATCCAATGCTCAATATTATCGATTCTCGACTCTGAGATCATGAATATTTGATAATCTAAATAACTTTTTACCATTTATTTCAGAATATTAAAGCTAGTTTCTTTATGGTTAAACAATTTCTAATATCGTTGATTTATCAATGGAGATATTAGTTCGATCATGAATTAATTTCTAACTGAGTTTTTACGTAATAATAAGTATATAATATATATTTCTAGAATTATAGAGATTTAGTTAAGAATTAATAATAAATATTTTATACATATATTTTATGAGATTTTGTTAGCCCTAGAAGGCACATTATGACTAGTTAGTTAATTATGACTAGTATATAGATTAGTTAACCCTATAAGTTATAAATATATGTATATATGGTATATCGAAGTAATAATGAGGTGTGATTATTAATGTTAGTGATTATTATTATTTATAGGAGTTTGTTAGACCGTGACCACGGAGGTTGAAGTCGGACCGAATCTTTATTTTGTGGCGATTCCAAGCAAGATACCGTGCCATTGTGATCTTATTTTACTTCTTGCTATACATGGACGTGTTGTTGTGTGTTAGGATTAGATGTGTTAGGAGAGTGTCTAAGTGTGACTTGGGTGCCGTCGATGATGCCATCGATGACATATAGTGGGGGTGTGTGTGACCTAGTGTGCTAGTAGACTTCCTCGTATTGAAGTTATTTTTCAATGACTTCTATGACTGAACACATCTCATGACATGACACTTTGAGTGACTTACATTGTGTTGGCACGGGCTTACACACTTGACTGATCATCAGTATGAGCAGTCCGTGTGTCGGTACATATACTGGTTAGATTGAGTCTAGTTAGTGACTTACATTGAGATATGAATTGTTTAAGTCATAGATATGACTAGTGTAAGACATAGGTGGGGAAGACTATTAGTAGGCGTATTAGAAGCCACATATTAGCCTCAATGGTTGCCCGGTTATGGGTTCATAGTTTTCCGGTTATGAGTGTATTGCTACAGTATATATCTAGTAGCAGCCGCTGACCGTGCGTCAGAACACAGTCGAAAGGTATGCTAGTATATACATATGCCTCTAGCAGATGCTATGCTTTATTGCTTCACCTACTCATACGTACCATAGTAGTATTCGACATGAATACACTTAGATGGTTAGTCTCATTTGTCAGTTATATTCATGTTCATATATATTACTTTTACTGTTCATATTATGGCTAGTTGTTTTATCTTGTTACGTCCCTCTGAGGACCTGGTGATACCTCCAGGTGTTAGTTGGACTTCCGACATGAAGTTATCATGATGTGTTTAGCAGGACTCAGGTACTATTGGTAGTATTTTTTATTATCATTTTTTCGTCCTTTGTACTATTTATTTCTGTCTTTGCTGTCATAGCTTAGTTTTACTGGACCTATCTTATTCTTCGAGTCCATTCCAAACATATATGCTAATGGGCTGCAGGCCATAACATATATTATTTGTTTTTTATTTTGTTCATTATTGTGGATTGAGACATTGTTGAGATATAGTAGATTTAGTTTACTATAGAACGTACTATGATTAGGAAAAGTCTATTAAATTGGGAATACTTATTCTAAATGTACAGCTGGCATGCTCATATTTTGGGTTCCTATATATTTTGGAACTGGAGCGTAACATATTTTTGTGGTGGCCCATGCAGGTCCTGATTAGATCATTTCGGTTACGTTACTGTACCGAACGAGCATGCAATAGGATAGTGTATTAGAATCTCAATCCACAACTTCTATTGAATTCTCTTTGATATCTGCTATCGCCCTTGAACCCCATGTTCGTAATTGAAAATATCTCTCTTGAACTCTTTGTATCAAATTCTTGTCTTTTCTAGTTTCGAAATACCGAACATCTATGCTTGATGAACTATATTGTCTATATTATGTGATAGAAGTAAAAGGGATAGAATATTATAGGGAATGATTGTCCACAGACAAGTAGGGTAGAGATAGACACCTATACTAGATGGACCGAATGGGTAGGAGTAGCATTTTTCTAATGTAAAATTTTTTATTTAGAGGACATAGGAACCCATGCTTGATAAGTGTAGGTAAATAGCTAAGGTGGGTAGAACTTTATAGATATTTTCCTGAGATGGAAGTTAAAATAGAGTACATTGTTGGATTTGACCCTAACGAGAGATCCTAAGATTACTAGACTAATCTATGCTACCCTTTGCCTAAGATATAACTTGAATAGAAGTACTAGAGGGATTTTTATCGAGTGCTAATATCATGTTAGGTGACTTAGAAGTATTAGATATAGTATAAAGATTTGAGTTAGGCTAGACGACTATCTCTATATATGATAAGACTACCCTTTAAACGATCTATAAAATACCATGACTAGAAGATTGACCACTAGGTATGTGCATCTGTTCAGCTTAGCCTCGACCATTGTCTAGAAGATCGGTGCAAAATTTTAGGTGTACTTATAAGAATTGTATAGCCTGTTGATAGTCAAAAGGAGTAGGGTATTGTTTTCCTTCTATTTTGTTGAAGACCTGGCCAATATAGGAATAGTATTGAGTAAGTAATAATTTCTCCTTATAGAGTTGCTAACCAATAGCAGCATGACGGTACTTAGGACTCCTTAGAAAGCCTTGATTTCATTCCGTAAAACCTAAATTTTGTATTCCATATAGGAAGTTGTACCGTTCTTGACATTGACTTTTGTTGTTGTCGTCACATAAGTTAGGATGGACCTAGGACCAACGGTACCTTATTTCTTGGCAGGTTGTGTGAACATAAGAATCTCATTAGTAGTAGCTAGAGTCCTCTAGAAATCATGATTGATTAGTTTCTTTTATATCATATTTCATGTTTTGATTTTGAGGATAGCATGTAAGACCAATCAGACGGCTAGAAGTATATCTTCAACAGAAGGTCACCTTTTACCAGACAAAGGAGCTTCCGACATGTTACTTTTACAACAAGAAGGGATATGTTCAGAAGGATTGCAAGAAGAATTTAGGATGACGCCATGGATTATTTGTTATTATGAATATTATGTAAGATTATATTATTGTATGTTTAATTTTGAGGACAAAATTTTCTAACGTGGGTAGATTGTAAGCCCACTAGATTTTTAGAGTTATTTATTTATTTATTTTTGTTATTTTTATTTAATATAGTTATTAATAAATATTTTTACCACTTTTATTCATGATCATAAAATGTACCCTTTCATAGCTTCGATTTTTGGAGCATAAGAAATGCCAAACTCTGAAAACTTCCTTCATGAGTTTTGACCTAGACAAGTTTATCTTCGATTTGATATATCATGTTCCACTCAAACATGTCTTCTTGTATTCTAATTGCTTCGCACAACTTTGGGATCAATTTAGGCCATGAAGTTATCTATAGTGAGACTCGTCGTAACTTCCAACTTGTTTTCCGGACTCGACATGCATCCAATCTAATCGACCCAATATAGGGTTTTGACTTATTTTTAGCTTACTACACACATGCCAATGGTATGCCATACAAGTTAGTTCCTATGCACTACTTATTTTCAAATGACACATAAGACCCTTTTTAGCCATTTTGGTGCTTAATCGACCTAAAAATAATTTCGGGGCTCAACCCTAAGCAACCTAGCCTAGTGGGGACCACCATAGGTTGCAAACCTATAATCTAGACTTTTTAATTTGAATTTATTTGAATTATTCACAGCCATGTGCACAAATTCATGCACCTTTGACCAAAGTCAAACATCATTTACTATATTAGGAAACCACTTGCACCCGTTTCCATAATTGCAATTAGGAGGGTCAAACCTTATTCAAACCTCTTCAAATTAAACCCTAACCTTCCCCATATATTAACCAACTAAACCCTAACATCTACCCCCTCTCCTAGCCGCCAACACCCCTTTCCTCTACACCAACCCGAGAGCATAAGGGGCGGCCACAAACCCTAGCCCCCCTACATGGCCGCCTCTTATGAGTCCCAACCCGAAGAGGTATTGAATTTACACAACAGGTATGCCCATCTTGCGAAAGTGTTTTCTCTACTTCTAGACATCAAAACTTATGGGACCAAAAATTTTAGGTTCCCCTATGTGTCTACTACCTTCATATCAAATTTTATATCGAAATTCTTTCTAGAATGGCCGGGGCACCCATTTTATCGAAAGGTGTCCATAAATAACACTGTTCATTATGGGACAGTTTTGAACTGTATAACTTCACTTTTACCATTGATATCATCTATGAAAACGACTGTATTTCAACTACCTACAATTTTTGTTCAGTGAGTTTTTCATTATTTTTTTGTTTTAACGCATGAATCATTCGATTTTTGAAGTTCTCCGAAAAACAAACTATCGACATTACCATCTTATGAGTCCCAAATAATTTGTATGCATCCAATGCTCCATATTATCGATTCTCGACTCGTAATCATGAATATTTGATAATTTAAATAATTTTTACCATTTATTTCAAAATATTAAAGCTAGTTTATTTATGGTTAAATAATTTCTAATATCGTTGATTTATCAATGGGGATATTAGTTTGATCGTGATTTGATTTTAAAATGAGTTTTTACGTAATAATAAGTATATAATATATATTTCCAGAATTATAGAGATTTATTTAAGAACTAATACTGAATATTTTACACATATATTTTATGAGATTTTGTTAGCCCTAGAAGGCACATTATGACTAGTTAGTTAATTATGACTAGTATGTCGATTATTTAACCTTATGAGTTATAAATATATGTATATATGGTATATGGTAGTAATAATGAGATGTGGTTATTAATGTTAGTTATTATTATTAATTATAGGAGTTCGTGAGACCGTGAGTTTGGAGGTTGAAGCGGGACCGGTACTTTATTCCTTCAAGGCGATTCCAGGCAAGATACTGTGTCACTGTGATCTTATTTTATTTCCTGCTATACATGGACGTGTTGCTGTGTGTTGGGATTAGAATGTGTTAGGAGAGCGTCCAAGTGTGAATTGGGTGCCGTCGATGATGTCATCGATGGCATATAGTGGGTGTATGTGTGACCTAGTGTGCTAGTAGACATTCTCGTGTTGAAGTTATTTTTCAATGACTTCTCTGACTAAACACATCTCATGACACGATATTTTGAGTGAGTTGTTTTTTGTTGTCACGGGCTTACGTACTTGCCTGATGATCAGTGTGAGCGATCTGTGTGTCGGTACATATAGTGACTAGGTCGAGTCTAGGTAGTGACTTTCATTGAGATATGGATTGTTATAATCATAGCTTTGACTAGTGCAAGACATAGGTGGGGAAGACTATTAGTTGGCGTATGAGAAGCCACATATTAGCCTCAAAGGTTGCCCGATTATCCGTTCATAGTTTCCCGATTGTGGGTGTATTGCTAGAGTATATATCCTGTAGCGGTCGTTGAATGTGTGTTAGAACACGGTCGGAAGGTATGCTAGTTTATACATAAGCCTCTCGAGGATGCTATTCTTTAATCCTTCATATACTCATACGTACTAAAGTAGTCTTCGACATGCATACACTTAGATGGTTAGTCTCCCTTGTCAGTTATATTCATGTTCATGTATATTACTTTTATTGTTCATATTGTGGCTAGTTGTTGTATCTTGTTACATCTCTCTGAGGATCTGGTGATCTCTCCAGGTGTTAGTTGGACTTCCGGCATGAAGTTATCGTAATATGTTCTACAGAATTCAGGTACTGTTGGTAGTATTTCTTATTATCATTTTTGTATCCTTTGTACTATTTATTTCTGTCTTTGCTGTCATAGCTTAATTTTACTAGATGGGTCCATTCCAAACATATATGCTAATGGGGTGCAGACCATGACATATATTGTTTGTTCTTAATTTTGTTCATTATTGTGGATTGAGATATAGTTGAGATAGAGTAGATTTAGTTTACTATATAATGTACTACGATTAGGATAAGTCCATTAAATTGGTAATACTTATTCTAAACAAACAGCTGACATGATCATGTCTTGGATTTCTATATATTTTGGAACTGGGGTATGAAAAAGGATCAGAGCAGTACAGTCAGGAGATGCCAGGCTTCGGCAACTCAGAGCAGAGTGTGTGGTAGGGCATAGAGTAGTGTTATGCATCCATGCGGATGGGATACTCCAGTTTGGGAGTCGTCTTTGTGTGCCGAACGGAGATATCCAGCACGAATTATGTCAGAGGCCCACAATTCTCAGTATTCTGTTCATCCAGGAGGGACAAAGATGTACCGTGATATTCGTCAACATTTCTGGTGGAATGGTATGAAGAAGGAGATAGCTCGGTTTGTCTCTTGGTGCTTAGTTTGCCAGCAGGTAAGGCTAAGCATCAGAGACCGGCCGGACTTCTTTAGCTTTTACTAATTCTGGAGTAAAAGTAGGATCATAGTACCATGGACTTCGTGACTGATCCTCCTAGAACCCTGACTGATTGAGATGCCATTTGGGTTATAGTGGACCGACTCACGAAGGTTGCCTATTTTCTACTTTTCGGAGTTGGTCAGTCTACAAAGCAGTTGGTTGAGATGTATATGAGGCAGATTGTTAGGTCATGTGGGTTGCCAGTTAGTATAGTCTCCGGTCGGGATTCCAGATTCACTTTTCATTTTTGTCAGAGTCTTCAGCAGAGTTTGGGTACCCGTTTGAGTTTCAGTTTAGCATATCATCCTCAAACAGTTGGTCAGTCGAAGCATACGATTCAGACCTTGGAGGATATGCTTCGATCATGTACTTTTGACTTCAGTGGTTCTTGGGAGAATCACTTGTACCTTGTGGAGTTCTCTTACAAAAACAACTTCTAGGCGAGCATTTGGATGGCACCTTTCGAGGCATTGTATAGTAGATGTAGGTCACCCCTAGGTTGGGATGACATTAGAGATAGGCATATGCTTGGTCTTGAGATAATTGCTCAGTCAGTTGGAGTAGTCAGGCAGGTCAGAGAGCATCTTAGAGTAGCTCAGGATCGTCAACGTCGTTGGGCAAATCATTATCGACGTCAACTTGAGTTCTTTGTCGACGACCACGTATTCTTTGGATTTTGCCTACCTGTAGGGTCATCAGGTTTGGCGTACGAAGAAAGCTTAGTCCTAGATTTATTGGGTCGTTCAATATTCTCGAGCGAGTAGGAGATGCATTATATCGTCTTGCTTTTTCGTTTGTCACTACGCAATGTACATAACGTATTTCACGTATCTCAATTGTGACGGTATGTTCCGGATTGAAGACATACCTTAGATCATTCTGAGTTGGTCATTGGTACCGACCGACCTATCGTATGAGGAGAGGCCTGTATCTATTTTGGACCGAAGGAAAAAGGTTCTCAAGAATCGGACTATCCGATTAGTTCGTGTTTCCTGGGATCATCACTCACCGGGCAAGTCAACATGGGAGCGCGATGATGATATCCGAGCTCCTTACCCGTTTCTATTTGACTCGTGAGATATACTTATTTGTGTGCCTATACTCTACCTTTTAGTTTGAGTACGATTGTAGGAATATATGATATTGTTGCTATATGTTTGTTGCTTTTATATTTTTTGTACATTACTCTAGTTGGGTTTTATGATTATGAGTTTCCTATCTTGATCCTGATAGCATGTTTCCTGGATTTTTTGCCTTTTTGCTTACCTTATGGAAATTTTGAGGGAGAAATTTTTTCTAAGGATGGAAGAGTCGTCTCACAGTAGGTGTTTGTATACAGATACACGAGTATTTACTGATTTATTGAGTTTTATTGACTAATTATTTTTACATTGTTTGAGACTGTTAGAATACCCGTTAGCATTGCCATAGACCTGTATAGCGATCGACATGTAGAATGGTGAACCCAAAAATTTTTCTAAGTAAAAAGATTTCAGAATTTTTGGATCATCCATCGGTAATCCGTGGAAGTCCTGCAGATCATCCAAATGTCGCCACATTAAATGCAAAAACTTGCTATGACGATCCGGATCATCCGCCGAAAATTTGAGAAAATCTGCCGGGTCATCCGACCGTCGGTAGGAATGAGATATTTTGATGAATAGTGTCCTAATATTTTGATAAATAGTATTGGTACATTCTTTCGTCCAATAGTTTCTTGGTTTTGATACGTCCTATTATCGATTGGTTTCTTGGTTTTCTTTGATGAGTGGTCCGAATTAGTTCGGATTGGGTCGTAGTTCACTATCAGATTGTCAAGATTAATTCCCCTTCTCTATATATACGAGTTCGATTTATGTCAAAATTTCTTTTACTCTTCTTCTCTTCTCGTTTCCACTCTGTATTCCTCGAGATCTTAGAGCTTGGTCTCGGGATCTCAGAGTGTGGTTTCTGAACCCCTCTTGGTGGTGGAGTAGAAGAGTTAGACTAGGAGCTATTTTAGGCAAGTACATCTTATCGAATTACTGGACATTTATTATTTTACTATTATTTGTTTTATTAAGCCTTGATAGTTCAATACTTCCTAAAACTTATTTTACTAAAACTATTTCCCTCGAGTTTCTCATTATTTTCACCATCTCAGATTTTTGGTCTGAGCTAGGTTTTGTTTTCTGCGATTTCCTGATATTTTTTTGGTTGGAAAACTTGATATCGGTAATGATATAGAAGTTCCTACCACTAGACTTAGTCCATATTGGTATATAAGACTTACCTATAATATTTAATATAGCTGGACTAGACTTGGATAAGATTTGGTACCGAATTTTGGCCTGAGGAATTGTTCTTACATTTATTGAGATTTTTACACGTTTTTGGATCATCCTTCCAAAATCCGTCGGATCTTCTGAATGGCCCATTTTATGTGCAAATACTTGCTGTGACCGAACGAATCATCCTTTGAAAATTTGCGACAATTCGAAGGATCTTCCGAATGGTCCCCCAAGTTTATTTCTTTCATGATTTCTTGTTTAGTTTCTATATTTTCTTCGATAGTATAATTCTTTATATGCCATGCATGTTTCCTGCTTTATATTTCCATGTTTACCTGGATTCATGTATTTCTTCTTATCTTGTCTTGATAGTGGCCCGTTATGGCGCACTCTCGCTTCCTGTACATGCTTAGCTTGATAGTGGCTCGTCGTAGCGCATTCATGTCTCCATACCTGACTTATCTGTCTTGTCTTGTTGTGGTTTGTTATAGTGCACTCTCTTTCTTGTCCTACCAAGTCCAATCTTGCATGTCTCATGTCTAGGATGGATTATGAGGAATGTCACACCCGAAATCCTGAAAGAAAATGTTAAGGACTAAACAACTAGTTGATTACCTAGATGCATTAGGAGAGAAGAATTTCCCGTTTGCCTGCAAGCCCTTTGTTTCAGGCCCAACCTGAATAAACTTGTAACTATCTGTCATGATTAGGACATTTCTAGCACACCGCCGAGTGGGGAAAATTATGTTTATTATACTTATTAGCTCGCCGTCGTACGGAGCATACTACCGAGTTATATTTGTCTCTCGGGCAATGTACCAACTATTAGATCTTAGTATACATTTGTCTCTAGGGTGATGTATCTACTACTTATTTTTATTGACTTTGGCCTAGATAAGTTGGGTAGTCTGCAAGGCAGGTAGCTGGATTGGATATCTCAAAATGCATATGTTAGTAATTATGAATTGTGATAACCCTAGTTAGCTAATGTATCAAGCCGTACTCGTTGCTTGGCCATAATTAATGGATGGAGTCCAGTCATGTACAATCTTGTCTTACTAGTCTAGCAGTTGTCTGCTTACTTATTCTGGCAATGATTAAAGGCTAAGTTCTGTTCAGGAGAAGGGTTGCAACCTCGGTCCTTGTTTGGTTTAAGGATTGTAAGTCGGTTCCGGAATAGTTCCTAAGTCATCTTGTCATTTATCTCTCTTTTTAGTACTTATATGCTATACATGATCCACATGCTTATATGTCTCGGCTTTATTACACGCTCACATGTCCAGTTTATCTTACATGTTCCTATGCTATTTCCCTTACATGTTTTCAATTTTCTTTTATTTACACTGTGGTACCAATTTATTATTCTTGTCTCCTTTACTGCTTTACTTTGGTGTTGTTATGATTGGTATGCTAGTTTTAGTCATAGTTTGGCTTCTTTTGTGGTACTTGCTATTACCCCACATGTTTTGTTTGACCAAATCTAGTTGAGGAACCCGAGGATCTACCGAACATTCTACTTGAAGGTGACTATCCGAAGCACCAAGGTGCTTGAGTGTGTGTTCTTTTTCGTACCCACTCTTATCTATACTTATTCTTTTGAGTCATTTAGCCACCGAGCACGTGTTTAGCTCATGTTTTGGACTTGACATTTGGCCTACGGGCTTAGACATGATTGTATATTTCTAGACTATAGCTAGAGTTGATCGTGTATGACTTAGTCTTGCTAGTTTTCATTTTGTATTACTAGCTTTATGATCATCCATATATGATAGTTTGGGACGCTTTACTGTTTTATACTCGTGATGATCATACTTTTTGTACTTTGAATTTTGCCTTTGATTGAGATATCTAGGACTCATGACCCAGGATTGTCTGTTGGATTGTAGTAGTAACCCCCATCTTATAGCTTATACGCTTTTTCGGAGTACTGGAGTACTTAGGAGTTACATAGCTGGACATGTCCGGCCTTAGTTGTCAGTATTCTGGTTCTGGGGCGTGACAAGAGTAGTCATCTCAAGCAATATTGTAATCTCATCGGTAGATGTATCCTTAGGAAGGATAACCGAGAAGGCCATTCAATGAAGTTCATAAAACCAGTTGTTCAGAACTTCTGACGGAGATGACCAAGAGGACGTGGGTCAGGCTCACACATGGAATCCCTAGAAAGATTGAGAATCATGTCACTTTGAAATTTAAATTTGGTAATGTCACAAATGCATCACCTTTATTTGAATACAAAGTAATTTAGCTAGGTCTTCGTCATCAAATTCGATGTCAATACTACTGACTTTGGACTGTATAGTGTCGTGTGCAAAGGATAGGATAAAGTAGAACATATGTATTAATATGTCGTAACAATATCCTCTATGCCTAAAGCCATGAAATGTGTCAAGTATCCTGGAAAAATATTATAATTAACTGGAGACCCTAAATAGATATTCCTTTCACAAAAGGAGTGAAAACATGCAACGGAGTTGTCAAGTGCCGTAAATTAAGCTATCAAAATCGCGCACGTCAGTTATGGAGATGGACTGAAAAGAGAATGTGAAGTCTCTTCTTGTTGAGGCTTTGATGAAGAAGCTTCATCGACCTTCTTTCTTTTTGGAATTCTTGGAGCCATAAGTAAAAAATTGAAGTGATGAAAAGGAAATTATACCTTAGAAGATGAAGGAGGACACCAAGAAACCTAAGAACCAAGATTTAGAAGTTTTGAAAGGATTGGGGATGGCAAAAACCAAATTAGGGTTTTAAAAATTAGGGATTTTAGGGAGAGAGGTACGGTTGCTGTTCGTGGGAGGAGGAAGATGATGGTTTTGATAAGTAATATATGTATAAGGAGTAGGTACCACACAAGTTCGGTTCTAAACGAAATCGAGTTCCGTCCGAGTTCGATCAGTCCGACGAGGTCGGCTTCCTTTAGAGTAGAAACTGAATTGTGTTGAAAAACCTATCTTTGTAATACGGTTGCAGCAAAAACTTCGTAAGTCAAATATCGATCATTTTGAGTTTAGTGATAAATAATTGTGACATATTAATTAGTTAATCTTTATTCGATAACGTATTGATTATCTCATGTTAGCTGTAGGGGTCAGATCCTAGCTAGCGTTGGTTCGAAGACTCTTAAATACCGTATCGCTTAAATCTATTTACACCTCATTGATAGAAGGGCCCTTTCGATGTTCATCCAAAATAGTCAATATAATAAAGAATTTAGATTAATTGTTAATATTTATAAATTATAAACCATCAAAATCCAAAATTCCCAATTCTCGACGAATAAAGTTTAATCAATCATCCGCTAAGGGTTTAGGGAAAACGTTTGTGATTTGATGTTCTTTGTCAATGAACTCTAAACAAATATCACCGTGTAGTTGATGATCAAAAAGTGATAGCATATTTCTATGTGCTTAGTCCGTGAGTGACATAGAGGATTTTATTTTGAGATAGATATAGTGCTATTGTTGTCACATTAAATAGTAATATTCTTGTAACGTAAATATAGTCTGTTAAGGTTTGTTTCATCCACAAAATTTGTGCACAATAACGTCATACGGAAATATACTCAGCCTCAGTTGTTGATAATACTACAAAATTTTATTTCTTACTAAACAAAAAGACTAATGTCTTGCCCAAGAAATGACAAGTATCGCTATTACTTTTTTGGTCGACTTTGCATCTGGCAAAATCAGCATCCGAGTAACTGATAAGGTCAAAAGGTGTAGTTTTTGGATACCATAAGCCTATTGTCAAGGTACCTTTAAGGTATCGAAAGATACGCTCAGCTATGCACAAATGTGATTCCTTATGGTTGGCATGATATCTAGCACACATGCAAACACTAAACAATATATCTAAACGAGTAGTAGTTAAATAAAGTAAACTACCAATCATACCTCTATATTTATGTGTGTTGACTGGTTTACCATTTTCATCAAGTTCAAGCTTTGTAGAAGTTTCTATTGGTGCCGATGGATTTAGCATTGTCCATTTCAAACTTTTTGAGCAAATCCTTCGTGTACTTAGCTTGATTTATGAAAAATCCATGTCAATTTTGCTTGATTTGCAATCCAAGGAAGAAGTTGATTTCTTCCACTCATCTCGAATGCACTCTATGTACACTTAGCAAACTTTTTGCATAATATCTCATTAGTATACCCAAAAATAATGTCATCAACATAAACTTATACTAATAAAAGATTGTCATCATGTGTTTTGGTGTCAACCTTCCCTTTTGAAAAACATTTTTCAAGCAGAAAAGAACTGAGACAAACACACCAAGCTCTTGGGGCTTGTTTGAGTCCATACAAAGCTTTTCGTAACTTGAAAACGTGATTTGAAATTTAAAATTCTCAAAACCACGAGGTTGTCCAAAGAAAATTAATTTTTTATAAAGCCATTTTAAAACGCATTTTTCACATCCATTTGAAGTAATTTGAAATTACGAAAATTCGCAAAGGCACAAAGCATGCGAATGGATTCTAGTCTCGCAATTAAAGCATAGGTATCGTCATAGTCAATGTCTTCTTCTTGATTATAGACTTCAGCTACGAGATGTACTTTGTTACATGTAACTTTTCCATTCTCATTTAATTTATTTTGAAATACCCATCTGGTACCCAATAATAGAGGAATCATTAGGTCTAGGAGCAAGTTCCCAAACTTCATTTCTCTTAAATTGGGCTAATTTCTCTTGCATAGCAGAAATCCAAAATTCATCAGAAAATGCTTCTACTAAATTTTGGGGTTCCATTTTTGGGTACTTAGCAGCATAACCAAGGAATAGACATCCATCTGCTTTAGAGTCGAACTTATATATCCAAGTTATCCTTGGGGTTCAAAATAAAGCAACGACATCCAAAAACTTTAAAATAACTTATAACAGAGACTTGAACAAGCCAAAACTCATACGGAGTCTTCTTCGATATAGGTCGAATCAGAACTCTATTTATGTCACGTCCGCTCACACTTTTGGATGCGAGTACGTGGTCAAGTCCAGCCTACGCCGCATCATCGACGGTATTATGCTATATATGATAAACAATGGTCAGTAACAAGTACACTATGCGTATAACATCCACAACTAAATCGCCAATAACCATAAGAAAATTATATCTAACAGTCTCAATTATTGATTAAATCAAATAATCCACTACAACTCAATAGTCTCAGGAACAAACCCGGTAAATAAAATAAAACAAATAAACTAGAATCCATAACCAATGTCTACTAACTAATGTGAAATGCATAAGGAAGGAAATATGCGAACACATTAGTACAGGAATCTGGTACGTATGTGACCTCAGTATTGCCAACATACCCATCATAAACTACAATTCAAAATTCGTCTCCTAAAATTGTCAACATATCCATTCAGGATTGGAACAAGTAGAAGTCTAAGCCATCACATTACGAGTATAATATAAAGTAGTATAACACTAGCTTATGAACCAATGATAAATAGAAACATGCATAATATGAACAAGAAATCATGCAATAAGATAAACTGATAACAACAAGTAAGAAATATGATAAGATTGAAGAAACTCTATAATATATGATACCAGCTGTTACGTTCTAGTCCCAAAACTCACGGGACTAGCACGTGACTCGGCCAGCTGGTACATTCTCCAGGGCGAACCCATTCTATGGAACCCTTAAGCATGCACTTAAGCTGTATATAAAGTCGACTTTCTGTACAACTAATTAAATATCTCTAGGCCTCAATCCACAATAATACATAACATAAGAATAAACCACTACACCAAAATGGTAAATTAGGAACACTATATGTTTTGGAATTTGGAACACTTATTTTGGGTTCCTAGGTTCCGGAACGGAACTAAAGCGTTCCAGATCATAAAAGCGTTCCTAATAGGTTTTATTTTAATTTTCACAAAATTTATTTATTTAGACACACTTAAATATAGTTCCAAATAAGTTCCAAATTCAACATCTACACATGTGAATCTCACGTGACTAGCGATGAGGAAGGTCAGATCCGAAAATCGTCTAGTAAAACTTTATGGTAGCCTCTATTCTGAAATATCTTTTTATTGAAAGACATGTTCTGAAATATCATTTTTCTTTTCACGTGTCTTCTTCCTCCACCACAAAAAGCCTAACCCTAGATTCAGCTCTTCTCTCCCTCGAGAACGTCGCTCCGAGTGCTAAATCTGAAAGCCGAGGTCCTCAACAAGTCAGCGGCTCTACATAAACATCAATATGCCAGAAGCCCTCCAGGACATCCATCAAAATGTGAGCTTTCTCTCCTTTAAACTGAAATTTAAGTAGAGTTGGTGTTTCTTTTTGGATTTGTAGGACTTGTGGAGTTCCTTTGCATGTAAAGGCACCATGGATACAACAATGCATATTGCAGTCCTATGTAGTGAAGCTTGGTGCCTGGTGTTGTGGTCAAAGGTTCCAACTTCCAAATGAATTTTTGGTCTCAATGGTTAAAATATTCCAACCATTTTTAATTATTTGGAAACCTTAGGCTTTGCATGGTTGTATTTGTCCAATGCTTCCAAAGCATCCTTAGATTGTGAGTGTTTGTGTCAGGTTTTTTTTTCTAATTTTTATATATTAGATAACAATTATTATAATTTTGGCTTTGAAATCGGGATTGAATGACTAGGTGAGCAAAAAACAAGATGTAAATATTTTCCCAACAATTATTACATTATGTATTTCAAAATTTTGAAATTTGGCACAAGAAATTTTCAAAGATTACTAAGTTCGGCATATTCAATGAAAATGAACGCAATTTAAAATTCTTGCCTAGGAAAGAATAGATTGTTACAAATGAATTTTGAAGGTTAATTCTCCAAATTTCTCTTATTTGAATTGCAGTCGAATGTCAATTACCTATGGCCATGGCTGTAAAGCAAGAAGTCCTCAGTGTGAATGTTGAAGCTATGGTTCTGTAATATTTAATTCACTCTTCACTTCTACTTATGTACTTGGACTTTCTAAGCATGATATTGTTATTTATTACCATATACACCCAAAGTGTGTAGAAATTTTCGTTATGTACTGAATGTGCAATGAATTAAACTCGAGTCTTTTCATAATGGATACTCGTTTTTGCCTTCCCTCCACCATGCATAGCCACTACAACATATGCTCAAGCATGTAGCGAAGGTGTTACATGCAAGCGGCTTAGATACGTTGAGGAGCTCGGGAAATTGGAGCCTAGTTTTGATGGTCACATTGATTGATAATGAAGTTACAGGCTAGAGAGAAAAGACGGAAACAAATAAAAAAATGATAGCAACATCAACATCAGGAGTCTGAGATTGCTACTTCTAGTAAGAAAACAATTTCTAAAAAGAAAAAGGTTTTTTTGTTAATTAATTTTGTTTGATAAGGATTTCGATATTGGACACCAAATCGATCCATGGCAGCAGCTTCATCTCCGACCAACCGCTTCATTTGCGAGGTGTGCAACAATAGCACGAGCAGAACTTGAGCGATTTTCCTATGGCATAAAGTAGACAAGAATCGGTCGTGTGTTCTACATAGATGAGCTTGATCTTCTTCTAACAAGAAACCAATTGGTAAAAGAAGACAAAACTTACTCTATCGTTCCTTGAAGATTTATTTTACAGATGATCTCTCACCTACACGTTTGAAAGTTATTTTGGATTATTTCTTCTTCAGGTGCTGTACCACATTCTTGATTGGACCACCAAGCCCCACTCAAAACTAATTTTTATACGTAGTAAAATGCTTCTATTCACAATTTCACATATCTTTATGATATTAACTTTGGAACTTTTTCTCTGTTCCATTCCAAATTTTTTGTGTTTGTATTCAGGGATCGCAAACACAATGGATCTTCCAGAAAACTTATTGTCGCGCATTTCAAGTCGAACAATAATTCAAAGGTTATGTTTTGGACCATATAATTATCATCCGGGAAAAGAAATCATATTAAGTCATATCAAAGGCATTGATGCATTTGAGAAGCTAGCTGTCAAATTTGCTTCAAGGTATGTGCTGGTTTAGTATCTTGCTGCTCACCAATTATCATCTAGCTAATGTATCAAAGCTTATTAGGATTTCCAATTTTACAACATTTTATGCAACCATATGTTGCTTGTTTGGATTAAGTTTTGTCTTTATGTTCTACAAGGGGTTTGGCAAAGAAAAAAAATGAGTTGCATAAGACAAATCATAATTTGTACTTGTGGATTTTAATTGACATATTTAATCATAATGGAGAACTATAAAATATTTTGTACCCATCTATGGATGTACTATGGTATGGTGATGACGAGTCTTGCTTGACCATCGACTGAAGCTAACTAAACCTGCTTATTTGCTATTGTTGCTTGTCTCATATTATCCATCCTTTTTACAATTTTAATAATACAAGAAGCATAAAAGAGGATGCAATTGAAAGAAATCAAGGTGCTTAAAGAAATATTGTGAATGCTATCAGGTTTGACATCTTGGCTCATCTAGTGTACTCTCTATTTTCTATGCAATCTGATCAGAAATTTTGTTTCATTAAGGCTGTTGTTGGATACTCAACTAGCTGCAGAAGTGAAGGATGTAAAAATGCATTTGGAAGAAAAGATGGTGAGTGTTCATATGGACTTTTCCTTGCAATTGGTTTTATTATAGAATTATATTTACCGTCTCTTTTGATACTAGCTTTAGTGGAAAATGTGTTTTATTAGAAGTTATTATCACCTCTCTATAAAGTATGTATTTTCCTCAGTCTGGTGCTGAATCTCCAATTTGAAAAAATTGTTTATATACATTCTAGTTTCGACCGCTAGTTTTTGTAGAATTTCTCTGATGTTGTTTCACTTGTTGCATTTCAATTTTGTTGATTTGATGACTGCCCTACAACGCCTTTTTTCTTTCTGTTACATGTTAAGTTGTTATTAGCAAATTTAAAGAATCTGTCAAGAGGGAAGATCAAAGAATTTCTGAAAGTTGCCTTAGAAATTAGCTGCTCTTGCACCTAGTATACCCGTCCAACCTCTATCTACATAGCTACATGATAAATACATTTGGTGGTGAAAATAGGAAGTGTCTTTAAGTGATGTAGAAGGAAAAAAAATGAAAGTAAAATTAGAAGAAGACAGCTCATGTGTGTGTATTTTTTTACGTAAATGACAATCAAAATGGATGTAGAATCCTTTGCTTGATACATAAAAGTAGAAGAAGACGGCTCATGTATGTGTATTTTTTTTTACATAAAATGACAATCAAAATAAATGTTGAATCTTTGCTTGATACATGGAAACCAAACTGAATACTAAATCCTGAGAAACGAACCTTGCAAAAATTCTATGATTACGGTCGTCGAGAAAACCAAACTGAATACTAAATCCTGAGAAATGAACCTTGTAAAAACTCTATGATTACGGTCGTCGAGAAATATTTATTGTCCATCTTTCTATAGCAACATTTTATGGAAAAACTGTTAGCACTATATGTTGAAAAAAATACTAACCAAATAGACCTTGAGATGTGAACCTTGTGAAAGTTTCCCTCTGATTACTGTCAACTCGAATATGTTGATTTTTCGGTGTACATATTCCATATTTATTATGAACATTGAATATACTCTCAACATGTGAAATATCTATTTTTTTTCTTTGAAAGTTGGGTTGGATTTGCATATTTACTTTTCTTTCTATTTTGATCTTTTTTTTCCACTAAATTCTTTTTTGTGACCTTTCGACTTTGCAGGTCCAATGGCCATCCCGACAATGAAAGAGTTTGATCACAAAACGATAAGAAATTAGCTATGGGGAAGAAAAAGAACGAGGAAAAGATCTCAAATTATTTTCACATCACTAGGACATTTGTTAGAATCTTACTTTAGTCAAATTGTATTAAACAATACAATATTTTGTAAAATATTTTCACTTCATTTATGCCGATTTATCTTCATTTATTTCGTGTGCACTTTTGCTATTGACATTTGTTAAAGAAACTTTCTTTTATATTATAATCAAGTTTAGTTTTTTAAAATCTTAAGAGGGTTAAAAATTGTGTATTTATATATAAAATCAAATTATTGGTAAGGTATTTTAAAGAATCTCGGCAATTGATATGAACACATTTCGACCATTCCAATATTGGAACATATTATATCCATTTCAGTATGAACGTAAAAATTAATTTGAATTGTTCCTTATTAGGAACATTTTATTGGTGTTCCAATACTGGAACGCATATAATGTGTTCCAAATATTATCCCTTGGTACCCTTTATTAGGAACGCTTTGTAGGTGTTCCAACACTGGCACACATATAAAGCGTTCCAATAACCGTCTTTTGGAACACTTTTATTCCGTTCCAAGAATTTGGCAGCCCAAAAATAGGCACGGATTAAAGGCGTTCCAAAAATTATTTGGAACATAAATTCTCCGTTCCAAAATGACCTTTTTGGTGTAGTGAACAATATGGTTCATGTCTCCATCCCACTAGCATATGTTCGATTAGACTCGAAAGAAATAACATGAGTTTATAAAACAAGGCTAACAAGTAGAATAAATCATGATAAGATATATAGTACAAGAAAATGATAAAGTAATATTACTAGCGATACTTGTATCCTGCAGTTGTAACTATAACAATCCACATATTCTACCAGCTCAACAATAACCTGAAGAGATCACCAGGTCCTAAAAAGGGACATAGCAAGATAAATAAAAATATGTCTATCTAACAATAATAACATGCATAGAGAATAACCAAGAAACAAATGAAAATGACTAACTATACATGCATATAAGAACAACTACGCATAAATGAACTATTAAAATAAAAACAGGTAACAAATGCCAAGTTCCTATGCGAGCATATGGCAAGAAGTCAAACGAATAATCAAATCCTCGCCCCTGCGTGGACTCTTAGGTTTAAACAGCAACCAACCATCACCCCTGCGTGGACTCTCAGGTTAGCTCAAGCAATCAACCCTCGCCGCTGCGTGGACTCTCAGGTTAAAAATCAAAAATAGGAAAAGCAATTCAGTTATGACGCACTCATCCTTTCCACTCCCCATGAAACGATACAACTTATACAAGGTACAAGTTAGAACAAATCTAGCATGAACTACAATACCAAAACATGGACGAGAACAATATATCAACAAGACAACTAAACTAGTATGCATAATATGAGAGGAAACACATAACAACAAACCAACAACAAAAAAAACTAGATAATGATATGTAACAAGAAAAATGATATAAGCATGTAAATATACTGTAAAGAAAGACAAGGTATACTTGCCTGTAGGGCTGCAAACGAGCCGAGCCGAGCCGAGCCGAGCCGAGCCAAGCTTTTCTAAGCTTGAGCTTGGCTTGACTAGAATTATTCGAGCTCGAGCTTAATAAGTTTTTTTATTTTGAAGCTTGAGCTTGGCTCGAGCTTGTTTATATTAAGCTTGAACTTGGCTTGGACTGAGCTCGAGCTTGGCTTGACAAGGAAGCATGATTGAAGCTTGATAAACAAGCTCGATAAGCTTGAAATCAAGCTTGTCGCTCAACTTTATTTCAAGCTCATTAAGCTTGATTTTAAGCTTAACGAGCTTGATTTCAAGCTAGTTAGGTTTGAATTCAAGTATCTAAAATACTAACAATTTATATATAAAAATTTAATTTAAAAAAGTTCCTTAATATCACTTATTAAGGACACACACACACACACACACATATATATATATATATATATATATATATATATATATATATATATATTTATATATATATATATATAATTAGAATTTAGCAAAGAACAAATGAGCTCCTAAACGAGCTTCTAAACAAGCCAGCTTGCAAGCTCATAAACGAGCCAGCTCGCGAGCTCAATCGAGCCGAGTACTTCTAAGCTTGAGCTTGGCTCTCGTTTATTAAACGAGCTAAAAAATAAAGCTTGAACTCAGCTTCTTTACTAAACGAACCGAGCTCAAACGAGCTTTTATCAAGCCGAGCATCGGGTAGCTCACTAACGGCTTGGCTCATTTGCAGCCCTACTTGCCTGGTTCATGCTTGTTTATGTGTTGAAACATCGGACACGGAAGAATTTGATACTCGAAAGGAACTCAACAATCGATAAAGAGTTCTGGAAGTCCTTGCAGCAAACTATACCATCAATGTCTTTGTTGCCTATTAGAACCCAAATACTATTATACAAAATAATTAAGATAGACTAAAGATTACATGTTAAGTTACTAGATTTATTAATTAGCCAATATGTAAAACTAGACTGCATAAAATTAATTATTAGGGTTAATTTTTTTTAATCTAGTTACTTAGTTAAATAATTCACATGTTATTTATCATTATTATTTTAATTTTATTTGTTTTTAGTCTTCTGAAACCTATATTATGGAGGGGTGTGTATTACTAAACAAAGAGTGTGATTTTAACAAATATAAAATGGTGCTTGGTTGGCTTACCATTTGGAGACGTTCCACACAGGTTATATATATATATATATATATATATATATATATATATATATATATATATATATATATATATATTAGAATTAAAGAATACATACAATTTAATACCACCCCTATATTTCAACATGCACACCTAAGTATGGACATGGTTGCATGCACAAGAGTGTAGTTTACTTGGAATTCATTAATTAATGAATTTTGTTAACAAACACAATTACAAGTTACACTACAAAAATATTGGTATTTAGCGACGGACAATTCCGTCGCTAAAAACGTATTTTTCGTCGCTAAATCTATTTACTGACGGATTACCGACGGAAACATGACGTCGATAAACATAACATCGCTATAACAAAAACGTCGGTAATCCGTCGCTATAGCGACGGATTTTCGACGGAATTACCGACGAAATATAGCGACAGATTAGCAATAAATTTTAAACGTCGGTAACCACAGCGACACACTAGCGACGGACTACCGACATTTTTTAGTGAGCTAAAATACTAAATTTTTCAGAAGCTCAGCGACGGAAATTTCCATCGCTGACTCGTCTGATATGGTTTTGGTATCAGACAGAAGAGCAGCGACGGAAATTTCCATCGCTGAGTAGTCGCTAACGTAAAAAAATTTCCAGTTTTTCGTCGTTAATCCGTCGCTAGCCTGAAAATTTTTCAGTTTTTCGTTGCTAATTCGGCGCTGGTTAGTCGCTAAACTTTTTATTTTTACCAGATTAAATTGTTCCAGCTTTGCTCAAACCTGTGAATATAGATGTACATTACATTCAAATGATATACATTAAATATAACCCCAATATATAAAAAATTAACCCAATCATATCGATCACACACGTCAAACAGTCAAATATGTTCAGTAATACATAAAGTCATCCAACAGTTACAATATAGTACATATACAAACACGTCCAACAGTCAAATGATATAAACACGTCCAACAGTCGCAATATAGTACAAATACAGAAATATGTTCAGTAATACATAAACTCATCGATCAAAACCCCCTAAAGTTCATACAAACTCATCGTCAAATACAACCAAAAAATAAACAAAACTCAAACTGATGGTGGAGGACGTGGCGGAGGCATAACCGGCCGTCCGTATGAATATAACTGCCACAGGACTAAAGTGATGATCCGCTGTACGTCCTGGGCAGGAACGTCTGGAAGAGTCGGCAGCACGACAAAAAGTGGTCGGAGGAGGAGCCGGTGTAGTAGGCGCCATGGTCGGAGGAGCAGTCGTTGACGGAGACGCTATGGTCGAAGCAGGAGCCGGTGCAGTAGGGGCAGGCATCAGCCCTGCTGTGCTCAAACTCCACTCATCTGCCCCACCTGACCCTGGAGGGAAACCAGAATCTGTGAAATCTCTCGCAAGGTGTAGGTATCGGTAGTATCGTCGGTCTGTGGAGGTGGAGGTGGTGGAGATAGAGGAGCTCTGGAATAAACGGACGACTGGGATGCCAACGATCCGGTACCGTACATACTGCCCCCTTTTTCTCTACCGACGGCTTGTATCCACAAGTCGTTCCTCACAGCCGACGACGTGGGCTGACTAGTCCCAGCTCCTTCGGCGGTCCCTCCCTTACCGACTCGACTCTCTAAAGTCTCATACGTCTCCTATATTTATATAGGTGAATAGATTTAGAGTTAATATTGGTATTTTAGTTACTATTAAGTATTATTATGGTTACGTTCTCATACGTCTCTTAAACTATTCTTTGATTTATAATGCTACTTAGGTTTATAATTTAGAGTTAATATTCATATTAGAGTTCGGACTAACTATTTCGGTAAACTAAATATAGTTAAGTATGTAAAGACGAAGAAGAAATGTAATTAGATATAGGACTCGAAAAACTTACATAGGCTTTGGTCGCCCGATCACCTACGAGCTTCCCATCCTTCTTTCGCTTATGGGTATGCTCAAAAACTTTAGAAAAGTCGACGGCGTTCGGATCTCCGCCTGCCTTGGCGACCTCCTTGCACTGTAACAATCATCAATTTATAACTAAACAATAAATTTAAACTATTGAAGAAATAACAAATAAAAATACTCACCAGTCGTCGATAATGCTCTGTAATCGGGATGGATCCACCCGTGTGGTGACCACCCTTAGCACGGGCAGCCTTTGCCTTCTCACATTTTGCCTTATAGGCCGGAGTGTCTATTTTCTTCTTCATCTCCTCCTAGAATTCCTCCTTGAACCACTCCTTGCGAAGAGCACTATTTAGTAGAGCCAACGCCTTCTGGTCGTTGACCATATCCCTTAACCTCTTGCTGGCGACGGACTTGTAGCACTTCGGGTCGCCTGATATCTATGCACCGGCCACCAATACAAGTTCTGCAAATAAGGACAAATAAAAACAGATGAGCAAATATTTAAGAAATATTGTAAACAAAGATGATATTACTTAGACATACCTCAAGCACCTCGAGCCAAATGAATCGTCTATCAACTGGGATGTCTCCGAAGTTCAGATAGGGACCATGGAATTGATGACGCATCAAATCCCCCGAATCTCTACCAGCCTGGACCAGAAAGAACCTAGAATAAATAAAACAATGTACGATTAGATAATAAATAGATTATGAATAAATGTGTCTACTAACACTAATATACTTACGTCGTTCCATCGGCCCACAGCTCGGTAAGAGTGATGTTGGCTGACCGCTCTGGCAGAGTAGGAGGGTCTACAAATTCTGGTCGACGTATGTACACTCCATGGTCGACCAAAAGGCCAGGATATGGGTTCGTCGCAGTAGGAGCGACAGGTGTAGTCTCCGGCATAGAAGATGGGGGGCACCAGCACTGGTAGGAGTAGATGCTGAAGGAATATCAAGGCTAGCTCCGCCGACCAAAGAACGAGTGAACGGCGGAGATAAGCCATCCTCCTCATCAACCAAATCGTCCTCGCTAACTCCTCTGTGATCTGCAGCCGGAGTACTAGAAGGAGCAGGAGTAGGAGGACGGGTCCACGCAGATCCTCGAAGTCGATGTGTATGGCCTCGTCCCGTCATATGTAAATCTGAAAGAAATAAAAAATGATGTGATGATACAAATAATCAATGCAAATCTAATAGAAATTAACTAAATGTGTGTTGATACAAATAATCAATGCAAATCTAATAGGTAATACGTACTAATCTTCTTCATCTTCTTCTTAATCCGAATCTTCTTCATCTTCATCTTCATCATTTTCACTATCACTTTCACTTTCACCTTCATCTTCAAATTCTTTCTACTCATCCGATACGTCCTTTTCAGACTCCTCCTCTACATGAGGTAAGTCTTCTATGTCAAGGTCTTCATCAACTATATCATCCTCTACAGTAACGTCAACCTCCATGTCATCAACGCCGGATAAACTCATATATGTTGGTTGAGGCATGACTACCTCATCCTCCTGGTATGCTCTCTAATATTATATGTATTTTTTGCTTTAGTTTTGCATACAGCCCACCAATCACGATTAGTGCGTCGTCGACTAGGATAATTCGTGTAGTACACTTGGATCGTTTGACTAGCCAATACAAACGGTTCGAAACCTACATATCTTTTTTCATATTTTATATCAATAAATTCAAACTATTTGTCAATTCTCCATCCTTTCTTGGGTGTTGTGTCGAACCAATCACATTTGAAGAGCACAATTTGGGTATCAAAAGAGTAATCCAGCTCTACAATATCTCTAAGAACACCGTAATAGTCAAATTTTGGATCGGCATCGTAGACTGAACCCCTTACACAAACTCCGGAATTCTTTGTGTAATTAGCCTCCTTATCGACAAATGAGTGATTGATAGGCTTATCAGTGGTTCTAAATTTGAAGCCATTGATGATATATCCATCCCAACATTTCGCCCTCTTGCTTGGTCCGATAGCTAGTGCTCGAAGTCTTTCGTCAGTCATTTGTGTGTCAGGACGAAAAACCTAAAACATCACGTATCATAATGTCATTAGGACAAAAGCCCTTTCGTCGGTCAATTGAATTTGGAATAGTTAAATGATACTAATCCTTACATAGTTATGGAACCACGACGGAAATTTTCTGTCAACCTATCTAGCAAGATCATCATCATCAATGCTAGGTCTCTCCATTTTTATCTCAGCTCTAAAAATACTATGATAAAAAAAAAAAGAAGTTAGAGAAATTTTTATAAGTATATCGCAAAATTGGAGTATAACATAGCAAAATTATGTCTCTTACTTCTCTATATCTTCCATCTCCTCTATACCACTATTTAGGCAGATATACCGATGAGCGGCTTCAAACTCATCGTCCTCCAACCACCGTAACTTAGAAGCACTTGTAGGCTTGCCACCAACATTGAAGATAGTATAGATTCCATGATCGGTTCATCGACCTCACCTTCATCATTCTTGGTGTTCTATTCCAGTTTGTTCTGACATGAGTATCGAAGTAGATTGAACAGAAGTTTAAGACCTCCTCAATAATATATTATTCGCATATTGAAGCTTCTACATGGGCCTTATTGCCCACCTTCTTCCTCAGGTTATGTAGATATCTATAAATAATATATTTAATATTAGATCTGTTTGAATAAAATAATTATTCATACCCGATAATGAAATATTTTATACCTCTCAAATGGATACATCTATCGATAATGGACGGGAGCACCGATTCGTACTTCGTATGCAAGATGAATCGACAAATGTTCCATACTATCAAAAAAGTCGGGAGGAAACACCTTTTCTAACTTGCACAATGTCAATACAATCTTCTTCTCAAGTTCAAACATATGTTGCACCGTCAACTTACTTGAACACAAATCTCTAAAGAATATAGATAACTCGGCCAGCGGACCCCATACTTGAGAAGGCAGCATCTCTCTCAGAGCGATAGAAAGTAAACGCTCCATGAACACGTGGCAATCATGATTCTTCATCCCTATCAGCTTGCGTTCGTTGAGATCGACACATCTTGCTAGATTCGACACGTAACCATCAGGGAATCTCAACTTTGTAATCCAATTGCATGTTATCAATTTATCATCCCTACTCAGTAAATGGTGCTGAGGGCTTGACCCAGTTACCATTGGATCTTCGTGTTAGATGCAACTCTGGATGCCTGCAAATAATTTTCAAGTCTTTCTTGCATTGGGATTGTCTTTCGTTTTTCCCTTGATATCCATCACCATATTGAAGATGTTGTCGAATACATTTTTCTCAATATGCATGACATCAAGATTGTGTCTTATGAGATTGTCCTTCCAATAAGGTAAGCCCCAAAAGATACTCTGCTTCGTCCAATTATGGCTATGTCCAAGTGATGGCCCAAACTCGAATCTTCCTTTACAGTCGGCAAATCATCAACCTCTGCCCAAACGATACCTCCAGTCAATCTCAACGGGGGAGGAGTTAGTTCCTGTTTACCAGCTCTAAAGGCATCTCTGTTCCTTCTCCATGGATGCGACATAGGAAGGAATTGATGATGGCAATAAAAAAAGCTTTTCCTCCATTCTGAAGGCGAAATGCCTTACTCTTTCCATACATATCGGACAAGATATAATACCATGAGTACTCTACCCAGATAACATTTCGTATGCTGGGAAATCATTGATGGTCCACATCAACATCGCTCTCATCTGAAAGTTCTGCTCCATCGATATATCATACGTCTGAGCGCCGAACTGCCACAATTGTTTTTACTCGTCCACCAATGGCTGTAAGTAGATATCGATGTTCTTCTTTGGATTTTTTGGACCGGGTATGATAAGTGAACATATAAGGAGTCATCATGCACATCCACGGTGGTGGATTGTAAGGGGTCAAAATCACCGGTCAATAAGAGTACTGAGCCCCCGACTGTCCGAAAGGAGTGAATCCATCAGAACATAAATCCAGCCGATTATTCCTAGGCTCTGCAGCAAATCCAGGATGACATCAATAAAAATGCTTCCATGCCTCTCCATTAGATGGGTGAGATAATTCTCTTTCATCCATCTTTCGCTCTATACTATGCCATGTCATTTGTTCTGCAGTATTCGAGGACATTTACATTCTCTGTAGCCTCTTTGTGATCGGCAAAAACTGCATGTAGTAGGGCGCAACCTTGCTCGTGTAATTGATTTTCTTTTGCCCTAAATGGGCTTGTACCGATCCTCGTGACAGAAATACATTTGTCTTTATCATTGTTCTCCTTGTAGTACAATATGCAGCCATTTCGACAATAATTTATCTTTTCGTAGCCTAATCCGAGTTTCCGTATCATCATCTTCAACTTGTAAAAGTTTTCTGGTAAGACCTTCGCTCCTTTTGGCAGCAACTCTCTAACAAACTGAATTATCCGATCATAGCATTCTTGGGGTAAATTAAAATCAGACTTGAGGCTCAAGAACCGCATCACCACCGACAGGACAGAATAAGAATCACAACCCGGATATAAGGAGTATCAGCATGGTTGAATATATCATAGAACTCCTTTGCAACAGGATACGGATCCTTCGGATCAAAACTTGGACCGGCACAAGTCGTATCAAATACCAACTCACGTGCCAAGTTTCGGTGTCGATATTGGAAGTGGTCTCCAAGAGTGGGGTCTCCCACCTCCGTATTGAAGGAGGACTGATATTGCAGAACAAAAGGTTCTTCTTGAGCCGTCCACTCATTGTAGTTCGGTACGAAACCCTTCTTGTAGAGGTGTTCTCTCACGAGATCTACCTCTCTGAATGGTATATTACGACAATTGACACAAGGGCACTTTACGAGCGTTCCGTCCATGAAATAAGGTTGGCTACTGGCGTATCTCAAAAATTCCTCGACGCCCGCCTTGAAATCATCCGTCAAACCAATCTTGCTCTCATGTCGTCGATTGTACATCCTCGAACGGGTAATTAAGTATCGATTCATTGTTCAAACCAATTTTGTACCAAGTACCATATATGTTGTAAATACAAGTAAAAATTAATATAGTACATAATTATAACAACCAAAGTTAATAGTATTAGTATCAAAATCGGTATCACACCATTCCTATGAGTATCGATATCGAAGTCGGTAATATCGACTATTCTTATGAGTATCGATATCAAAATCGGTATCAGACCATTCCTATGAGTATCGATATCGAAATCGGTAATATCAAAATTGGGTTAGTTTCGGCCTATCGAATTAGTATCGGCCGTATCGAGTTAGTATCTGGTTAGTATCGGGTTAGTATCGGCCTATCGGATTAGTATCGGCCTATAGGATTAGTATCAGCCTATAGAAATTGGAATCAGATATCCTTATCGGGTTCGTATCGGCCGTATCGGGTTAGTATCGGCCTATCGGATTAGTATCGGCCGTATCGGGTTAGTATCGGCCTATCAGATTAGTATCGGTCTATCGAACTTGGAATCGGATATCCTTATCGGGTTA
This sequence comes from Iris pallida, assembly GCA_029216955.1. NCBI lineage: Eukaryota > Viridiplantae > Streptophyta > Magnoliopsida > Asparagales > Iridaceae > Iris > Iris pallida. The sequence goes on from JANAVB010012600.1 coordinate 7,527,565, forward strand.
GTATCGGCGTATCAAAATTGGAATCGGATATCATTATATCATAATCCTATATTAACGGATTCAATATCTTAATGTCCGTATCGGGTTCTTATCGGCTGTATCGGGTTACTATCGACCTATCGAAATTGGAATCAGATATCCTTATATCATAATCCAATATTAACGAATTCAATATCTTAACGTCCGAAAATATTCGGTTATCCAATTCCAATTTTATGAATCTCGAATAATTTATGAAAACCCAAAACCCTAGCTACTACATTATGTATGTGTCCGTGTCCGTGTCCGTGTCCAAAACCCTAGCTACTACATTGTGTTCATGTTCGTGTCCAAAACCCTACTTATAATATTTACACAATTAAAGTACAATGTCATAATTTTCGTGTCAAAGTATATGTTAATTAAACACCTAAAAAAATTTATACCTGAAGGAGGAGGAGGCTGTGTCAGAGATCGACGAGGAGGAAAGGGGTTCTTTTACCGCTGTCGCCGTTCGATCTGGAGAGGAGGGGGTCGGGGGTCATCGCGTGAGGAGGGGGTCGAGGGTCACCGCGTGAAGAGGAGGGGGTCGGTGGTCGGGGAACGGTCCCCGAAGGACAGCAGAGGAGGAGGTGGTCACCGAGGACAATGGAGGAGGAGGGGGTCGGAGGTCTGGGGTCGGGGGTTGTCGCACGAAGGAGGAGGAGGTCGCCGAGGAAGGAGGAGGGGTCGGGAGTCGATCGTCGAAAGGGGTCGGAGCTTTGGGGGGGGACAAAAATTTGGATAAAAATTGAGAATGAGAAAGAAAGAGTTACTGATTTACTTTTACTCGTGTTTAACGAGGGAACTGTCCGTCCCTAAACCGTCGTTATTTACTTAGCGACGAACTAGTAACGGATCTAGAGATGTGTTTTAATACTATATTTTACATAATATATCAGTTGCTAGTTAGTCGGTATTCCGTCGCTGATTAGCGATATTTTAACTTTTGTCGGTAAATTCAATCGCTAATTAACAGTATTTTTGTAGTGTTAATTTGTACCTAAATTACTTAAGAATCTTGTGTTCAAATTAAAATAATATAAGATACTTATAGTATATAATCTGTTAAGTTTAAATTTGCAACTAGGATTTTTGTCTTAGAATAGAATTGAAATTATGAATTTTGATGGATCTTATGAGTAAATTACATATATTAAAACTTTTACATAGGATGAAAGAGGACTCTTCTTCTTGACGAATCTTATCGAGCTAGCAGTGAATGCTGGCCAATGGAAAGCATCATTTTGAAGAGTCTTCAAGTGAGGTGATGACGTGGGTAGGGTCTCCATTGTGGTCCGATCAGAGTGGTGGCATTGCACGACTGGCAGGTTCATGTTTGTCGACTGGATCAAGGTGTTGCATGTTGGCACAAAGGGATCGCACAAACATGTGTTTGTTTGAGATACTCAGAGGAGACAACAAACTCTCTTCGAAGGGAAAGGGTAAACCGGAACTTTATATTAATGGTAATGCTTGATTCAGCTCAATAGATAGACTTACGACTATGCTGCTTAAATACATGAAATCAAATAGCTAACATGCCCAAAGTTATTGTACAGTGCTACAATATAGGATCTGAAATATTCATGCTTGTGGACCTAGCATGCTTGTGGGCCTATTCTCAAGGGTGCCACTTCAACTACTATGCAAGAAGAAAGGATTGGCTAAGGACCAATTCCTGATTATTGCTCAAATGCTCCCCCTAATCTTGACACATTCCCTGATAAAATGATACCATGCATCTATATGCTTGCTCCTGCTGTGGAAAACAGGATTCATCACTAATTACAGACTTGTTGTCCACCAGTAGCTTTGCTAAATAATTTGCACTCCCTGTCATCATCTCCACCATACGATTTAGCTAAATAGCTCGACAAGCTGCTGCCGACGTTGCCATATACTTCGCCTTACACGAAGACAGTGCCATTGTCTTCTGTTTATGTGACCTACAAGTGATCGAACATTTACAGAAGTAGATGTTGATCCCAGTGGTACTCTTACGGTAGTCCAAATCTCTAGCCAAGTCGCTACATAGTAGCCTTGAAGATGCTCTTTTGCTTGTCCTCTGACAAACTCAAGGCCATAATATAGTGTGCCCTTCACATATCGTATTATCTGCTTAATGGCAGCGTAATGAGTCTGCGTCGGTGCCCCCATAAAGTAACTCACCACGCCAATGGAGTATGCGATATCAGTCCGGGTGTGCGTCAAGTATCGAAGACTTCCGACCAGACTTCGGTAGTATGTTGCATCCATCTTTGGCCTTGTATTCGACTTTGTGAGTTTCAACTTTGTTTTCATTGGTGTTTTTCTTACATTGCACTCTAACAAACTGGTCTGCTCGAGTCTCTTCTTGGCATAGGCTGTTTGCTTCAGCTTGACTTCATTGGCACCTTGATGCACCTCTATGCCAAGATAGTAGCTGAGGTTGCCGATGTCACTCATCTCAAATTCACCTTTCATTTGATGCTTGTACTCCTCCACATGTCTAAGATTTGAGCCGGTGATGATAAGGTCGTCAACATAAACTCCAATAAGCAACACTTTGTTCTCCTGATAGCGCATGTACATGGCATGCTCTTGTGGACATTTGATGAAACCAAGTGACAACAAGTACCCATCAAGCCTTGAGTTCCATGCTCGTGGTGCCTGACGTAGACCATAAAATGCTTTGTGAAGCTTGTATACTTTATCATCGTGACCCTTCACGATGAACCCAATTGGCTGCACAACGTAGACATCCTCCTTGAGCTCGCCGTTCAGGAATGCGAATTTGACGTCCATGTGATGCTCACGCCAACCTCGCAGACATGCTAGTGCGAGAATGAGCCGGATGGTTTCAATCCTAGCCACAGGTGCAAACACCTCATCGGCGTTGATTCCTTGGCGTTGAATATAGCCCTTGGCAAATTGTCGATCCTTGTATTTGATGACGTTGCCATTTGGATCCTTTTTGAGCTTGTACACCCATTTCAGCCCTATGACTTGTGTGCCCTCAGGCGACTTTACATGACTCCATATCTTGTTCTTCTGGATGGCTTGAAGCTCAACCTCCATAGCTTCCCGCCACTCATGTTCAAGTGTAGCCTATTGAAAGTTTGCCGGTTCCTCAGCCGACAAATACATCTCTGGATCAAGAGAGGTCTTCTCAGTTTCAGTATTATGTCAGCAATTGAGCAGTATATCCTTAGCTCGCTCGAGTCCGCCGTCGATGTGGGTGAGCCACTAGAAGTTGAGGCTGTAGCTTGTGGTGTAGTAGGCTCCCTTGACGCCATTGTCGCTCTATTGGTCATAGATGTTGTCGCGTCTCTCATGCCCTCTGGCGTGTGCACAGCTTCACCCACCGCTCTTTGTGGAGTAATTACTGTCTCGGCATCAGGATCTTCGAGTGAGAGTTCTACCCAGCCTTGTGGTTCGACACTATCACCATTGTTCCAGTCTTATCTCTTTTTTTCCTCGAATATGACATCCCTGCTCACCTGGATCTTGTTGCGTTGAGGATTATAGAGGCGGTGTGCTTTGCAGCCCTCTTTTACGCCAAGGTACACCAATAGAGTGCTTCGGTCATCAAGTTTATTGTGATGAGGACTTGCAGTCTTCATGTATACAACGCATCCAAAGATCCTTAAGTGTTCCAGGTTCGATTTCTTACCAGTCCAGGCTTCATACGGCGTGAATGCACTGACAGCTTTAGTTGGTAGCCGGTTGAGCAGGAAGACAGCAGATTTGACAGCCACGCCCTACATGCTTTCAGGAACATGTATGCTCTTGAGCAAGCTCCTTGTCGTGGCCATCACGGTACGATTTCGACGCTCCACTACGTCGTTTTGTTGTGGAGTATATGGCGCGGTGAGGTTCCGTTGTATGCCTTCGCCTTCGCAGAAGCTTGTGAATTCCTCAGATAGGAACTCACCTCCTTGATCAGTTCTTAGTGTCTTTATCTTGCTGTCACATTCATTCTCTACAAAAGACTCAAATTTCTTGATGGCATCAAATGCATCTCTCTTTTCTTTGAGAATATACACCCACATCATGCGATTAAAGTCATCCACAAGTAGACGAAAATACTTGTTACCTGCAACTGTAGCAGATGAAATTGGGCCAGAAATGTTAGCGTGCACAAGTTTCAGTATCTTCTCAGCTCTGAAGCATATCTGCAGAGGGAACGATAGTCGTGCTTGTTTGGCGATGAGGCACCCTTCACATAGCTGGTTTAGGTGATAAATCTTTGGCAGCCCGGTGTCCATTCCCTTCTCTGCCATCATTTTAAGCACAAAGAAATTCACGTGCCCAGGCCTTGCATGCTATAACCAGGCTGGTCTTGTACTTTGGCCATTAAACATATCGGCCTGCAAGTTTCAAGAGATATCTTGTACAGGCGGTTAGGTGATCTCCTCACTCACCTTCATCAGCAGAATGTCATTTCTGTCGAACACCCTCAAGTAGGAGCCAACAATCTCCACCTTACTTCCATCTTCCGTTAGTTGACCAAGGCTCAATATATTACTTCTTAAACTTGGAATGAAGTATACCTTCGATAGAAGTCATTGTTCGTCGTTCTTGTATTAGAGCAGGATTGACCCCTTGCCCTCAATCTAGACAGTTGAGTTGTCGTCAAACTTAACATGGCCGGTGACATTCATATCAAGGTCCTTGAACTTTCCTCGGTGGCCCTTCATGTGGTTGCTAGAGTCATTGTTAAGGTATCAGACGTCGGTGTCGGCCTATGCTTCTCCAGTACTGTGCAAGTCTTGTACTATCTTTTCTTCATTGAGCATGATGAGGTCAGGCATCTCCTCCTGAGTCTCTTCCAGCAGCAATACGGCCTCCTCGTCTTGTGCTCGTACGAGGTTTGCCTCCTCATCATGATGTTTGTTGCGACAATCCGACGCATAGTGCCCAAAGTTTTCACAATTACAACACTTGATTTTTGATTTATCGTGGTTGGAGCCTGAGCTGCGAGTCCTATCACCCTCCTGGTGTTGCGCTATTTGGCTACCACGGCCACCCTTGCTGCGCCTGTAACCATGGCCACGGGGCTTGCCACGGCCCCGGTCGTCGCTAGAGTGCCCCTTTTCTCTCTACGAAGAATCGGCACCGCCTTTCTTTAACCGTGTCTGACACTCAACGTGAGTAAGCAGGAGCTGTCCATTGTAGATCATGCCTCAACCGCGTATGCGTTCTTCATACGATTTGAGGTGGCTGATTGCTTCCTCGACCAGCATGGTCTCCATATCTGCAAACTGCTCGATCACAGCAACGACCTGCAAGTACTTGTTTGGGACAGAGACGAGCAGCTTTTTGACGATGGCGACATCCTCCATCTCTTCTCCCAATCCACAAATCTTGTTTGCGATGGTCGTCAATTTTCCTGCAAACTCATCGATGGAGTCTGCCTTCTTCATATGAAGAGCCTCAAACTCGCTCTTTAAGGTTTGAATTCTTGCCTTCTTCACCCAATCAGCGCCAAGATACCTTATTTTCAGTCTTTTCTAAGCTTCCTTAGCCATTTTGTACTTGGCCAACTGGAGTAGGATCTCCTCGGGGACAGCTTGAAAAATGCACGCCAACGCCATCTTGTCTTTTTTTTCTTTTCTACGACCACCCCGACCGCGGGTTCAATGGCATCCCAAACACCTTGAGCCTCCATGAAGACCTCCATCTTGATCGCCCAAGTAGAGTAGTTGCAGGACGTCAGCATTGGATAGTATAATGTTATGCTTCCTCCTTTGTAGCTGGCGCCGACGAGTGTTCGACGATTGATATCTTGTCGAGCCAAAGGTACTTTGGCATACACCCGGAGCTCTAATACCACGTGTTAGCTCAAAAGGATTGCACAAACAGGTGTTTATTTAAGATACTCAGAGGATACAACAAACTCTTTTCGAAAGGAAAGGGAAAACCGAAACTTTGTATTAATGGTAATGCTTGATTCAGCTCAATAGGAAGACTTATAACTAGGCTGCTTAAATATATGAAATCAAATAGCTAACATGCCTAAAATTATGCTATGGAGCTACAATATAGGATCTCAAATATACATGCTTGTGGACGTAACATGCTTGTGGGCCTATTCTCAAGGGTGCTGTAGTGCCCCGTCCCGCTCAGTCAATCGGAGGAATCGAAACGCCAACGACGTTCGGACTTAGCCTTGCAACGGCTGCTCGAAGACATCGCTCGGTCGAGGCGACCGCTCGCTTAGGTGGGGTAGTTTCGGTGAACTTGCCTCATCTTAGCCTACACATAATAAATCACATGTTTTCAATTTGCACAAGTAGGCTTGATAATAAAAGAGACGAATCCACATAGCTAAAGGGAATAATCCCGACGGGTCAAATTGAGTTAGAATATGGAAAGGTCCAACGGTCGGCTTAGAATTGGTGCACGGCATGCTTTGAAAATGACACTCGATCCTTCGTCTTGTGGCTTGGGAGAAGGAAAGTTGGTTGAGTAGGCAAAGTTATGTACGTAGCCTAAGTCATAGGCATCGCCCGTGTGAATGCTTCATAAAGCATGCACGGTCTCATCGTCTAAGGCTTGGCATAGCCTTGGCTTGCCCATGAATTAAGTTGCGTTGCACCGCTTATGACAAAAGTCTAGGCACCCAAATGACTTGCTCGTTCAGAAGTCGAACGCATGTGCGGCACGTTTCCGCAATGCGAGGCTTGACGCAGCCTTTGCTTGTCGAGCCGTTGTGCGTTAAGTCAGGCAAGTTATGTTAGGCTATCGGAGTGGTAGCAAGCACGGTCCTATGAGTTCTACGGTTGGGTATAACCACATAGTCTTACGATCTCAAGGCCCGTCATATAAAGTATGACTTGGGCGATAGCGTCGCGTAGAACGTAAGTCAGTTTGAGGCACGATGCATGGACTTAGTGTTTAAGGTATGAACTATGGTTGATTCAATGAGTTTTAGAGAAAGGACTATCGAATAGGCATTCATGAGTTGAATAAAATGATATGGTAACATAGAAAGAATGCTCACGACCGTGGGTCGTTGAGGGGTCTCAAATGATAGAAGTCTTGATATTGGTTTTGAAAGAGAGGGTAACACTGAAAGAAGGATGACTGTGTGAGACGTCAGTTTGAGTCGAGTCTTGTATGGTCATTGAACAACTTGTCGACAAGGGCGATTTGTTTCCTCGGACGACAACCCGGGGCTACGGGACCGTTCCGGCCTAGGAGGAAATCGAGGGTGAATGTGAGCGGGATAGCTGAGCCGAAAGGCAAGTATTCGGTGAACGCTCATCGGGGCTAGCTACTTGCGGTGACCGGTCCATCCTATACCAGCTATGTGTCCAAGATAGCTTATCATGCTAGTGACCTCATATAGATGAGTCAGCACGGGTAGTAATCCGCAAGTGTGCCTTTGGATTGAGTCGAGTATTGAGTGCACTATATCAAGGAGTCGAGTTGAATATGTATGTACATTTAGAACACAATGTTGGGCCTAGGATTTGGTTGCAACGTAGGCGATGTGCTTCGGCACGAGATGTGGCGTTGAGTCTTATGTTGTCGACATATAAGTTGTATAGTTATGATTGAGTTGTCTTGAGTTTAAGTCAGGAGATATCGCAAGGCAAAGTCGGTCGAGTGACATTTAGTCCACAAGTCCTGATTTGGTCAGTTGGTGATTGAAGTAGAAAGGGCCGCGAGGCGGCAATATGGTTTAGTCAGCCTGAGTTGCGAGGTACGGCACGATGGATTCCTAGCACGATCACATGGAAATGGAGCTTCATCGCGTAGTTGCGTCTCTGATTTTAGGCCGTAAGTAAGGCAAATACGACTTGATAGGTTAACGTTGTTGGCACGAGAAGGTTCTAGAGGCAAAGTATGAGTTAACATCGTTGTTGCAAGCACGGGATGGTCTAAAGACACAAAATAGGCCAAGGCGTCTGTCCTAAAACTGATCCTAAGGCAAGAGTAGAAAGACAATCATAAAGGGGCTATGTTGCACAAAGTAAATCAAACGTGTTGGTTTTGTATGGGTGGGCGAGGAGCTCATTCCACCAGTACAGTTGAGTACTGACACCCACATAGTTTTTATGTGCAGGCACAGGTAGAAGCTCGTGGTACGGAGCTCACTTGGATGGTCGAGGAACGGAGTTCCTAGGCGATTCGAAGCAAGCGGCCGCATGGATTCAAGACTTATACGGAACATAATGTATGGACGTCGCCTTCCGAAGCATCCGCTGGCTCAAGACATATACTTAGAGATGAGAGAGAGCTGAGTGACTTGTAATGTGAGATGAGTGAGCTTGAGTGAGATTGAGAGTCTTATAATCTTGGTCTTGTGCCCCATTGTAACCTTTGTTTCAATATCAATAAAAGAGTGTTTTGCAATGACTTGTGTTTTGCTTCAAATTTTGCTGCTATTATTCAATGTCTCTGCTTGGGACATCTGTGCAATGACCCTGTCGCAGCCGCTGTAATCGGCCGTTATGGAACCCGCCTTGCACGAGTGCAATCTAGGCTCGTGCGGCATCACGCCTTAGCGAGGACGATCGCTCCTAAAGGAGCGGGGCGTGACATAATAGTATCAGAGCACGGCTTTACGTCCTTGGACTATCGATTGAATTCTTTAACTCCGTTGTTTCCGCAAACTCTGAAGTGTTGCTTCCGTAAAGTTGATATCATTGGTGCGCTCTCTCTCAATTGTCCCATGGGATGTCCATACAATAAGTCTATCTATTTTACAAAACGTAGGAGAACAGTTTTTGATAAAACAAAAAGATGGTTTGCATAAGCACGGTTGGCTAAGTCGGACTGGGCATACATACCAAGGATTGTGTCGACCTTAGCAAAAGTCGAGTACGGGATTTGTAATGTTTTGAGCAAGAATGAGTTAGACTTGATTGAGTAAATGAGATGACTATCGATAGGGGTGCTATCGAGCGATGATAATGTCGATGCGATATAGATGAGCGTGCTTGGAAATTGAGGAATGGTTCGAACGAAAAATTTGAAGAAGCCGATTTTGATTCGAATGATAGTTGAGGATTAGTTAAATGACTTCATCCCTTAGTGGTGTATGCGATAGTCTCAGGGATGTCGATCGATCGATTGAGGATTAGGGTGTCAATGAGTATATCAACGAGCATCGCGTGTATACAAAGCCGTAGATTGAGTATCGTTGAATAAGTCATAGTCTTAAGATTTGACGATATGTGATTCGAACAACCTAGAAATTGATGCGCATAGAACATGCACGGGATTGAAGATTTTGCGAGTATGAAACATAAAAATGATCGAGTAGATGAAATCGAATCGAGGAAAAAGTTAAGATATAGCGAACAGATGACTTGATCGAAGAAATTGATACGAATCGTATATAAAAAGTTAGCATGACAGATAGATAGCGTGCATAAAAAGTTGAATTTTGAAGTTACGCAATGACTCTAAGGATTGGATTGAATGTTGCTCGATGATTTGAGTTAGCAAGGAATGATACGAATTAAGGAAACACGTTGGTCGATGACTTAAGATAAACGGATGAACAATACGTGAAATTGGTTTGAGGAAATTGATGTTGTGAATGATTCGAGGGATAATGATTGAACTTAAACTTGAATGTCGAGGAGATTATCCAGTCGGATGATAGCATCATTCGTACGATTTGAAATTGGTTGCAAAGGATGTTCTTCAAGTTACGCATATCGTCGATGGTATTGAGGCGTATCAAAGATCGATATACGATAACTCGGGGGTACTCTGACTCGGCGAATGACGATCGTACAAATGTTATTATTCGATTGGATGTTATACTTAGGATTTTGATTGAGATGAATGTTGGATGAAAATGATCATGTCTTGATGGTTACGTTGATAGCCATAATGTCGACGATCTTGTCTTGCTCGAGTGCAACTCTAGCCTCGCACATGCGTTGCGTCGGATTTGGGGTGATCGTTCCGCGTGAGCGCTGACATGGTGATTCATGTCGCGGGAATGATCGAACTTGAAAAATTAGGATGCGGCAACTTTGATTGTCTCGACTTGTCAGTTTGATACGAAGGAAAATTTGAGGATGCTAGGACTTGTGATTGATGAATGAAATAAACTTGAGGATTGAGTTGGTCCAATCCGCGCATCGAGAATGAATTAGTCTAGACTCGAACAAAAGTTACGTCCCGATGAGGATGATTATCCCGCGGGAGTGTGCATGGTGATTCATGCCCACCGTAGATAATTTGACTCGCGTGAGATCGGGGTACATCGTAATGTTAAGTCAGATGACCTTGTGATCGATTTCTTGAATTAGGATAAATGACTTAGAGAATATGGAATATGAATTATGGCTTAGCGATGAATTGTGTCGTAGCGTGTTTGATTTGAGAAGGATTAATAGGCGAACTATATCGAACGTATTTGAAGGAATGACTATGCAAGAGGGTTTATTGAATGAACGATATTAATATGTCTTGGAATTGGTTGAACGTGAGTTATTATAAGATGGCTTTGCTGAACGACTCGGACCTCGTGCGACGGATGTCAGGATGTATGTAGGAAATCTATGCTCGATGTTTAGAAATCAGAGTGATGCGAGCTTGGGTAGAAGACCCCGTGCTATCAACTTGGTTTAACCATAGGATGGGATCATTGTTGATATCGTTGTTTGGGAACTATGATTCCATTACTGACAATTGACTTTAGCCTGGAGAGATGGCCTAGCGGCTAGGCGAGATGTCCATGTTGCGAGAGTTAGCATCGATACGATTGATTTTTGAGATTGAGTGGATGAATCGATAGGTGGGATTGGATTCACTATCACAAGGCTTGGTTGAAATGCATGTATTTCGAGGATGCCTGGAATGTGTGCACGATCCAAACTAAGTGATATGTTAAATTCAAGTGAGACTTGAGGAATGAGAAGTGCCAAGGATTTTGAGATCGTGAGTTTTGAAGAAAGGACTGAGGGTAGCATGAGCGTGGCTCAGATTTAAGAAATGCATAGAGGAAATGTGCATGAGAGTCGTTGAACATTCGAGTGATAAGTCGATGAGTAAGTGTACTCAGCTAGTTTCGAGGATGAAACTTTTTCTGAGTGGTGTATGATATAGTGCCCCATCCCGCTCAGTCAATCGGAGGAATCGAAACGCCAAGGGCGTTCGGACTTAGCCTTACAACGGCTGCTCGAAGACATCGCTCGGTCGAGGCGACCACTCGCTCAGGTGGGGTAGTTTTGGTGAACATGCCTCATCTTAGCCTTCACATAATAAATCATATATTTTCAACTTGCACAAGTAGGCTTGATAATAAAAGAGACAAATCCACATAGCTAAAGGGAATAATCCCGACGGGACAAATTGAGTTAGAATATGGAAAGGTACAACGATCGGCTAAGAATTGGTGCACGTTTGAAAATGACACTCGATCCTTCGTCATGTGGCTTGGGAGAAGGAAAGTTGGTTGAGTAGGCGAAGTTATGTACGTAGCCTAAGTCATAGGCATCGCCCGCGTGAATGCTTCATAAAGCATGCACGGTCTCATCGTCCAAGGCTTGGCATAACCTTGGCTTGCCCATGAATTAAGTTGTGTTGCACGACTTATGACAAAAGTCTAGGCACCCAAATGACTTGGTCGTTCAGAAGTCGAACGCATGCACGACACGTTTCCGCAATGCGAGGCTTTATGCAGCCTTTGCTCGTCGAGTCGTTGTGCGTTAAGTCAGGCAAGTTATGTTAGGCTATCGGAGTGGTAGCAAGCACGGTCCTACGAGTTTTACGGTTAGGTATAACCACATAGTCTTACGGTCTCAAGGCCCGTCATATAAAGTATGACTTGGGCGATAGCGTCGCGTAGAAAGTAAGTCGGTTTGAGGCATGATGCACGGACTTAGTGTTTAAGGCATGAACCACGGTTGATTCAATGAGTTTTAGAGAAAGGACTATCGAATAGGCATTCATGAGTTGAATGAAATGATATGGTAACATAGAAAGAATGCTCGCGACCGTGGGTCGTCGAGGGGTCTCAAATGATAGAAGTCTTGATATTGGTTTTGAAAGAGAGGGTAACACTGAAAGAAGGATGACTCTGTGAGACGTCAGTTTGAGTCGAGTCTTGCATGGTCATTGGACAACTTGTCGACAAGGGCAATTTGTTTCCTCGGACGACAACTCGGAGCCACGGGACCGTTCTGGCCTAGGAGGAAATCGAGGATGAATGTGAGCGGGATAGCTGAGCCGAAAGGCAAGTGTTCGGTGGACGCTCATCGGCGCTAGCTACTTGCGGTGACCGGTCCATCCTATACCAGCTATGTGTCCTAGCTTATCATGCTAGTGACCTCATATAGATAAGTCGGCACAGGCGGCAATCCTCTAGTGTGACTTTGGATTGAGTCGAGTATTGAGTGCACTATATCAAGGAGTCGAGTTGAATGTATGTGTACATTTAGAACACAATGTTGGGTCTAAGATTTGGTTGTAACGTAGGCGACGTGCTTCGGCACGAGATATGGCGTCGAGTCTTATGTTGTCGGCATATAAGTTGTATAGTTATGATTGAGTTATCTTGAGTTTAAGTCAGGAGATGTCGCAAGGCAAAGTCGGTCGAGTGACATTTAGTCCACAAGTCCTGATTGGGACAGTTGGTGATTGAAGTAGAAAGGGCCGCGAGGCGGCGATATGGTTTAGTCACCCTGAGTTGCGAGGCACGATACGATAGATTCCTAGCACGATCACATGGAAATGGAGCTTCGTGGCGTAGTTGTGTCTCTGATTTTGGGCCGTAAGGCAAACACGACTTGATAGGTTAACGTTGTTGGCACGAGAAGGGTTTAAAGGCAAAGTATGAGTTAACATCGTTGTTGCAAGCACGGGATGGTCTAAAGACACGAAATAGGCCAAGGCGTCTGTCCTAAAACTAATCCTAAAGCAAGAGTAGAAAGACAATCATAAAGGGGCTATGTTGCACAAAGTAAATCAAACGTGTTGGTTTTGTATGGGTGGGCGAGGAGCTCATTCCACCATTGAGTACGGACACCCACATAGTTTTTATGTGCAGGCACAGGTAGAAGCTCATCGCGGAGCTCGCTTGGATGTGTCGAGGCACGGAGTTCCTTGGCGATTTGAAGCGTACAGCCGTATGGATTCAAGACTTATACGGGATATAATGTTTGGACGTCGCCTTCTGAAGCATCCGCTGGCTCAAGACATGTACTGAGAGATGAGAGAGAGCTGAGTGACTTGTAATGTGAGATGAGTGAGTTTGAGAGTCTTGTAATCTTGGCCTTGCACCCCTTTGTAATCTTTGTTTCAATATCAATAAAAGAGTGTTTTGCAATGACTTGTATTTTGCTTCAAATTTTGCTGCTATTATTCAATGTCTCTGCTTGGGACTTCTGTACGACGATCCCGTCGCAGCCGTTGTAATCGACCGTTATGGAACCCGCCTTGCACGAGTGCAATCTAGGCTTGTGTGACATCACGCCCTAGCAAGGACGAACGCTCCTACGGGAGCGGGGTACGACAGGTGCCACTTCAACTACTATGCAAGAAGAAAGGATTGGCTAAGGACCAAGTCCTAATTATTGCTCACATCGCAGCATGGTCAACGGGACTGGAGTCGACGCTCGGTTGGTTCACGAGGGAAACAAGGCTCTGGTTCTATCGAGGTCGACTTGATGTGGCATCCTTGTGATGGCCATGGGGTCATGGAAGGTCTGTTCCAGAGGTGACGGTTGCTTGCCATGCCAACAAGAATGAAACACCCTTTCGACACGACGATAGCTGAAGCAGGGATGGAATTGGAAACGCCTCGTTCGATACAGGGCTAGGTTTAGTCATGGCAAGACGAAGGCTTCCCGGATGATGGAGGTTGAGGTAGGGACTTGGGTGCAACGGCAAGTCAGGCTCCTGCTTCGGCGAGGAAGATGCAATATCGACGAGGCCTATGGCTTGCTCTATACGTCTCTGACTAAAGAAGAAGGGTGCTCAACAGCGTATAGGTGGAGACGCTGGTTAGCATGCACGCACATGGCCGAGGGGTCGACGGTATGGCCCGACGTGCTCGAACAGTTCGCTGAGCATCAAAGATAAAGGTTGTGCCGAAAAAGGCTTGTGCGAGGAAGCAAGTTAGGGGATATAGGTTGATCGCGATGCGGGTATTCGGTGAGACGAGGTGCCGGTAGTTCCGAAGACGAGGCTGGTATGAGTATGGAAGGTGAAGAAGTAGACCTCTGGTAGGCGAAAACACAAGGAAGGGGATCTCTCTTCCTCTCTCTCTCTCTCTCCATATATATATATATAAAAATATATATATATATATATATATATATATATATATATATATATATATATATACACTAGTAATGTGCACGTGCAAAAAACATTTAAAAAAATAAAAATTTATTATAGAAAATTATTAAACCTAGTATTTGAACTCAAGCTACCAAGAAAAATGCCTCATACCTTAGCTACTTGAATTAGACTATTTAGTTGTAAATATATCATATTAGATATTTATATATATATATATATATATATATATATATATATATATATACACTAGTAATGTGCACGTGCAAAAAATATTTTTTGCACGTGCACATTACTAGTGTATATATATATATATATATATATATATATATATATATATATATATATATATATATATATATATATATATCATCCTTCCTTCGCTCTGGAACCCTAGGGCGCCTCCGTTCTCCACCTTGATTCCGGAGTGGCCTCGGCCGCGCCGGAGTCCCTTTGGGGCTGCCATACCACTCGGATGGTAGTCCCCCTCACACCGTTGATCTTCTTGTTGCCTTAGAGTTCCATGACCTCTCGCTCGTTTGCAGAGGTGGTGGGCGGCCAGGCCCCTAAGTCTGCGCCTCTCATTCCCCCTCGATCAGTTTCCTCCTTCAAGGGTGCCCCCTCGATCTCCTTTACCGAGGAGGAGGAATCCGTTCTGGCGTCACCTCTACGTTTTGCTTTGGTTGGAAAGTTTTCTCAATATCGGCCTCCTATTGACAAGATTCGCAAAGCCCTTGCGGAGTTTGCCTTCGATGGATCTATTACTGCAGGACTCATTGATTCGAAACACATTCTCATTCGTCCTTCCTGTGAATCAGATTATCTTCGCCTCCGTACGAAGGACACGTGGTATATTGCGCGTGCTCCCATGAGAATTTTCAAATGGGATCTAGACTTCTCGCCGTCACATGAATCGCCAATTACTCCAGTCTGGATTAATCTGCCTAACCTACCTCATCATCTCTACACGAAGGAAGCTTTATTTGCGATAGCAAGTGCCATAGGGCATCCACTTAAAATTGATAAAGCTACGGCTGACCTGTCTCGTCCAAGCCTTTTTAGGGTTTTTATTGAAGTAGATGCTTCGAAGTCTCTTCAGCAAAAGATCCGTATTAATATGCCCCGGAACAGGAGTTTTAGACAACATATAGAATATGAGTCATCTCCCTTATATTGTACTTACTGTCGCCATCAAGGTCATTCCTTGGTTTCATGTAAAACAAAACAAAAAGAGAAAGGGAAGGACGTAGCAATGCCGAAGGAAGGCCAGGGCCAAGTGATTCGTATTTTATCCACAGGTACGCGTGAGGAGATTGGGGAGCCGTCCAATCATACTCTGACGGCAACTGAGGCTAATAATAAGCCTCCTATACAAGAGATTAGAGCTGATAATAATGACTCCACAAATAGTGGTAGCCGTCACATTGAAGACACTCAAGAGCACCCGCCAATCCATGCATCAAACACTCAAGCAGCACCGAATAATGTGCCAGTCATTAATTCTCCATCTATTGTACCGGATCTTTCTATGCGGGTTGATACGACAACTTCAACTCCGGATCAAACTGATCCTTCCAGCACGTGTGATGAAGAAACCCTTGCTAATCCTGAAGGATCAATTCCTGTTCATCAGGAGGAAGCTAACACGAAGATTGAAGAAGGTGAAATTGTTGGCCGCGCTTGGGCGGACATTGCAGAAGAAGAAGAAGCTCGGCAGGCAAGTACTGTGAGACATGAAGAAGAAGAAGCGACGGTGGTCCGGCCACCACAGTCGGTGCGTAAGAAGAAACCCCCGCCTCCTCCTTCGGACAGAGTCCTCCGCTCAGGGAATAGCACTCCAGCTGGTACTCAAACCCAAACCCTTAATGTTTAATTTCCTTATATGGAACGTACGAGGAGTGGCTAACAAAATGACTGTCAAAAGAATCAAAAATTTGTTGCGGATCAATAAGATCCAATTTCTTGCGATCATAGAGCCAAAGGTTGCAGAGGAACAACTTTTATCTTTCCAAATTAAACTTGGCTGCTCTCAATCTCTTTCAAATGAGCGCGGGAACATTTGGCTTTTTACTAGAGCAAGCTCATCTATGACTCAGGTGGATTCTTTCGATCAAGCTCTGTCCGTCAGGCTATTCAATGATATGCTTCCTACTGAAGTGATCTTGTCGATTGTGCACGGACACAACACTAAGGAAGGCAGAGCTGACTTGTGGACGAGGTTACAACATATCCAAATCAGTAATTCACTTCCTTGGGCTGTAGGAGGTGATTTCAATGCAGTTAGAAGTATGGATGAGAAGACAGGAGGTCTTCACCCGAGTTCTCAATCCATGAATGAGTTCAACGATTTTATTATGACTACGGGACTGTCTGAATTACCATATACAGGTAGTAAATTCACCTTGATCAAGTCGGAGGGAGATAAGCAAGGGTCCAGGCTGGATCGTATGATGATGGACAAGGACTGGTGGGCTATGCTTCCGCTCTCAATTGAAGAACACCTGAATCGCAATGAGTCGGATCACTCTCCGCTTCTTCTCAAATTCAAATCTGCTAGCGCGGGAGGGGGACGGGCTTTCAGATTTCTTGATTTCTGGGTCTCACACGAGGAATTCTTGCAAGTAGTTGAGGAAGCTTGGCACTCAATGGACCATGCCAATGCTTTGGTTCGAGTGGCTGAGAGATTGGTGGCCTGCAGGAAAGCACTATCGAGCTGGAGTCATGCCACTTTTGGGGACATTTTTCAGGAAGTAAAAGCGGCTGAAGACGGAGTCCTTGCAGCTGAAATCTCTTATGAACAAGATAGTTCAGATATCAATAGGGAAGGTCTTCATAAAGCTAGAGCCATCTTAAAACAGAGGCTCTCATATGAGGATTCATTTTGGAAACAAAAGGCTAGGATGCGATGGGATTTAGAAGGTGACCGCAACACGGCTTACTTTCATGAATGTGTTAATAGCAAACAAAGGAAGCTTCGTATTCATTCTATTAAGGCAGAAGATGGTTCCAATCTTACTGACCTCCAAGATCTTCAGGCTTCTGCCAATGAATATTTTGCTAATCAATATTTGAGCTCCTGCCCGGTTCATGATGAAGAATTACTGTCATGCATTCCCTCCTTGATCGATGAAGAGGACAACAGCCTTTTGACCACTGCTCCTACAAAGGAAGAACTTCTCGTGACCATCAAAAGCATCGACTCGAAGAGTGCAGGGGGTCCTGATGGCTTTACTGCTCGTTTCTTCACGGCGGCTTGGCAAATCATAGAAGGAGACATCATGGAGGCGGTATAGTTATTCATGGACGGATTTGCCTTACCTAGGGCCATTTCAAGTACATCTCTCATCCTCATCCCGAAGATTAAGCAGCTAACGTCTTGGTCGGATTTTAGACCTATTAGCCTGTGTACTGTTATGAACAAACTTATTTCAAAGCTATTGGCTAATCGACTAGCAACCATACTTCCAAGGATCATCTCTCCTGAACAGTGTGGGTTTGTTAGGGGGAGGGAGATTGTGGATAATGTCATTTTAGCTCAGGAGATGATGAGCATGATGAAGATCAAAAACAGAGGAGGAAATATGGCGATAAAATTAGACATGGCTAAGGTATACGATAGGCTTGATTGGGGCTTCTTAATGCAGGTTATGCTAAAGTTTGGGTTTAGTGAAATCTGGATTAACATGGTCTTCAGATTAATTAACAATGTTTGGTACTCGACGGTGATTAATGGGGTATCATCGGGCTTCTTTCATGGATTTCGCGGGGTTCGTCAAGGAGATCCATTATCCCCGGCTCTCTTCATCATTCCGGCGGAGGTTTTATCTCGAAACCTCAAGAATCTGCTCGATATCCCTTCGTTTCATCTTTTCTATTCTCCTAGTGGTTGTCCAGCAGTGACACACCTAGCGTATGCGGATGATGTTTTGATTTTTGCAGCTGGTGATGTTGGCTCTATTAGTTCTTTGAAGGACATGTTATTGAGATATGAAAAAGCTTCAGGTCAATTGGTTAATCCCCGCAAATCATCCTTATATGTTCACCCAAATTTCCCAGACTCTAGAGCTGCTGAGTTGTGTGAGATTACAGGATATCAGTCGTCTAATCCTCCTTTTTCCTATTTGGGATGCCCTCTCATGTCAGGAAGAAAGAATGCTGCTATGTTTGAAGAACTTGTTTCAAAAATCAGAACTAGAATTGAAGGGTGGCAACAAAGGTTACTATCATATGGAGGTAAACTTGTCTTGCTTAAATCTGTTCTTACTTCTATTCCAATGTATACATTAGCTGCTTGCAACCCGTCGAGAGCAGTTATCAAGCAACTCGAGATTATGTTTTCTCGATTCTTTTGGGGTTCTCAAGATGGCATGTATAAACATTCGTGGCTTGGTTGGCATAAAATGGCTAAGCCATATGATGAAGCAGGACTTGGACTTCGCAATCTAGATGAAATTATCAATTCATTTTCAGCTAAACTTTGGTGGAAATTCAAATCGCAGGAGAGTCTTTGGACGTCATTTCTCAAAATGAGATACTGCAAGTTTGCTAGTCTTGATACAGTCAGAGCTAATTCCAATGCTTTACCTATATGGAAGAGGCTGCTTCATGGGAGGCATATTGCAAATCATCTTATCATTAGTGATCCCAATGATCGGGACAAATGGATATGGAGTCCTTCACGAAGTGGTACGTTCTCAGTATCTTCGGTCTACAGGCATACCAGAGTTCCCCACATACGTTGTCCAGATTTCATACATGTTTGGAATACTTGTCTTCCAATAAAATGGTCAGTTCTGGCTTGGCGTATTCTTTATGACAGACTGCCTACTGATGATAACGTACAAGTATTGGGTTATCAGTTGGCTTCAAAATGTCACTGTTGCACTGAGCCTGCACAGGAGACCATTGTGCATATTTTCTTACGTGGGGATCTAGCTCAAATGGTTTGGACGGTACTGCAAAAGGAATTCTCGATGAGGTGTTCGGGTTCGTTGATCAGTAGGCTTAGAAGATGGTGGAGAAGACCCATGATTCATTTAAAAGAGATAGTGGTAGGAGCTACATTGTGGGTTATGTGGAAAAATAGAAACAAATGGAGATATGAGGGGTACAAGTTCATTGATAAGCAAGTACTGGTTGAAATCAAGAGACAGGTTCGCAAGGCGATGGCTCGATGCAAGCATGTGAAGACTCTCCCCCCATTTATGGCTTAGCCTATTACTAGTTTTTGATGTATTTTGGGCTTTAGTCCCCATCTTGTAACCTGAGTTGGTACTCAAATTTGACATGAATAAAATCCTAGTTTTCGATTAAAAAAAATTTATATATATATATATATATATATATATATATATATATATATATATATATATATAGAGAGAGAGAGAGAGAGAGAGAGAGAGAGAGAGGAAAATGTACCTAAGGTCGACCTTAGGTAACTTACCTAAGGTCGACCTCATTTTCCTCACTTTACAACATTTTTTTCTTGAATGTATTTTTATGGGATTGATCTACACCTTATTGATTGGCAACATACCAAATTTCAAGTGATTATAATATTGTTTAGCCCCCAATCTATCCCTTGCAAAATCGACGGTGTAGTAGTAAAGTTTTAGACCGTCGATTTTGCAAGGGATAGATAGGGGGCTAAACAATATTATTTTTTCTTGAAATTTGGTATGTTGCCAATCAATAAGGTGTAGATCAATCCCATAAAAAACATTCAAGAAAAAAATATTGTAAAGTGAGGAAAATGAGGTCGACCTTAGGTAACTTACCTAAGGTCGACCTTAGGTACATTTTCCTCTATATTATATATATATATATATATATATATATATATATATATATATATATATATATATACATATATATATATATATACATATATATATATATATATATACATATATATATATATATATATATATATATATATATATATATATATATACATATACATATATACACTAGTAATGTGCACGTGCAAAAAACATTTAAAAAAATAAAAATTTATTATAGAAAATTATTAAACCTAGTATTTAAACTCAAGCTACCAAGAAAAATACCTCATACCTTAACTACTTGAATTAGACTATTTAGTTGTAAATATACCATATTAGATATTTAAATACTTAGCTATTTGTTTTTAAATAACTAGTGGAGTATTTAGGTAGTTATTTATTAATATTTTTAATATTTATTTAAATGGTTGATGATATTCACATGGCTTAGACAGCTCACTATTGAGCCGTTATATATATATATATATATATATATATATATATATATATATATATATATATATATATATATATATATATATATATATATATATACAGGGCACGTATGCTCCCTTCTCCCCTTTCCCCGGTTCCTTTCCCCCTCCTCCCGTCCCAGCCTCGCCCCTCTCTTCCTTTCCCTCCGTCGCTCCCGTGCCAGACGGTGATTCCTAGAGCAACGTCCCTGTCCTCCCTCTGTGTTCAGCGTCCCCCCCTCCCGTCTCCCCGTCAGAGGAAGCGATGGCGATCCCGCCACACCTACCTCCCCAGGCCACGGCCCCCGAGGCAGCCTCCCCCCCACCGCGACAGCCACCCTCCAGCCTCCTCCCCTTCCGTCCTGGTGCCCCTCCCCCCTCGCATGGACGGAAGCCCATCTGGCCTTAATTGGGCGCTGGTGGGTTCAAGCACAAGCGCACGCCGTCCCCTCGTTGCCGTCTTCGCCTTCGACCCTTCGGCCAGCTGTGTTTCTCGCTTTGCCCGCTGCACGCCCAGCCTCTCCCAGTCAACCTCCCTCGCTTATGCCTCCCTCGGCGGCTCCCTCATCAGCCGGAGCGGGTAGTATCGTGGGCCTGGCCACAGCGCCCCCGGATCGAGGAGCCTTTCTCAGCCTCAAGAAGGTCGACCCCCCTTCGCTCGAGCAGCATGCGGTCGCATCCCCTCCGGCCGCTTCGGACGACATCGCCGGACCGGTCTCTAAGCCCGCTGCCTCGGTCCCAGTGTTGGCGCTCTGTACGAGGAGGGTCGCATCTACCACCTACCCCACTTCTCGGGTGGCGTGTTGCCTATTGTGCTAGGCACTGGTCTCGAGTCCCATCCGGATCAGACCCTCAGCACGCGTGCTGCTGAGGAGCACCGTCCTCTCTTGTGCCATGCTCCCTTGAGCCATGTGCAGTCCCAAGGTGCGTGCGCCAGCTCATCCTTGGCACAACTCTTGGACTGCGCCTCGTTCCCCTCTCGTGGAGAGCCAGGGGCCCACATGGTGGGCGCCCTCCATTCCTTGAGCGGTTGCGTGCAGTCACTCATGGACTGCGCCTCGTTCCTCTCCCTTAGGGCCTGTTTGGTTGCACGAAAGTGTATGAAAGTGCGAAAGTGGAAAAACGAAACTTGCGCACGCGATGCGTACGCATAAATTTTGAGTTTCCAAAAGTTGTTTGGTTGATGGTTGAAAAATATGAAAGTGGAGGAATAAGGAGTTTCATTGTTTGGATGGTTGTTGAAAGTGGAAAAAAAAGAGTTCCGTTGTTTGGATGGTTGTTGAAAGTGGAAAAAAAAGAGTTCCGTTGTTTGGATGGTTGTTGAAAGTGGATGTTGGTTGGAGATATATTAAACGAAGACCACTTTTCTCTTTCCACACTTTTCTTTCTCTTTCCAGACCACTTTCACCAAAAAAAGGGTGTGGTGAAACTGGCAACAAAAGGACGGAGACAGGAACTCGTCCGCGTCCTATCAACCACTTTCACACCACTTTCAACTTTTTAACCAAACACCTGAACTGAAGCCAGTTCACCCGACTTTCAATTTTCTTCAACTTTCACCCCCACTTTCAACGAACCAAACAGGCCTTCAGAGAGGCAGGCGCCCTTCCACACCCTACGCCAACCCCCCACGTGTTGTCCCCAGGTGCGCACGCCAGCTCCTCTTTGGCGCCCCTCACGGACCGTGCCTCGTGCCCCTCTCGTGGAGATCTATGGGCCCACGTGGTGGGCGCCCTCCATTTCTCGAGCGGTAGCGTGCAGTCACTCATGGCACCTTCGATCCTCGTCGCGCGCTCGCTGACTTGCTCTACCATTCCTCTGCAATCCCCCGACGCAACCTGCGCCCGTTGCGGGCACGGTTGACCTACCCGTCTCCTCCTCGGTCTCAGCCTGGCGCACTCCCCTCTCTCCGGTCTATGGCAAAATACGGAGCGGCCCGGGCACAATCCGCCCGCTTGTGCCTTACCATCCTGGTTTCCACCGTAGTGTCCCACCTCCCCCCCTGGCGCAACCCAAGGGGAGCGCCTCCCGATCCACTCATAGTGTAGCTGGAGATCCCAGTGGGCTCTCGCGGTCCCTCCTAGTGCCCCTGGCACTTGGAGGCGCTTCTTCTCCTCCTACGTCGAGCGTGCAGTTCAGCGGGCAGTTCAGCGCACCCCTCGACGCTGGCCCGGCGCGCTCTGGCGCGCCCTACCCGCCTCTTTCAGTGCCAGGCAATGTGTGCCTTTGTCCCGCGGTGCTCGTGCCGACCGGTGGCCAGGCGCCCCCTCCCGCGACCTCGTTCCCCACTCCGTCGAGTGCCGCCTCTATCCCTAGCAGAGTCGAGCAATAGGGGCCCAGCTCCACCTTGGGCCATCCCAGTGCTACGATTCCTCCCGAAGACCCCACCTCGACATTGCAGCAGCTGCGCGCGCTCCCCCTTACGTCGAAGCCACCCGTCCAGATCGCGGGCGGCCCTTCCACCACCCGGTGGTAGAGATTCAACTTCCGAACGTGGAATTCCCGTAACCCGTCGACGGTTCCCCCATCCGTGTCCCATTTGACGCGTCGGCTATCTCCTCCCTATCCTCCACCTTCTCTAGGACGTATGTCCTCAAATTTGGTTCCGGATGCCCAAAAATCACTACAGTCATGGAAGTGGTTGCAAGATGGGGTCTCACCGTCGCCTACCGGGTTGCCCCGCTTGACCCCAAGCACATGTTCCTCCATCTTTCCTCAGATCCGGAATTTTCTGTAGTCCGAGCCAAGGGCACTTGCAGAATCGCCACTCAGACCGCAAAAATCATCAAATGTCTCCCAACTTCAACCCAAAAGTTGACTCGTCTATAATATCCACTTGGGTCACCCTACCCAACCTCCCACTGATCTGTTTCCCCGTAGCTGCCCTCAAACGGATTGCCAGCTCCTTCGGCACCGTAGTAGCTATCGCCGAAGAAACACACAACCTATCCAAGTGCAACTACGCGAAGATATGCGTAGAGTTAGACCTCGCAACAGACCCTCCCAAACTCATAGAGATCGAGCTCGGAGATCAAACATATCGCCAACCGCTGCTATATAGCAACAACATCATCTTTTGTAAATAGTGCCAGATAAGTGGTCACTCAGTGCAGCACTGCTTCCGTGCCAACCCTGAGCTTAAGAAGTCCTCCTTGTGCTACCCGCGCGCCCGGACAGCTCATCACAATCACGACAGTGCCCATCAGTCTGTTCCCCCAACCGCACCCTACTACTTGAAGGTCCAACTCTTCTACCCCGCCCCCAGTCGGATGTCACAACTAATTACGCTATCATCCCTTTTATCCAACCTGCCATCTCTCTCAACAATTCCTTTGAACTCCTCGGATGCATCAATCCCGACAGTGCCACAGCCATCTCAAGTGAGCCAGGTTTTTTCGGCACCGGCGGACATGTCCAGCCAGATTCCCCAAAGCCCAGCTCTTCCAGCACCGACAGAGATGCCCAGCCAGATCCCCCAAAGTCCAGCTGTCACCTGGGATAGCATAACCATCCCCTCACACATCAACCCGGCATCGACATAGCTCACAACGCGCCAACCACCATATCAATCCACAAACTTCCGGAGTCCATACCCCTCTCCGGCGGACCCCCATTCTCCCTCTCTCACCACCAGACGCCCGGATCACCCTAGACAGGCTCAGGCAGCGAGCCGCTCTGAGCTGGTATCAGAACCTGAGCCTCACGACGCCCACCCGACTTGTCTCTCTCTTACAGGCAGGTTCTGGCAAGCCAAGGAAGCAGGTTTCCTGGATTACGACAATCCACTATGCGCCCTAGAAGAATACGACAATGATTTCACTAACTCCTCGACAGATATCAATGGTAGCACCGAGACAGGTCGCACTAGCGAAGGCACCGGAGATAACAGGCTGACCATCACACCCTCCAAAAAACCTCCTCCAAGAAGAACAAAAACAAACAAAAGCAGCGGACGGTCATGACAACAAGGTCTGCCACGAAGCTTACCCTCCTCCCTACCACTAACACACCAAATGCTTAACATCATCTCCTAGAACGTGAGAGGTCTAGGAAACAAAGCGACGCTGAATAGAATCCTCAGCCTCAAGAAAACTAATCGCATTGACCTACTTATCTGTCACGACCCGATCCCAACTAATTGGGTCGAATCGGATCATGTCCAGCCTGCACCGTTGTTGAGACGGCGGCAGTAAGCTGTTCCATTGCAGGTATTCACAACAACACAATTACATTTGTCACAACTGTTCTATTCGGAAATGAAACTTTGTTTAATAAAATATTCAGAAGTACAACTGGAAATGAAATGCTGAAATAAACTACAAACTCCAAATAAAGGAGAAAATGCAGAAAAGAAAAACTATCTAATCATCTGGTTCTGTAGTCCCAGGATCAGCGTCCTCCAGAGACGGCTCTGGTACCTTCGCAGGGTAGAGGACCGGGTCATAATAGCTATTATAGTATAGCTCTTCATCCTCAGTGATACCTAAAATGTTGTCTCCAGTCAGGAGGGAGCAAAGTACAACTACGAATATCCAATAATTTAAATAATAATTTGAAATTTGCAATGTTAAACAATTTGAAATACTTTAACAATATTTTTCACAATTCTACAATTGAAAACAATGTGATTTGAGTAGGTAACGAACTATGACCGGCTTGGGATGATTCAATTATATCCTAATGATATGGTCCGGCCTATCCTCGTGTATAGGAGGAATCAGCTCGCACAATCAATGATGCAATATAGGGGTATTGGTCATAGACGCTACACTACTCCCCCAATATCCCGAGTCAATCAGATTCAATCAATGAGTCAATATTCGAACTCTAGGAGAGAGTTCCGTGTAGCAATGTGGTTTAAAATTGCAATAAAATAATTACTAGATAAATTACCAAATAGACATAACTGTACTTGTCTTAAATTCCAATTGGACGAGATTTGTACTTCAAGTTGACGATCAAGAGCTTCCTCGAAATCCTACATTTCGGGAATTTGTCTCAGAAACAAACTCTAAAAATATCTAGTTACAATCTCTATTTGTCTTTCCTAGTCAATTTTAGTTGTTAGTTAACAAACACAACATCACAGCGTTTACTAGTTTGTTGAAGTTAAGAAATTCAATTTACTTTGGTTTTTGGGTAAAATTTGCTTTTATCAAATTACGTAAAAAAACTTGGTATATATTCATTTGAAAACTCTGACTTAAAAATATAAAGAATAAATTTTCTTTTCCTTAAAAATGAGAAAATCATGAGTTTATAATATCTTTGATTTTTCCTACGCTTTCCACAAACCCAGAACATAAATGAAAATTACTTCCTACTTATTACAGGCCTGGGCTTATGCCCTTACAATTACAATAAATTGAAATAAGAAAAGAAACTGGTTTGTCCAAAAATTATCTACAATTTAACAAAAACTAATAAATTTCTAAAATATTATTTTAAGAAAATTATAAGTCTCAGACTCTGGTCCAAACTTCATTTTCAACTATTCTGCCTCAACGTCCGGTCGAACCGGTGCGTTTGCATTTCGTTGGGGCCCAGTAACCATTTATGGTTGTCGCCCAAAAATACCAAAATCATTTTAAAACCATTTTATTAATTTTCCCGAAAATTTCGGCAGCATTCCCTCTGTTTTCGGTCAACCCAAGAACTGGAAAACGCTCCGATTTTCCTGTAAAATAACTCCCAAAACCCGAAATATATATATATATATCCATAGAATATATTTTTTTCCAAAGCCAACACAACATTTCTGATATAATAACGGAATTCCCTAAAACTCGAAACCATTCCGAATCAAAATTTCCCAAGAGAAACATCTCCAGCATTGTCATATAACCAAAAATTCCAACAGAACTCAAAGAGCCCAATATGAACCAATAAAACCAAATCAGGAATTTAATTTTAATCTCCAAAAAATGTTTCCGAAAAATATCAGAAAACCGTCACAGAACCATTTTCCAAGGAAACGAATCCACAGAACATTTTCCGAAAACTGTCGGAAAATCCAAAAATAAAAACGGAACGAATCCGTAACCGTAGACCCGAATTCCGAAGGAATCGGTTGGACCATCTCATCACAGACAAATAAAATACGGGATCCAGAGATTACCCAAACCGACGGAATCCGAAGTGATGCCTCGGACTCGGAATAGCGAAAACGCGGAAACGGAACCCGGGAAACGCTGTGCACGCGTCCAGCAGCGGACCGAAGCGCTCGAGTCGGACAGGGGCGGCCACCGGGGCAAACCCCGGCGGTCAGCGGGTCGTCGGAGGGTCGGGCGCCGGCCAGGGAGCGGCGGCGGAAAAGGGGGCGCCGGCCTGGGGTCGATCGGCCCTGTACAGCGGCGGGCTCCGGTAGGGGTGCTCGGCTCGGGTTCGCCGGAATTTGGGAATTAAGGCACAGACTTGGAGTAATTTGTGATGGAGAAGGATGGATGAGGGTAGTTTATATAGGAAGGGAGAAATGGGGGTTACCGGAGTGAGAACTCGAAGGGCCATGTCGACGGTTACGGAATGCTCGGTCGCATACGTTGGAGAGAAGAAGAGACTCCATCGTTGGTTAAATGAAACCAACTCATGGTTAGGACAAGAAAGAGAAGAATACATTAAATACCAAATAAATGGTGCACCTACACTTACTGATGATAACAAAATAATGTCCATTTCTATATTAATCTCCAATTATGGGTTTTTAAGCCCAACTAAAAAAAACCCAACTAAACTTTTAGCCCAAATATTAGTATTAACCCATTGTTATAAAAAATCCTTTATTTAATTTTTTTAAAAAAATATTTTTTTTAACCAATAAATTATTCTCTTTTTAGACAAAAATCAATTTTAAACAAAATTTCTAAAAATTATCTAATTTCATGAAAATATTTTTATTAATCAAAAATTTCTAAACATTAATTATTAGAAAACTTTTGAAACAGGGTTTCACAACCTTCCCTCCTTAGAAAATTTCGTCCTCGAAATTTAAGCTTTTAACCTCTGCTAGTAAATTCTAAAATTTAATGTGTCACATCAATAAAATTTTAGTTCTATCACATATCGTATTAAACCCAACCAATTTATATTTCTTGATTAACATTTCAAAGCTCATCCTCGAAATTTGAATTTGAACAATAATCCACCGATCCTATTCTTCATCATTTTTTTTTTCAACTCAAGTAATAAATAATAACTATTTATGCCAAATCTCAAAATCTCCAATATCCTCAACTCCTCGAAATTTGGTTTTCCGCAAAATTTTAAAATTTTGAATCGAATCCAATCCTTAAACGTTAAATTTAAATTCAATGCTCCAAACAAACTTTAATTTTCAATCTTCAAATACAACCTTTAAATTTATATCTTGTAATATAATGATAATCTTCTTAAAACTCAAATTCAATCATACTACATCCCTCAAAACTTGTGATTTTACAAAATCGTCAATGTGCCATATCAATTCTTCAACTCTTTTATTTAAATAAATTCTATCCTTAAATTTTAATTCTACAAAGCTTCCACTTTCCACCTTAGAAAATATCAGATTTAAAATTTTACCCATCAATTCCAATTCCAGTAAGAAATCAAATCATAAGATCAAAATCTTTATTGCTAATCTTTTTTTTTTTACTAATGTTAATTCGATAAATAAGTTTTTCTCCTCATTCAAATAAAATAATTTTCTCAAAAGTCAAAATTCAATCTTGGTCACGTAATGCTTGTCTCCAAGAATTTATAGAACTTCCACAGATTTGATTTCCTCTTTAACCTAAAGTTCATCCATCTCAATTTCAAAATTCAAATTCAAACATCAAAAGATTCAAACACAACCTTCTCAAAGATTTAAATGTAATCATGGCTACTCTCTCTCCTTTAATAAAGCGCAAGATGATCATCTCAATATAATTATCCTGCCGTGAGGATCTATAAAATAGTTTTTTAAAAATAACATACCATAAGTTTTAAATAATTCGACAAACAAATATATCACAAAAAAAAAACTTACTGTCATTTCACAAATCAAATTCCTACATAAAATAAATGAGAAAAATTGTAAAATAAAAAAATTATACTTCAAAAACTTTGATAACCTTTAAATGGGATTCTTAAATCAAAATTTTACTTTCAAAACTCAAATCATAACGTTTCATATATATCTCATATCTAGAGACAACTAATTTAAAACTCCAAGCCACATCACCAAAATTTATTTGTGTTAATCTACCAAATTTAAATCCTCTAATGATATTCTTCCCTCAATTGGTAGATTTTATATTCAATCAATTACATCTTCGAAAATATTTAATCAAAACTTCTTGTGGCCTATCATTACAAAAATTGTTCTCCTTAAAATCAAAAGTGTCAACTCTTCAAAGTCAATATAAAATTTAATTCTAAGATGCATATGATATTATTACTCAAATAAGATCTTTTCCTTTATTAATTTTCACTAAACTCAAGTTCATATTATCGGGTGCAATCTTCTTAATTTTTTTTTTTAATATCCTCAAAAAATTTTACATCATAAAATTAATCACTCAACTTTTAGATTCATATCCCTTATAGAAATCTTATAGGTAATAATCTTCAACTTTATTTTACTACATCACTCTCGAAAATCATAATCTTTACTCTTTATCTTTATCATTATGAGAAATAATCCTCTAGATACTCAATTTCTCTATTCCATCAAGTTCAAATGTTTAACTTCATATAAAATTTTAAACATTTTCCATAACAGAATATCAAGGTTCAAACTTTTCCAAACAAAACTTTCAAAATTTTATGTGCAAGCCTAGTATCTCAATCCTCAAATTTTAAGTTTTTCAAAATGTTTCAATTTTTAATACCCCTTAATCTCCTCGTAATCTTTAAAGTTAAATCTTCCAATAAAATCTTTAATGTTTACGTGATGACCATAGTTTCACAATCCTCGAGAAAATTTAAAATCTTTACAACCATAATTCAAATTCCAGATACTTTAATCCCTTCAAAGTAAATCTCTTGTTCTCTATTTCTATTATCTCTCGAGTCAAAATTACCAAACTGAGAAATCAATTTTTTTTTTTATATATATAAAATTTTAAATTTCAATGCATCAAGAAAATTCTCATTGTATAGTATCAAAGATTCAGTCTTGCTACTAGAACTCTTTCTATAAATTACATAAATTTAAAATTTACCATCAAGGAATCATGTTGAAATATTATGGTACTCGAGATTCAAGCATCAAGGAACTAAAAGCGAAAGAAAGAAGGCAAAAATCAAGGAAAATAAAAGTCAACAGGAAATTACTACCAAAAGGAATATAAATTCACTAGGAGTAAAATCAATAAGAATCAAAGAAAACAAGATCGATAGGAAACAAAATTAATAAGTATTAACTCAAATAAAGGTCGTAAGAGCAAAATCAATAGGAACTACAATTTAATAAACTAGCACTAATGGGAAACTACAATTAATAAGAAGATTAAAACTAATAGGAACTAAAGCATTAGGAACTAAGATTGAATAAGGCTAACTAACAATCGAAGGAATAAATGAGAAATTAAATTAACTAATCTAGGAAACAAAATTAAATATGTAATGGAAAAAAAAAAAATTAAATCAATCACATGACATCAACTAGTATCAACCATCCTCTAGAAAGTTTTAGGATCAAACATAAGCAAGATAACCTACCAACTGTAAGCAAGCAAAAATAGGTACATATATAAATAGATGATTCCGGTCCTATATTGTGACAATTTGATGTTCTAGTGTCTTATTTGTCTCTAGGTAAGTTTTCCTAAGTTGTTGATTTCAGACCTGCATGGGCCACCACTAAAACATGTCAGGACCCGATCCCAACTAATTGGGTCGAACCGGATCATGCCCAGCCTGCACCGTTGTTGAGACGGCGGCAGTAAGCTGTTCCATTGCAGGTATTCACAACAACACAATTACATTTGTCACAACTGTTCTATTCGGAAATGAAACTTTGTTTAATAAAATATTCAGAAGTACAACTGGAAATGAAATGCTGAAATAAACTACAAACTCCAAATAAAGGAGAAAATGCAGAAAAGAAAAACTATCTAATCATCTGGTTCTGTAGTCCCAGGATCAGCGTCCTCCAGAGACGGCTCTGGTACCTTCGCAGGGTAGAGGACCGGGTCATAATAGCTATTATAGTATAGCTCTTCATCCTCAGTGATACCTAAAATGTTGTCTCCAGTCAGGAGGGAGCAAAGTACAACTACGAATATCCAATAATTCAAATAATAATTTGAAATTTGCAATGTTAAACAATTTAAAATACTTTAACAATATTTTTCACAATTCTACAATTGAAAACAATGTGATTTGAGTAGGTAACGAACTATGACCGGCTTGGGATGATTCAATTATATCCTAATGATACGGTCCGGCCTATCCTCGTGTATAGGAGGAATCAGCTCGCACAATCAATGATGCAATATAGGGGTATTGGTCATAGACGCTACACTACTCCCCCAATATCCCGAGTCAATCAGATTCAATCAATGAGTCAATATTCAAACTCTAGGAGAGAGTTCCGTGTAGCAATGTGGTTTAAAATTGCAATAAAACAATTACTAGATAAATTACCAAATAGACATAACTGTACTTGCCTTAAATTCCAATTGGACGAGATTTGTACTTCAAGTTGACGATCAAGAGCTTCCTCAAAATCCTACATTTCGGGAATTTGTCTCAGAAACAAACTCTAAAAATATCTAGTTACAATCTCTATTTGTCTTTCCTAGTCAATTTTAGTTGTAAGTTAACAAACACAACATCACAGCGTTTACTAGTTTGTTGAAGTTAAGAAATTCAATTTACTTTGGTTTTTGGGTAAAACTTGCTTTTATCAAATTACGTAAAAAAAACTTGGTATATATTCATTTGAAAACTCTGACTTAAAAATATAAAGAATAAATTTTCTTTTCCTTAAAAATGAGAAAATCATGAGTTTATAATATCTTTGATTTTTCCTACGCTTTCCACAAACCCAGAACATAAATGAAAATTACTTCCTACTTATTACAGGCCTGGGCTTATGCCCTTACAATTACAATAAATTGAAATAAAAAAAGAAACTGGTTAGTCCAAAAATTATCTACAATTTAACAAAAACTAATAAATTTCTAAAATATTATTTTAAGAAAATTATAAGTCTCAGACTCTGGTCCAAACTTCATTTTCAACTATTCTGCCTCAACGTCCGGTCGAACCGGTGCGTTTGCATTTCGTTGGGGCCCAGTAACCATTTATGGTTGTCGCCCAAAAATACCAAAATCATTTTAAAACCATTTTATTAATTTTCCCGAAAATTTCGGCAGCATTCCCTCTGTTTTCGGTCAACCCAAGAACTGGGAAACGCTCCGATTTTCCTGTAAAATAACTCCCAAAACCCGAAATATATATATATATCCATAGAATATATTTTTTTCCAAAGCCAACACAACATTTCTGATATAATAACGGAATTCCCTAAAACTCGAAACCATTCCGAATCAAAATTTCCCAAGAGAAACATCTCCAGCATTATCATATAACCAAAAATTCCAACAGAACTCAAAGAACCCAATATGAACCAACAAAACCAAATCAGGAATTTAATTTTAATCTCCAAAAAATGTTTCCGAAAAATATCAGAAAACCGTCACAGAACCATTTTCCAAGGAAACGAATCCACAGAACATTTTCCGAAAACTGTCGAAAAATCCAAAAATAAAAACGGAACGAATCCGTAACCGTAGACCAGAATTCCGAAGGAATCGGTTGGACCATCTCATCACAGACAAATAAAATACGGGATCCAGAGATTACCCAAACTGACGGAATCCGAAGTGATGCCTCGGACTCGGAATAGCGGAAACGTGGAAACGGAACCCGGGAAACGCTGTGCACGCGTCCAGCAGCGGACCGAAGCGCTCGAGTCGGACAGGGGCGGCCACCGGGGCAAACACCGGCGGTCAGCGGGTCGCCGGAGGGTCGGGCACCGGCCAGGGAGCGGCGGTGGAAAAGGGGGCGCCGGCCTGGGGTCGATCAGCCCTGTACAGCGGCGGGCTCCGGTAGGGGTGCTCGGCTCGGGTTCGTCGGGATTTGGGAATTAGGGCACAGACTTGGAGTAATTTGTGATGGAGAAGGATGGATGAGGGTAGTTTATATAGAAAAGGAGAAATGGGGGTTACCGGAGTGAGAACTCGAAGGGCCATGTCGACGGTTACGGAATGCTCGGTCGCATACGTTGGAGAGAAGAAGAGACTCCATCGTTGGTTAAATGAAACCAACTCATGGTTAGGACAAGAAAGAGAAGAATACATTAAATACCAAATAAATGGTGCACCTACACTTACTGATGATACCAAAATAATGTCCATTTCTATATTAATCTCCAATTATGGGTTTTTAAGCCCAACTAAAAAAAACCCAACTAAAACTTTTAGCCCAAATATTAGTATTAACCCATTGTTATAAAAAATCCTTTATTTAATTTTTTTAAAAAAAACATTTTTTTTAACCAATAAATTATTCTCTTTTTAGACAAAAATCAATTTTAAACAAAATTTCTAAAAATTAACTAATTTCATGAAAACATTTTTATTAATCAAAAATTTCTAAACATTAATTATTAGAAAACTTTTGAAACAGGGTTTCACATTATCATCATTGAACCCAAAATTCCTCAAAGCAGAATCAAAGCCACTCATCTCAAGCTTGGCTTCCCTCAAGCCATCACTGGTTGCAACGACATCTGGATTTTTTTGTGCCAGATTTCAAATTCGGCATCATAAAAGATTCGCCTCAGGCCCTCTCTTGTTGGGTTGATCATCCGGCCCTCAAGTCCCGCTCCATCCTGTCTGCCGTTTATGGAAGTTGCGACATTCCGGAGTGGAGAGTGCTTTGGAAAGACCTATTGGTAGTTGCCTCTAATTATCAAGGTCTTCTGTGGCTCTGCATCGGAGATTTCAACACGGTGTCCTGTAGAGATGAGAAATCCGGCGGATGCCCACCCCCACAGCCAGCAATGGACGATTTCAACAATTTCATCTTCAACGGAAACCTAACCCCCATCCCTTTCCACGACTGCGAATTCACCTGGTGCAACATGCAGGAGGGCCATCGCCGGCATTACTCCCGTTTGGACCGGGCCATGATCAACGATAGCTGGTCAGACATGGGCCTGATCACCAACCTCTCTCACCTTGACTCCGCTAAATCGGATCACTAATCTCGATCTGCAACAACCATACCTCCACCAAAAAACATTTCTGTTTCCTTGTCTTTTGGTGACACCACCCTCAATTCCTAAACGTGGTTGCCTCCGCCTGGGACTCCGTCTCGGACCTTGACCCCTTGCTCGGGTGGCGGCTAAAATCAAAGCCACTCGCAAGGCTTTAACGTCCTAAAGCAAAGAGGCTTTCGGAGACATCTTCCAGGAGATTAAGGCGGCTGAGGACGACGTCACCCACGTCGAGTCCTCGTTTGCCACTGACAGATCTCCGGCCGCCCGCATCTCGCTCAATCTTGCTAGAGCGATCCTCAAATCCAGGCTGAAAGTGGAAACGAATTTCTGGAGACAAAAAACCAGATTGACCTGGGCCATCGAAGGTGACCGCAACACTAAGTTCTTTCATGCGTGTGTCAAAGGCCGCAGAAACAAATTAAAACTTCATCGGATTTTTGCCAAAAATGGGGCCTTGGTGGACGCCCAGGAAGGTATTCAAGCAGCAGCGCAGAACTTCTATTCGAACCTTTTCACTAAAGAGCAGGTAGTGAAAGACGTCGTGCTCCTATCCGAGATACCTCCCCTCATCAGCGACAGCGAGAATGAGACCATGGTGAGCTCCCCATCGGAGGAGGTGGTCAAGGCGTCTGTCTGGTCCATCAATGAACACAGTGCTCCGGGCCCGGATGGATTCAACGGTTTTTTTTTCAAAACTTGTTGGTACTTCTTAAAAATCGACTTATTGGAGGCCACCTTAGCTTTCTTTCAAGGGGCGAGATACCCCAACTCCATCTCTTGCGCCAACATCATCCTTATCCCTAAGAAAGACAACCCGAAAACTTTCAAAGACTTTCACCCTATCAGCCTTTGCACCTTCACCAACAAGATTATATCAAAGATTGTTGCCAATCAGATGTCTAATCTCCTCCCCAAGATCATATCCGAAGAACAAAGCGGATTTGTTAAAGGCCGTAACATCACTGACAACATTACAACCCGGAAACTTTCAAAGACTTTCACCCTATCAGCCTTTGCACCTTCATCAACAAGATTATATCAAAGATTGTTGCCAATCGGATGTCCAATCTCCTCCCCAAGATCATATCCGAAGAACAAAGCGGATTTGTTAAAGGCCGTAACATCACTGACAACATTCTCCTAGCCCAAGAGATGATCACCTGTATGAAGTTCCCGTCCAGAGGGGGAACGTTGCCATCAAACTGGACATGGAGAAGGCCTATGACCGCCTCGACTGGCAATTCATGATCTGGGTCTTTAAGGCTTTCGGATTCTCCGAACCCTGGATCGATATCATATTCAGATCTATCAGCAACCCTTAGTTTTCCACGGTTATCAATGGACAGGCAGATAGTTTCCTCCGATCTAGTCGAGGGGTTAGACAGGAGGACCCTCTCTCTTCCACTATTTTTATCATTACGGCAGAAGCTATCAGCAGAAGCCTCAACAGCTTGTCCAGAATGCCCGGTTTCCTCCACTTCCATACCACGACCGGTTGTCTACTCATCACTCACCTTGCGTATGCTGACGACATCCTGATCTTCTCCTCAGGAGACAGCAGATCGATCGAGGTGGTATTGAGTACGATCGCGAGATACTCCGCATGTTCCGGCCAACGTGTCAATAACAACAAAAGCGTCATCTATACCCATCACAAAGCAGACAGATCTCGCTCAGCCCTGCTCTCCAACTTAACCTCCTTCAAAATGGCATACCCTCCTTTCCTCTACTTGGGCTGCCCGCTGGTGTACGACAGGTCTAACTCGGGTATTTACGAGCACCTTGTAGACAAAATTCGCAAACAGATCGCAGGTTGGCACAACACAACCCTATCTCCGGGAGGGAAGTGACCATGATAAAACACGTCCTCTCTTCCATCCCGTTGTACTCCCTGGCCGTCTGCTCCCCTCCCATGAAGGTCCTCCACGCCCTCGAGTCCCTCTTCGCCAAGTTCTTCTGGGGTCAACATGATGGCAAAGATAAACACCACTGGGCAGGGTGGGATACTATGGCCAAACCGACCGAAGAAGGAGGTCTGAGATTCATCAGACTGGCCCACATCATTGACGCCTGCTCCATGAAGCTGTGGTGGAAGCTGTGCACAAAAAACTCGCTATGGACGAGATTCATAAGAACTAGAAACTCCAGATTCTCTCATCTGTCGAAAGCGGTCACCAATAACAGATCTTCAGCATCGTGGCGCCATATAATTCGGGGACGTAACATCACAGATCCTTTAATCCGTCTTCAGTTGGGCGACGGACGCTCATCGGCAACCATGGAATGGTGGTTAGGTGAAGAGACTCTACACCCCAATGTGAGAACCCAGCAGGGATGCGTTATTAGGGACCTATGGAAGGTGGGTAACGGATGGAATTGGGGGAGGATCAGAGATTGGTTTGGTTAACCGGCGGCCGACGGCCTTATAGCCGCCATTCTTCGGGTCTCTGAAATGCCCGACACGTGGACATGGTCCCCTAACCTGGGAGGGAATTTTACGCTGGCCTCCGCCAGAATAGTGGCCAGAGGCAGAGGCGTGTGGAACTCCACGTCAGCCAAGTTTTGGCAGTCTTGCATACCCTTCAAATGGTCCACACTCATTTGGTGAGCACTTCGACGGAAGCTGCCGACGGACGACCACACAAGATCCATCGGATTCTGCCTTACGTCCAGATGCCACTGCTGTACGGAACACACATCAGAATCGACAGAGCATGTCCATCTTTCTGGAGAGCTGGCGACTCAGATTTGGTGCACTATTCACAATAGACTGAATCTGGTTCACCCGACTGGGGGCTTCCACGATCTCGTGGCCCGCTGGAGCTGCTCCCATGGACATCAGATCGTCGCGGCCGCTGGTATTTGGGTATTATGGAAGAACAGAAACAAATTCAGATACGAAGGCAGCCAACTCCATCCTCCACAATTGTACAAAGAGGTTATCAGACAAATCCTCAAAGCGAGGTGGCATTGTTCGCACGCCCCCAACACTTTCTTGGAGGCCCTGGATTAGGTCTTCCTACGAGTTTCGTGCAGACGCAGAGTCCTGGTCTCATTTTTTGCGCGTCTCCCGCTGCTTGTTCTTTCTTTTCCTTTGGTCGCGTTAAGCGCGCTTACTTGTAAAGGCTTCGACATTTTGCGCCTCTTCATTCAATAAAGTTTGGGTTTTCCTCTATATATATATATATATATATATATATATATATATATATATATATATATATATATATATATATATATATATATATATATATATATATATATATATATATATATATATATATATATATGGGTATAGGTGGGTGATTATGAGATTGTTAATATACATAGCTATCTACAGATTTATAAAATATGGTTTGATAAGGATTAAAACACAAGAGAGTGTCTGTTTGCTCTATTTTTATATAAATTTGTTTATATAGATTTTGATATAAATATATTCATTTAAAATTTGGTTATTTTATTTAAACTTATCTATATCTATATTTTATTTTATTATTATAATTAAGTTGCTCTATCTTAATTATCTATCCATGGGTACTAATTTTTCAAAACATTGTTCTCGTTATCAGAGCCTTTACTCTTCCTGATTTATTGACGAACTATATAACTACTGAAATTTTGAAATTGCCAAGGAATTAATGTTATTTACATGTTCAGATATGACCAAGGCTAATAATATATAATAAATAGTATTAAAAAATAATGGAAAATTCCACAAATATATTGTGCCAATATATAATAATAAAAAATAGGGGGATTTATATTATATCCACCTTAAAAAAATTCGTCCTCGAAATTAAATCACTTAAAATATGGAAACCTTCAAAATTTAAAATTTTATCCTTTCCATAAGTTGAAACCCCTTAAGATTCAAACTCTTTGAAGTTTTAACCAATTCAAAATTGACTCCAAAATATAAAATTTCAAATATAATCTTGCAAATCTCCTATTTCTTTCCTTCTTTCTAATATTTATCTTCTAATTAGCATAATCTGTTTTACTTCAATTTTTTTAATCCTTGATTTACCATAACATATATTATTTCAAAATTTTTTTTTTTCACAATAACATTCTATCCACCTTTGATTACCCAACTCCCTTAAAATACAAATCTCCATAAAGTTATATATTTTCGTGGAGGAATACTCCTAATTTCATCTACTAATCTGTATTCTTCCTAAAATCAAAATAACACTATATACCTACGGTTTTTAGCATATTTAATACCCCTCCTTATCTACTAATATTTACAACAAATTCATAATAAGCAACTAATTATACAAATTACGTAAGGAATATTATTTGTCCAACTTTTTAACTTCAACCACACACGAAATTTGTCCCTCTGAAAGATGAAAAATAAGAGAAACAAGTACAATGATGTCAAGAAGGAATAATCAAATACGGTTATGAAGGCAAAAGGAGATAGATAATCGAATTTCAATAAGAGCTTTCAAAGCAGTTGTGGATTAAGAATCCTATCAGGTTTCATCCTAGCACAAGCTCGCCCGGTACAGTAACGTAACCAAGACGATATATTGTGACCTACATAGACCACCATAAAAACCTGTCACGTTCGAGTCCCAAAACTCACGGGACTAGCAAGTGACTCATCCATCTGGTACATACTCAAGGGTGAACCCATTCTATGGGACCCTTAAGCATGCACTTAAGCTATCTATAAGGTCGACTATATACAGCTAAATAAATATCTCTAGGTCTCAATCAACAATAATATAGGATACAATAATGAACAATATGGTTCATGATCTGCAGCCCACTATCATATATGTCCGAATAGACTCAAAAGAAATGACATGAGTGTATATAACTAGGCTAAAAAGGAGAATATAATATGATAAGAATATACAGTATGAGAAAATGATAAAGTAATATCACTAGCGATACATGTATCCTGCAGTTGTCCATAACAGTCCACATATTTTACCACTAGCATATATGTCCGATTAGACTAAAAAATAACATGCGTATATAAAACTAGGCTAACAAGCAGAATATATCATGATAAGAATATACAATATGAGATAATGATAAAAGTAATATCACTAGCGATACTTGTATCCTGTAGTTGTAACCATAACAATCCACATATTCTACCAGCTCAACAATAACCTGGAGAGATCACCAGGTCCTCAAAAAGAGACGTAGCAAGATACATAAAATCATGCATATCTAACAGTAATAAAATGCATAGAGAATAACCAGGAAAGAAACAAAAATGGCTAAGTAATAATATACATGCATATAAAAACAACTACGCAAAAATGAACGGCTAAAAAGAAAACAGGTAACAAATGCCAAGTTCCTACGTGAACACATGAAAAGAAGTCAAACGAATAATCAAACCCTCGTCCCTATGTGGACTCTCGGGTTTGAACAACAACCAACCCTCGCCCCTGCGTGGACTCTCAGGTTAGCTCAAGCTCCTACGCGGATTCTCATGTTGAGAAAAACCAAAAATAGGAATAGCAGTTCAGTTATGACGCACTCGTCCTTCCCACTCCCCACGATACGATAAACTTAGACAAGGTACACATTCGAACAAATCTAGTATGAAATATAATGCCAAAACATGAACAAGAATCATATATCAATGAGACAACTAAACTAGTATGCATAATATGAGAGAGAACATATAACAACAAATCAACAAAAGAAAACTAGATAATGACATGTAACAAGAAAAATGATATAAGTATGTAAATATACTGTAAAAAAGGCAAGGTATATTTGCCGGGTTCACGTTTGTTGACGTATTGAAACGATGGAAATGAAAGAATTAGATACTCGAATGGAACTCAATAATCAATAAATAGTTCTGGAAGTCCTTGCAGCAAACTGTACCGTCAGTGTCTTTGTTGCCTATAGAACCCAAATAATGTTATACTAAATAATTAAGATAGACTTAATGATTACATGTTAAGTTACTAGATTTATTAATTAGCCAACAAGTAAAAAATTAGACTACGTAAAGTTAATCATTAGGGTTTTTTTATCCAGTTACTTAGTTAAATAGTTCACATGATATTTATTATTATTTATTATTTTATTTGTTTTTGGTCTTGTAAAACCTAGTGAAATATTATATTATGGAGGGGAGTGTATAACTAAACAAAGAGTGTGATTTAACAAATAGAAAATGGGTGCAAGATTGGCTTACCATTTGGAGACTCCACGCAGGTTGTGTGTGTGTGTGTGTGTCTATATATATATATATTATATATATATATATATATATATATATATATATATATATATATATATATATATATATTTGAAGCAATGGGTAATTGTGGTGAACTCGCCTCCACAAATGATCTCTAGTCTAGTGGTTAAGAGAGATGCATGCGGCCCAAGTGGTCAGGAGTTCGAGCCCCAGTGGAGGCGAGTTCACCACAATTACCCATTGCTTCAAATATATATATATATATATATATATATATATATATATATATATATATTAGAATTAAAGAATACATAGAATTAAACACCCATATATTTCAACATGCACACCTAAGTATGTACATTGTTGCATGCACAAGAGCGTAGTTTACTTGGAATTAATTAATTAATTAATTTTGTTAACAAAAGCAATTACAAGTTAATTTGTACCTAAATTCTTAAGAGTCTGGAGTTGAAATTAAAATAATATAATATACTTATAGTATATAATCAGTTAAGTTTAAATTTGCAACTAGGATTTCTGTTTTAGAATAGAATTATAATTATGAATTCAGAAGGGTCTTATGAGTAAATTACCTATGTTAAAACTTTTGCACATGATGAAAGAGGACTCTTTTTCTTGACGAATCTTTCTGATCTAGCAGTGAATGCTGGCCAAAGGAAAGCATCATTTTGGTGAGTCTTCAGGTGAGGTGATGACGTGGACGTGGACGTGGTCTCCATTGTGTTTCGGTCAGAGAGGTGGCATTGTGCGACTGCCAGGTTGATGTTTATCGGCTGGATTAAGGTATCACAACATGGCCGGTGGGACTAACGTCGGCACTCAGTTGGTTCACGACGGAAACAAGGCTCTGGTTCTACCGAGGTCGGCTTGGTCCGGCATCCTTGTGATGGCCATAGGGTCACGGAAGGTCTGTCCTAGTAGCGACGGTTGCTTGCTATGGTCGCTCGGGGGAGACGCCAGTTCGACCTGATAATGGCTGAAGCAGGGATGGAATTGGAAAATGCCTCGTACGATACTGGGCTATGTTCATTCGTGGCAAGGCGAATGTTGGTGTTTGGCCTTTAGAAACTAAGAAAAATAGTCCCACATTTTCTAGGGCAAATGGATTGTATCTGCATATATAACTTTGCTTGTATTAAGAGATGCACATGAGGTGTGGAGAGGCACATGGGTGCCATGTGGGAGTGTTTTTCTAGTGGTAAGAATGCTAACTCTAACAATGAAGCATTAATGCTTTTTGTCATGCTCATGGAATTTATTCCTTTAGAGCTAAGTCCCGTAGGGGCTTAGCGACTCGGACACGGACTCGGACTCGGGCTCAAGCGTAATGTGGCATTTTGTTGGCGCACTTTGCACTTAGCACGTCATGATCGTGCGGCCAGATGTCGCGACTCGATCGTACGGCCAGATGGCGGGACCAGTTGGCACGACCAGATGGCACTGTCCGATGGTGCGGCAGATTGCGCACAGTGATGGAACTAGGGATTCCCAGGACCCCTATTTTTGGTGTGCCTATTGATCGATGGAAGTTTAACAGATCTAAGATGTGTTCTAACCCTTTATAGCGAAACTAGGATTCACGAATTATACCAGCGACGGGAAGAAGAAGACACTTTCCAGCAACCTCGAGCAGTCACGACCCTAAGATCTTCTACACCTATTTCTTCCTCGAGTTGGACGTCGTGTGGGCGACGATCTCCCAACCTTTTCTTCTCCTTGGCAGCCCTTTCTTTCTCTCCTTACGTGAATCACGAACTTAGAAAAAGTTTCTTATTTTTTATTAGATCGTGAGGGCTAGAGAATAGAGGATATATATTAGGCTACGAAAGAGACCACGAGAAGAAATTAGGATTAGGTCTCCTAACGTATCTGGGTATCCCATGTTCAGTCCGAACACACAACCCAGGTCCATTAACAATAGCTCGGTCCACTAAAGAGCTATTGTTGCACTACCTTCCTAATCCCAAATTATGATTGTGGGCTCCTTTTATTATATACTCGTTTGGCTTCCAATGTTAAGATATCCAATTTCTGTCGATCAAATTAAGTTATAAACAACTATATTGATCGACATCTTTCATCCTTAAGTAGTAACACTCAACTTTATTTGTTATATCGAATATAATCCACCTGTAGGGTTTACAGGACAATCCTTATGAGTTCCTTAAGGGGACATCATCAACCCGACATATCAAGACATGGATTCCTTTAATAATTAATAGCACATCATACATACAATGTTATTACTCAATCCATAGAGGTTGTTGACCCATAATGAATCTCACTCTTTTATGAGTCAAAGTAATGCACACTGTATATACATGTCTGTTATTATATCCGAATTAAGAGCACAAATATCCATAATAACGGTGGTATTTGTTCTCTTATGTAGTCAGTACAAATCTCAAGTGGTCTTGTTCAATACACACAAAGTGTACTAGTGTAAACCTATAGTCAAGATAGACGAATACCAGATTACACTACAACCTTTCTAATGGATTGTCCAAGTCCATCTAGGTTGTGAACTATTTATATATTCCATAGAAAACTGATAATATGTGTGTGACACCACACACCATATTATCTACAATATAGAATATCAGACACTTGCATTAACACTTGCAACAAATACAATATGCAATCATTTGCCCATATGATTCTCATTCAAAATTGAAGGAAATAAAGTTAATATAAAAGTGATGTTTTTAGTATATAACCCTAACAATCTCCCACTTATACTCAAATTATTGCTTCTCAGTATACCGTTACAAATCTTCCACTTATACTTAAAGCCATGCTGCTACACATCTAACTCTCATTTCCTCAACATGACTATAAAAAACCTTAGCTGGTAAGCTCTTTATAAAGAGATCAGGTAGGTTGTCGAATGATGCAATCTTGATCACAACAACTTTTTCTTTCTTTACGAAATCTCGTATCAGGTGGTACTTGCGCTCAATGTGTTTACCTATCTTATGGACTTGTGGTTCTTTCAAATTTGCAACTGCACCACTATTATTACAATAAAGTGTAATAGCCTTAGGCAAACTAGGTACCACATCCAATTCCAACAGAAAGTTTCTAAGCCAAACCATTTCTTTGGCTGCCTCAGAGGCTGCCACATACTCGACTTTCATGGTGGAATCAGTAATATATTTTTGCTTAATACTCCTCCACATTATGGCTCCACCTTCCAAAGTAAATGTACAACCCGAGGCAGATTTCCTGGAATCCTTATTTGACTAAAAATCAGAGTCTGTATACCCCAAAGGAACTAAACTATATGCCTGATAAACTAGCATATACTCTTTAGTCCTTTTTAGGTACTTCAAAATATGCTTAACGGCAGTCCAGTGCTCTTGTCCTGGGTTAGGCTGATATCTGCTGACCATGCCAACAACAAATCAGATGTCTGGTCTCATACATAGCATTGCATACATTAAGCTTCCTATTGTTGAAGCATATGGAACTGCTTTCATGTTCTCTATCTTTTTAGGTCTCAAGCCCATGCCTAAAAGGTAATAAACCTTTCTTAGAATTTTGCATGCTAGAATGAGTTAGTACAGTATCGATATAGGAAGCTTAGGACAAGCCCAACATCCTTTTCTTGCGATCTTATAGAACTTTGGTCACAAGAATGTGACCTACTTCTCCCA
Organism: Iris pallida; assembly: GCA_029216955.1. Classification (NCBI taxonomy): domain Eukaryota; kingdom Viridiplantae; phylum Streptophyta; class Magnoliopsida; order Asparagales; family Iridaceae; genus Iris; species Iris pallida. The sequence goes on from JANAVB010012600.1 coordinate 7,571,214, forward strand.
AGTCCTTCATATCAAACTGTTTGGGTAACCATACCCTTACATCAGATAACACATTCATATTGTTAACAATGAGTAAGATGTCATCTACGTAAAGTACTAGGAATGTCATCACGTTTTTGTCATACTTTCTGTATACACATGATTCATCCTGACATTGATCAAATCCATGAGATTTTATCACCTGATCAAAATATATGTTCCAAGATCTGTAAGCTTGCTTAAGTCCATAAATAGACTTCTTAAGCTTACAAACAAGATGCTCTTGGCCCTTTTCAAAGAACCCGTCTGGTTGCTTTATATAGATGTCTTCCTCAAGACTTCCATTAAGGAAAGCTGTTTTGACATCCATTTGCCAAATCTCATAATCGAGATGAGCTGCAATAGATAAAAGAATCCGAATAGACTTAAGCATGGCTACTGGCGAAAAGGTTTTCTGATAATCGATACCCTCTCTTTGAGTAAAATCTTTTGCAACAAGCCGAGCTTTAAAGGTTTCAACCTTACCGTATGATCCCCTTTTTCTCTTATAGACCCACTTGAATCCAATGGCTTTTACACCAATGGGTGGTTCTATAAGCTCCAGACCTGATTGGAATCCATAGATTCTATTTCAGATATCATTGCTTTTTGCCAAAACTCTGCATCTTGGAGTGCTTTATTGTAGGTACAAGGATTATAATCTTGTTTCTCAGGGACGAAGTCTGACGACTCTCTCAAGAATATATATCTATCAGGTTGTATCACAACCCTCCCACTACAACAAGGCACTATCGGTTGTGGTGTAACATTTGTGACACGTTGTGCAGTTACTTGTGCTAAAACCTTTTGTACTGTTGGTACTGAAGTACTTGGTGTCTCACCTCTCAGTTCTTCTAGAACAACTCTACTAGTGGGTTTATGGTTCATCACATAGTCTTCCTCTAAGAATCAGGCATTGGTGATAACAATGACCTTCTGATCCTTAGGACTATAAAATAAACCTCCTTTCGTTCCTCTTGGATAGCCTACAAACAAGCGTACTTCTGTACGAGATTCTAACTTATCTGATTTTCCATTCAACATATGTTCTGGACTACCCCAAATTCGAATATGTTTCAGACTAGGCGTACGCCCAATCCACAGCTTTGTGGGAGTAAGAGGTACTGCCATAGAAGGAACCAAGTTCAAAATATAAGCTGCAGTCTCTAAGGCATATCTCCAAAACGAATCTTGTAAATCCGAATAAGTCATCATTGATCTAACCATCTCCATAAGAGTTCTATTCCTTCTTTCGGCTATACCATTCTGCTGGGACGTTCCAGGTGCAATCAATTGGAATGTAATTCCAGCCTCTGATAAATAATCCCTAGAGTCTCCAAAAAGGTACTCGCCACCATGACCTGAACGTAATGACTTGATACATTCTCTATGATGTTTCTCCGTTTCAGCCTTGTACTCTTTGAATTTTTTAAAGCACTCAGACTTATGGCGCATCAAATAAATGTATCCATACCTTGAATAATCATCAATAAATGTGATAAAATATTCAAAGCTACCTCTAGCCTGGATAGTCATGGGTCCACACAAATCAGAATGAACCAATTCCAACACATCTTTGTCCCTATACCCCTCGCCGTAAAAGACCTTTTGGTCATTTTACCTTCCAAGTAGAATTCACAGACTGGTAGTGCCTCCACTTCCAATGAACTCAAAGGTCCATCTTCGACTAGTCTTTGAATCCATTTTAGGTTAATATGCCCCAATCGCAAATGCCAAAGATATGTTTGGTTCATACAAGAAGGTTCTTTTCTCTTATTTAAGTTAGATGACATATTATTCATTTCCATAAGTTACATTATGGACGAAATAGGATTAATGACATACAGATTATCAACTAATACACCAGAACAGATAAAATGTTTATTCTTTCTAATAATAATATTGTCATTAAAATAAACTGACTATCCATCCTTAAATAACATAGAAACAGAAACTAAATTTCTTCTAAGTAAAGGTGCATAAAGACAATCTCAAAATGTCAAAGACTTATTTCTACCAAAAGATAAAGTAATATCTCCAATTGCAACGACCGCTACTTTTGTAGAGTCATCCATGAACAAGCATATCTCTCCATCACTGAGCCGCCTGGTTTCCTAGAACCCCTGTAATGTATTGCAGACATGATTAGTGGCTCCAGTATATACACACCAGGTGCTGGTAGATAACACCGCTAAACATGTTTCAACTACTAGTAAATGAGATATACCTTCTTTGTTCCCTTGTTTAAGAAGTGGACAGTCACTCTTCCAATGTCATGACCCTTTGCACTTGAAACATTTGCCTTTCGACTTTTTCACAGTGCCTTGAGGTCCCATGCCCTTCTTTGCTGAGTTTGCTTGTTTCTGAATGTTATTCTTCTTCTTACCGACTTTTGGCTTAAAAGTAGAAGCATTTTCAGAAACATAAATATGACTACTCTGCCTAAGGAGAGCTTCAGCATCCTGTAGCTCTTTCGCAAGTTCTGCCAAACTATACAACCTTTTGTTCATGTTGTAGTTAAGGCAAAAATTGTCAAAACTTTTAGACAGAGTCCCGAGAATGATATCGACCTGGGATTCCCTATCGATTTCGGCTCCAAGGATCTCCATCTCATTCAGATGACCCATTATCTTGAGAACATGATCCCTTACTAGCATACCTTCAGCCATTTTTGCATTCATCAAACACTTCATAGCAAATTGCCTAGCTGCTCTACTCTGATGTCCAAAGAGTTCCTTGAGGTTATACATGATGTCATAAGCTGTGGCCATGGCCTGATGCTGATGTTGTAGTACATTTGACATAGATGCCAGAATATAACACCGCGCCATCTCATCTGCCTTTATCCACTTTTTATAAGCCTCTGTGATCTCTTCATCAAAATTAGCATCAGGTTTAGGGGGGCATTCCTATTTGAGTACATATTTGTACTCTTTAGCAGTTAGGACAATATCCAAATTACATTTCCAGTCAATATAATTAGGTCCAGTAAGTTTGTTTTCTTTAAGAATCACCATACGTGGACTGAAAGAACCCATTTTTGAAATCTCGAGAATCACATAATTAAAAATTATGTAGGGCAAAAAACTTTTTGCATTAATTAAATATTGATTCCCTCAAAACAATAATAAGAAATTCACCAACACCTTGAACACCATGAATTTAGCATGCCACGATAGTGTTGACGTATACAAATTCAACTTTGTTCAAGTAGGTTTTTTCTATTAATTTTACTATCATGTCAACATGACAAATAAAATTAATTTGTTGGTCTTACTCTGGTCATACAAATAATAGCAGTGACTCCGATGGGGAGGATACCAGTATTTGTATCTAAGTATATACATTACTTAATACTAAGTCTATTACCTTGTAATGAGTTCCTTTAGATGAAAAAGTGAACACATACTAGGCAACTTTTTATAATTATCCCTAAGGAAGTTTGTACTAGTGATCCATAATTATACTCATTCGATATGGAGAAAGGCACTAAAGCTAACACGCAAGTATAATTACATCACCTATAAACTAGTAATGGAGACCATGGGATTTATACTAAATAAATTCTCCCTCCAACTTAGTTATTTAACAATGAGGGTTTTTCTACTAGTTGATATTATGTTCATGTTGTCCATTATTAATGCAGGCTAAGTTTTTCATAAAAAACATCCACAGAATAATAAACATGCATAATCAAAAAAAAGTAAAATGACAATAAATAGAAGAAAAATATACAACTATTATGGTCATCTTTCCTGCTCCGTCCTCAACTATCTGCATCCAAAATCTGGCGCTACCTCTGGACTACTTAAAATGAGCATCTCATTCGGCATCAGAAACAGCCACCACTGCCATCACGATTGATCAAAAAGTAATTAAAATTACATCAATCCTTTTTCTCCCGAAGGAGTTCACAAATAATCTAGATTGAAAGATTAAAATTATTAGCATGATCAAACCTCATGATGTTAATTACATCTACAACAACAACAACATCCATGACATATCCATGGTTTATACCAACACAACCAAAACATACATTAGACCATAATAGTTGGATCTAAGATACTTATAAAACTGAGTTAGAACAAATCTACATCTACCGACTATTATACAACGCAAGTTTTATTAGACAACATGGATATATCAATCAATATGTAGATCCATGGTGGCCCTGATACCAATTGATGGAACTGAGGATTCCTAGGACCCCTATTTTGGTGTGCATATTGATCGATGGAAGTTTAACAGATCTAAGACGTGTTCTAACCCTTCATAGCGGAACTAGGGTTTACGAATTATACTTGCAATGGGAAGAAAAAGACACTTTCTAGCAATTTCGAGCAGTCATGACCCCAAGATCTTCTGCATGTATTTCTTCCTCGGGTAGGACGTCATGTGAGCGACGATCTCTCAACCTTTTTTTCTCCTTGGCAGTCCTCCCTTTCTCTCCTTACGTGAATCACGAATTTAGAGAACGCTTCTTATTTTTGATTAGATCGTGACGGCCAGAGAATAAAGGATATATATAAGGCTACGACAGGGACCATGAAGAAAAATTAGGGTTAGGTCTCCTAACGGATCTGGGTATCCCGTGTTCAGCCCGAACACACTACCTAGGCCCATTAACAATAGCTCGGTCCACTAAAGAGCTATTGTTGCACTACCTTCCTAATCCCAAATTTTGATTGTGGGCTCCTTTTATTATATGCTCGTTTGACCCCTCATGTTAAGATATCGAATGTCCGTCGATCAAATTATGTTACTGACAACTATATTGATCGATATCTTTTATCCTTAAGTAGTACAACTCAACTTTATTTGTCATGTCGTTTATAATCCACCATCAGGATTTACATGACAATCCTTATGAGCTCCTTAAGGGGACATCATAAACCCGACGTATCGGGCCATGAATTCTTTTTATAATCAATAGACTATCATACATATATTGTTATTACCCAATTCATAGAGGTTGTTGACCCATAATGAATCTCACTATTTTATGAGTCAAAGTAATGCACACTGCATATACATGTCTGTTATTATATCCGGAGTAAGAGCACAAGCATCCATAATAACAGAGGTATTTGTTCTCTTATGTACTCAATACAAAGAGAACAACCTCAAGTGGTCCTGTTCAATACATACAAAGTGTACTAGTATAAACCTATAGTCAAGATAGACTAATACCAGATTACACTACAACATTTCCAATGGATTGTCCAAGTTCATCTAGGTTGTGAACTATTTATATATCCTATAGGGAACTGATAATATGATCTTCTGTGTGATACCACACACCATATTATCCACAAATACAATATGCAAACATTTGCCCATATGATTATCATTCAAAATTTAAGGAAATAAAGTTAATATAAAAGTGATGCTTTTAGTATATAGCCCTAACATGCAGTGTGTGCCCGTGGGCTGTGCGTATTTTGTACGAGTGCACAAGTGCGCGTTGTGCACGAAGAGCGTAGTTGGCACAGTTGGCGCAGTTGGCATGCTGTCGTGTCTGTCCACGATATGAACTGTTATGAAACGTTCAAAAACGATTCCTAACAAGTCCCGAACATTTTGTATACTGGGTGGTTACTGGATGTCTATATATATCAGTTTCTTTCTTCTCTCTCATAAGTACAAGTTCCTTACTAAATTTTAGAGATCTGAGAAGAGAGAAACAGGTAGAGAGTTCGTGCTATCCGAGGAGTCAGAAGAGCAGAGTGTTCCGAAGTTCTGTTTCAAACTTGCTGGTTCCTGGAAGCTATTTGTGTGGGGCAAATCTAGCTGTGAGCTCCGGTGATCCTTTACCCCAGCAGGACTTCTTTCTTCCTTTGTTCATCTTTTCTTCAATTGTAACTCGTTCTATCCCAATCGTAACACGTATACGAGGAAGAATGAGATCTTCTCAGATCTAATCAGAAACTTTCTGTGGACTTTCATCACTGCTGTTACGAAATTCATTTGTGCTTTCTCCGAAGTGTTACATTTGATTTCATCTCTCTGAATCCTCCGGGATCTCAGTTGTGCACCTTCCTCGAAGTGTTGCCAAAATCTGTTTTTTATCTTAAAATCATGCCACGACATTAACAATCTGAAAGCTAGATTTATAAGATGGAAAACTCTTGTCACGATCCGCACCCGCTTTTCGAATACGAAACGTGTCCAAGCCCAGCCTACGCCATAGTGTCGGCGGTAGTACGCTGTCTATACTCAAGTCACGGCAATCTAGAGTCACGAGAAATCTATATCTCATCCACAGAATAATCAAATCACAAACAAGATTCATGAATAAGAAATAAAACTGGACAGTAATGAATAAGATGAATATCAAGTATCAAGGTCACGTCCGGTGGACACAAATCCACTACCAGTAGACGAAAAAATAGAGAAATACATGAAATGAACCAACTGACTACAACCTGCTAACTAAGTAACCACGACTGCAAAGCACCACTATCTGAAGCTAACTCAAACCCTCTCGTCTGCTCCTGACTTAAACTCGGCTAACCTGAAGAGATCATCAGGTCCTCAGAGGACAAGCAAGATACATAAAAATGAGCCTTTCTAACAGTTTATCATGCATGGAAAAAAATACAGAATAAACAAGTAAAACTGAGCAATAAATAAATATGAATCTGTACACTGTCTACATATAAATGAACTGCTGGAGAAGAACAAGAGGCCACGATATTACGATATCAATGGATAGCCAAATCGAATACTCAAACCCTCGCCCCTAGTGTGGACTCGCAGGATAGCATAAGACACAAATAACTACTAACCCTCGCCCCTATTGTGGACTCGCAGGTTAGCTTCAAGATTTCAAGACAAGGAGGTATAGCAGTTCAGTTCATGACTTCTCGACCCACGACACGACTCGATCAAGGCTCAAATGAATATATCCAATAAGATACAGCTAACTGTGAACACGGTCTACATAGCAATGATACAAATATACAAGCATGATAGGAAAGATACATATCAATAATATGAGAAAAACTGGATAATAATAAAGAGACAGTGCATGTAAATAAAGCTGTGTAGAAAGGCAAGGTATACTTGCCTGTGGTCCTGAGCTGCTTGGTACGGGTCCGATGCCAATCTCGAGTTCAGGTAACCTATTTTATAAATTTACCATGTCAATAATTTAATTGAAAACAAGAATAATTAACTTAGTTTTATCTAACTATGGTCTACAGGCTCCTTACCTACCTTGTTTAGTTTGACTCTTCCCTTTAACTCCATTGTGATAAACTCAATATACTCCTTTCATATTTTTCCTTAGACTGTGACAATCATACCAATTTGATATTCTTGTATACACTGGTGTAATTACTCTATCCTATCTACAGTGTATATACCTGTTGTTACTAACTCTTTCCTCTTTCCCCTATACATTAGGCCCCTTGACCCCTATACATGTAAGTCTCTATGCTACTTACTAGTAACCTCTGTTCTGGGACCACATATCCAAACTCTATGTTACTTGGGTATTCACATATATGCAATCCGAATACCCCTACCTGGTGCTACCTGCTACATTGGATGACCTGGTACATTTGTGTATGCCTATTTAGGCTGATAGTAACATCAAAGGAGTTCTACAACCACTATGAATGGATTGTAATCGAGAATGGAAATGGTTGGACTTTTACTAATATGTCTGGTTAATGTTGAAATTGATGAATCGATTGAATGTAAATCAATTTTCACCCATCTCCTTATTGCCACGATTAACTGATACCATCATGTTATGTTCTTAATAGTTGATTCATTCAAAGGGTCTATATAAAAGTGTAGGACTGGTACTACTGAGCACAACCTCACTTGCCCGAGCCTATCTCTCCTTCACAAAATACTATTACTGAGACTTCCCAGTATCTGATACACAGGGATATATTACTGATACTCTGTTTGCAGTCTAACCCTTATTCAGGATAGCCCATACCCACACAGTACCTGCACATCACCTATTCCTACATGCTTTTGTGATAGGCAAGGCACCAAGCTAACACAACTGTTCTTGGCCCTTAGCAAGGCACTTAGTTATGCAGTGACCTATAAGCCTTGACTGCCACAATACTAATAGTGAAAGGGAGAACATACAAATGGTTACGGACAGGACAGTTAGGAATATAGGGCAAGGTACCATATATGAGTCCAAGTAATGTGTAATGAATACACCTGGGCAAGGTGATACAATACAATACCATACAAGCAGTGAATGCATTGTATACATGTGTAAATGCAGTAAATGCATGTTCAGGTGGCTTTTTGGGAATGCAGGACAACAAGAATAGAAAATGGGCTGATGCAAATGCTCTAGGACAATGTATAAGTGGAAGTGTAGGTCTGATCATTAAACCATGTGGACAGATATGTCTAGACATAGTGCAACTTAATATCATTTATCAAATTCGATTCCAACATAAACTCCCATGCATTTTGGTATGGATTCCCAATTTTCCCTATGAAGCTGATGCAAAATACCATATTACCCTTGATAGCCCCTGTGCAATCAGTCCTGTATGACCCCCCCTCTCGACCTTCATGTCCACAGATGCATTTAATCCTAAAGTCAGTCTATTGACATGGCTATAGATATATTCAGGGTGCTTTCAGTCCTAACCAATGTTTCTATGTGCTGCCCATAGGGTGGGTTGATGCTCTAAGTCTCAAGTCCAATAGGACTGAACCTGCATAACACGATTTGATCAACCAAGATGGCAGATACATAATTATTCATATGGTATTCAGTCTAAACTGTATGTGAAAGGACTGAATTCATGAACAATGATGCATTGCGACTAATTATGATGGGATGAGAGTGACCAGGACATCACTACAAAAAAAGTGACCTTTGGGGACAACAAAAAACTGTCTTAAAAACTGCAATTACCGTCCCAACAAATATTTGGGACGACCTTTGGGACGGAAATGGACGGTGCTATTAGGATGGCGTGGCAAAAACTTTAGGGATGGATATTGCCGTCCTAATTACTGTTAAAGGACGGTTAGGCAAAACGTTTCAAAAGTTTTCAAATTTATGCTTTTGTGTGACGGTTTATTAATTTGTCCCAAAAAATAAGTTTTTGTAACAGATATATTTCGTCCTAATAAATATGGGACGGAATTTTAAAAAGTCCCAAAAAAGTAATTTACTTTTTGTTACAGTACTATAATCGTCCGAAAAACTTAACAATTGTTTAAATTATTATGGAATTACTAATTTCCTGTTTATATATAAAATATATAATTGAATTTTATATACAACAAAAATTCATACAGAACTATTTTATTTAATCGCAAATGCATATGGTAGCCGCAATATTAATAAAGCGTAGCCGCAACTTTAACAAAGCGATTTCTATAAAACATATTTAAAGGTAATATCCCATTGTTCACAAAATGAAATCCAAGTCTTACATCACTTTGAGTGTTCTCCCATCAAGTTTTACATCATTAAGCATTCACTTAATTTACAAAATAAAATCTACAACTTTTTACACAAGTCCAAAACATATTTGATTTTTCAAAGTGGCATCTCCCATCATTTGCAAAATAGGTACAAAAAGCATTGGAAGGACCTGCAAATAGAAGTAAACAAATCAGCCTCATAAAAAACAACCTGCAGATAATGAATTCTATACTTGATCTAGCACAATACAACAATCACCCCTAGTTACAGGCATGATAGCATGCTTTAGGTACTGCTATACAGTCTATACTAATAACCTCTATGAAAAAATAACAATGGACAATATAACATCCCAATGTAAATTTTTTTATATAAAATATGGTAAAGCTTTTGCCAATGGATTACGCTAGAAATCCAGCCGTGATACAGCTAGAGGGGTAATGCACAAAAAAGGGCTTTTGCCAATTAATTACGCTTATTACAATCTAAAATGGCAAGAGCGACTACTTTGCAACAACAGATAAACTAAAAACACATTTATAATGTATGTCGGTAAAGGAATTGAATAAATGCATATAGTGTAGCATTATCGGTAAAGGAGATGCAATTTGATTGTATATTCCTTTGAGTAGCAGCTAAGAAACTGGAATCAAAATAAAGAAAATATGATGGAAAGACAATGCAGGAAAAGACAATAGTGGTTCACAACCACACTTAAAACTTGAGCAGTCCTTGTGAAACCTCTCTTGTTTACCATATCCTGAAATAAAGACACGTAGACATTGCGTGCACATGAACAATATCTACTTTCTCATATCACTATTCATACAAAGATAAGCCAACTATAAAGTCATTAAATAACAATTTTTTCCAGTAGTTTTACTTAAAGTCAGGCTACAAAAGTTTGAATCTAACTACTTGCAATCATAAAAATATTTGTTTTTGTTTAGATAATGGATCATCAGTTTGAATCTCAGGCAAGCATAAAGTAGCGACGGATTCTTACCTCAAATAATCAAAGTTCTTCTTAGGACTCCTTTCCAGCAAATTTGGCCTAGTCCTAGTCTGTCTCAGAAGCCTGCCCAAATGGAGATGAAGCAGAGCCACTTAATATAAGTTTAACACGAATGAGAATTGCTAGAGAGATGAGGTTAAAAGTAAAACGCATATTAGGTAATTTGATATTGTTCTGACACTGGCTTCCATGTGTGTGTGTTACTAAGATATCTAGAAGTAAACTAATATGTGAGGGTTCAGTTTACTCCTCTGCAAATATTTGTGATTGGCAGGTGTCACTACAATAGTCGGTACAAAAAAGCTAGGAAACTGTTCTACAAGAGAGCTAGAAAGGCAGAAGCATAATGCAAAGCACTGCGGAACTGACCTACGTACACCACTAAAAATGGACAACTCATACCTAAGGATGAATCTAACTACTTTCATTTTGCTTACTAGTGGTAAGGAAACACAGGCACTCCAGGATCAGTGCCATAGCAATTTCTTGTTTCCTGTATGTGATACCACCAACAGAGGGATAAAGATGTTAGTGGACTGCCATAAATGGTGCTAGGGATGTGTTGGCTGTTAGGGTTATATACTAAAAGCATCACTTTTGTAGTAACCTTATTTCCTTAAATTTTGAATGAGAATCATATGGACAAATGTTTGCATATTGTATTTGTTGTAAGTGTTAATACAAATGTCTGATATTCTATATTGTAGATAATATGGTGTGTGGTGTCACACAGAAGATCATATTATCAGTTTCCTATGGAGTATATAAATAGTTCACAACCTAGATGGACTTGGACAATCTATTGGAAAGGTTGTAGTGTAATCTGGTATTAGTCTATCTTGACTATAGGTTTATACTAGTACACTTTGTGTGTATTGAACAGGACCACTTGAGGTTGTTCTCTTTGTACTGACTACATAAGAGAACAAACACCTCTGTTATTATGGATGCTTGTACTCTTAATCCGGATATAATAACGGACATGTATATGCAGTGTGCATTACTTTGACTCATAAAAGAGTGAGATTCATTATGGATCAACAACCTCTATGAATTGGGTAATAACATTGTATGTATGATGGGCTGTTGATTATAAATGGAATCCATATCCCGATACATCGGGTTGATGATGTCCTCTTAAGGAGCTGATAAGGATTGTCATATAAATCCTGCAGGTGGATTATATCCGACATGACAAATAAAGTTGAGCGGTACTACTTAAGGATAAAAGATGTCGAATCAATATAGTTGTCAGTAACTTAATTTGATCGACGGACATACGATATCTTAACATGGAGAGCCAAACGAGCATATAATAAAAGGAGCCCACAAACATAATTTGGGATTAGGGAGGTAGTGCAACAATAGCTCATTAGTGGACCGAGCTATTGTTAATGGGACTGGATTGTGTGTTCGGGCTGAACACGGGATATCCAGATCCGTTAGGAGGCCTAATCCTAATTTCTCCTCATGGTCCCTGCCGTAGTCTATATATATCCTCTATTCTCTGGCCGCCAGATTACTGATCAGAAATCTGAAATTTTCTCTAAATTCGTGATTCACGTAAGGAGAGGAAGAGAGTGCTGCCAAGGAGAAGAAAAGGTTGGGAGATCGTCGCCCACACGACTTCCAACTCGAGGAAGGAATACGTACAGAAGATCTTGGGGTCGTCCGCTCGAGATTGCCAGGAATTACTTGTCTCCTTTCCGCCGCAGGTATAATTCGTGAACCCTAGTTTCCGCCTATGAAGGGTTAGAACACGTATTAGATCTGTTTAACTTTTTATCGATTAATACGCACACCAAAGGAAGGGTCTTGGGAATCCCCAGTTCCATCAATTGGTATCAGAGCCACTTTGGATCTACGTATTGATTGATACGTCCATGTTGTCCAATAAAACTTGCGCTATGTAATAGTCGGTAGATGTAGATCTGTTCTAACTCGGTTTTGCAGGCATCTTAGATCCAACTATTATGGTCCAATACATTTTTTTATTGTGTTGTTTAAACCACGGACATGTCGTGGATGTTGTTGTTGCTGTGGATGTAATTAAAATCATGAGGGTTGATCGTGCTTATTAATTTATTTTTTCAATCTAGATTATGTGTGAACTCCTTCGGGAGGCATAGGATTGATGTAATTTTAATTATTTTTTATCAATCGTGATGGCGGTGGTGGCTGTTTCTGACGCCGGACGAGATGCTGGTTTTAAGCAATCCAGAGGCAGACAGATGATTTTCGATGAAGGAATCGACAGCCAAAATAGTTGGATATTTTCTCTTATTTTTGTTATTTAGCTTTTTCTGATTATGCATGTTCATTATTGTGTGGTTGTTTTTTTTGAAAAACTAAGCCTACGTTAATAATGGACAACATGGACATAATATAACTAGTAGAAAAACCCTCATTGTTAAATAACTAAGTGGGAGAGGATTTTTATTTAGTATAAATCCTATGGTCTCCATTACTGGTTTGTAGGTGATGTAATTATACTTGCGTGTTGGCTTTAGTGCTTTCCTCCATATCGGATGAGTATAATTATGGATCACAAGTACAAACTTCCTTAGGGATAATTGTAGAAAGTTACCTAGTATGTGTTCACTTCTCCATCTGAAGGAACTCATTACAAGGTAATGGACTTAGTATTAAGTAATGGTATACACTTAGATACAAACAATGGTATCATTCCCATCGGAGTCACTTCTATTATTTGTATGACCAGAGCAAGACCATCATATTAATTTTATATGTCATAAAGTTATATTGACATGATAGTAAAATTAATAAGAAAAATCTACTTGAACAAAGTTGAATTTGTATACGTCCACACTATCGTGGCATGCTAAATTCATGGTGTTCAAGGTGTTGGTGAATTTCTTATTATTGTTTTGAGGGAATCAATATTTAGTTAATTCAAAAAGTTTTTTTTGCCCTACATAATTTTATTTATGTGATTCTCAGGATTTCAAAAATGGATTCTTTCAGTCCACTTATGGTGATTCTTAAAGAAAACAAACTTACTGGACCTAATTATATTGACTGGAAACGTAATTTGGACATTGTTCTGACTGCTGAGGAGTATAAATATGTACTTGTTGAGGAATGCCCACCTAAGCCTGATGCTAACTCTGATGAAGAGGTCAAAGAGGATTATAAGAAGTGGAAAAAGGCAGATGAGATGGCGCGGTGTTACATTCCGGCATCTATGTCAAATGTACTGCAACATCAGCATCAGGCCATGGCCACAGCTTATGACATGATGTATAACCTCAAGGAACTCTTCGAACACCAGAGTAGAGCAGCTAGACAGTTTGCTATGAAATGTTTGATGAATACAAAAATGGCTGAGGGTACACCAGTAAGGGATCATGTTCTCAAGAAGATGGGTCATCTGAATGAGATGGAGATCCTTGGAGCTGAAATCGATGGGGAAACCCAGGTCGATATCATTCTCGGGACTCTGCCAAAAAGTTTTAACAATTTCTGCCTTAATTACAAAATGAACAAAAGGTTGTATAGTTTGGCAGAACTTGCAAAAGAGCTACAGGATGCTGAATCTCTCTTTAGACAGAGTGGTCATGTTTTTGTTTCTGAAAAGGCTTCTACTTCTAAGCCAAAAGGCGGTAAGAAGAATAATAACATTCAAAAACAGGCAAACTCGGCAAAGAAGGGCATGGGACCTCAAGGCGTGGTAAAAATGCCAAAAGGCAAATGCTTCAAGTGCAAAGGGTCAGGACATTAGAAGACTGATTGTCCACTTCTCAAACAAGGGAACAAAGAAGGTATATCTCATTTACTAGTAGTTAAAACATGTTTAGCGGTGTTATCTACCGGCACCTGGTGTGTAGATACAGGAGCCACTAATCATGTCTGCAATACATTACAAGGGTTCCAGGAAACCAGACGGCTCAGTGATGGAGAGATATGCTTGTTCATGGGTGATGCTACAAAAGTATCGGTCGTTGCATTAGGAGATGTTACTTTATCTTTTGGTAGAAATAAGTCTTTGACATTAAGAGATTGTCTTTATGCACCTTCACTTAGAAGGAATTTAGTTTCTGTTTCTATGTTAGTTAAGGATGGATATTCAGTTTATTTTAATGACAATATTGTTATTAAAAAGAATAAATATTTTATCTGTTCTGGTGCATTGGTTGATAATTTGTATGTCATTAATCCTATTTCGCCCACAATGCAACTTATGGAAATGAATAATATGTCATCTAACTTAAATAAGAGAAAAGAACCTTCTTGTATGAAGCAAACATATCTTTGGCACTTACGATTGGGGCATATTAACCTAAGAAGGATTCAAAGACTGGTTAAAGATGGACCTTTGAGTTCATTGGAAGTGGAGGCACTACCAGTCTGTGAATCCTGCTTGGAAGGTAAAATGACCAAAAGGCCTTTTACGGCAAAGGGGTATAGGGCCAAAGATGTGTTGGAATTGGTTCATTCTGATTTGTGTGGACCCATGACTATCCAAGCTAGAGGTGGCTTTGAATATTTTGTCACATTTATTGATGATTATTCAAGGTATGGATACATTTATTTGATGCGCCGTAAGTCTGAGTGCTTTGAGAAATTCAAAGAGTACAAGGCTGAAACGGAGAAACATCATGGAAAATGTATCAAGTCATTACGATCAGATCGTGGTGGCGAGTACCTCTTTGGAGAGTTTAGGAATTATTTATCAGAGGCTGGGATTGCATCCCAATTGACTGCACCTGAAATGCCCCAACAGAATGGTGTAGCCGAAAGAAGGAATAGAACTCTTATGGAGATGGTTAGATCAATGATGAGTTATTCGGATTTGCCAGATTTGTTTTGGGGATATGCCTTAGAGACTGCAGCTTATATTTTGAACTTGGTTCCTTCTAAGTCAGTACCTCTTACTCCCACATAGCTGTGGATTGGGCGTAAGCCTAGTCTGAAACATGTTTGGATTTGGGATAGTCCAGCACATGTGCTGAATGGGAAAGCAGATAAGTTGGAATCTCGTACAGAAGTACGCTTGTTTGTAGGCTATACAAGAGGAATGAAAGGAGGTTTATTTTATAGTCCTAAGGATCAGAAGGTCATTGTTAGCACCAATGCCCGATTCTTAGAGGAAGACTATGTGATGAACCATAAACCCACAAGTAGAGTTGTTCTAGAAGAACTGAGACGCGAGACACCAAGTACTGCAGTACCAACAGTACAAGAGGATGAACCACAAATAACTGCACAACGTGTCACAAATGTTACACCACAACCGATAGTGCCTCATCGTAGTAGGAGGGTTGTGATACAACCTGATAGATATATGTTCTTGGAAGAGTCGTCAGACTTCGTCCCTGAGGAACAAGATTATGATCCCTGTACCTACAATGAAGCACTCCAAGATAAAGATGCAGAGTCTTGGCAAAAAGCAATGATATCTGAAATAGAATCTATGGATTCTAATCAGGTCTGGGAGCTTGTAGAACCACCCGTTGGTGTAAAAGCCATTGGATGCAAGTGGGTCTATAAGAGAAAAAGAGGATCAGACGGTAAGGTTGAAACCTTTAAAGCTCGGCTTGTAGCAAAAGGTTTAACTCAAAGAGAGGGTATCGATTATGAGGAAACCTTTTCTCCTGTAGCCATGCTTAAGTCTATTTGGATTCTTTTATCTATTACAGCTTATCTCGATTATGAGATTTGGCAAATGGATGTCAAGACAGCTTTCCTTAATGGAAGTCTTGAGGAAGACATCTATATGAAGCAACCAGACGGGTTCATTGAAAAGGGCCAGGAGCATCTTGTTTGTAAGCTCAAAAAGTCCATTTATGGACTTAAGCAAGCTTCCAGATCTTGGAACATATGTTTTGATCAGGTGATAAAATCCTATGGATTTGATCAATGTCAGGATGAATTATGTGTATACAGAAAGTGTGACGGAAACGTGGTGGTGTTCCTAGTACTTTATGTGGATGACATCTTGCTCATTGGAAACAATGTGAAGGTATTATCTGATGTAAGGGTATGGTTATCTAAACAGTTTAATATGAAGGACTTGGGAGAAGTAGGTCACATCCTTGGGATCAAAGTTCTACGAGATCATAAGAAAAGGATGTTGGGCTTATCCCAAGCTTCCTATATCGATACTGTACTAACTCGTTTTAGTATGCAAAATTCTAAGAAAGGTTTCTTACCTTTTAGACATGGAATTGCTCTATCAAAGGAGCAGTGTCCGAGGACACCTAAAGAGATAGAGAACATGAAGGCAGTTTCTTATGCTTCAGCAGTAGGAAGCTTAATGTATGCAATGCTATGTACAAGACCAGACATCTGCTTTGCCGTAGGCATGGTCAGCAGATATCATTCTAACCCAGGACAAGAGCACTGGACTGCCGTAAAGCATATTTTGAAGTACCTGAAAAGGACTAAAGAGTATATGCTAGTTTACCAGGCAGATAGTTTAGTTCCCTTGGGGTATACAGACTCAGATTTTCAGTCAGTTAGGGATTCCAGGAAATCTACCTCAGGTTATGTGTTTACTTTGGGAGGTGGAGCCATTGTGTGGAGGAGTATCAAGCAAAAATGTATTGCTGATTCTACCACGGAAGTCGAGTATGTGGCAGCCTCTGAGGCAGCCAAAGAAGCAGTTTGGCTCAGAAACTTTCTGTTGGACTTGGATGTGGTACCTAGTTTGCCTAAGTCTATTACACTTTATTGTGATAATAGTGGTGCAGTTACAAACTCGAAGGAACCACGAGCCCATAAGACAGGCAAACACATTGAGCGCAAGTACCACCTGATACGAGATTTCGTAAAGAAAAAAAAAATTGCTGTGATCAAGATAGCATCAGCCGACAACCTAGCTGATCCCTTTACAAAGAGCTTACCAGCTAAGGCTTTTGACAGTCATGTTGAGGGAATGGGAGTCAGATGTGTAGCATCATGGCTTTAAGTATAAGTGGGAGATTTGTAACAGTATACTGAAAAGCAATACTTTGAGTATAAGTGGGAGATTGTTAGGGTTATATACTAAAAGCATCACTTTTGTAGTAACCTTATTTCCTTAAATTTTGAATGAGAATCATATGGGCAAATGTTTGCATATTGTATTTGTTGCAAGTGTTAATGCAAATGTCTGATATTCTATATTGTAGATAATATGGTGTGTGGTGTCACACAGAAGATCGTATTATCAGTTTCCTATGGAGTATATAAATAGTTCACAACCTAGATGGACTTGGACAATCTATTGGAAAGGTTGTAGTGTAATCTGGTATTAGTCTATCTTGACTATAGGTTTACACTAGTACACTTTGTGTGTATTGAACATGACCACTTGAGGTTGTTCTCTTTGTACTGACTACATACACTACCAAAATACATGGATTTACCGACGGCCCTATCCGTCGGTATTCCGTCGCCAAAAATAAATACCGACGGATTATCGACGGATATTTTGGTAAAACAGCCGTCGGGAATAACCTCGTCGCTAAAACATATCCGTCGCTACTCCGTCGCTCAGCGACGACTTAGCGACGGAATACCGTCGGCGCATTTAAATATATATATCGACGGATTACCGACTAGCTTTCGTCGAAACATGTATCAGGATATAGGGTTAGCGACGGAAAACTCCGTCGCTAAAGAGTCGGCAAAACCATATCAGTGATTTTCTGATACGCAATTTCCGTCGCTAATCCGTCGTAAATTTGTCGGTAAAAGCGTATCAGAGATTTTTCCATACGGCAGGTCGTCGTTATGCCGTCGCTAATCCGCCGAGGTGTACGACGGATTAGCGTCGTATTAGCGACAAAGCATCCGTCGCTAACTGCAAAATTTATGGACATCAAACAGAACCATGTCGATGAATATTCCGTCGCTAAACCGTCGCTAACTTTAAAATTCTCCAGGTAGCGACGGATATTCCGTCGCCAATCCGTCGAAAAATTGAATTCCTACAGTTAGCGACGGATAGTCCGTCGGGACGTTGTCGCCATTCCGCCGTAAGTTAGTCCCCAATCCGTCGCTAACTACAAAATTTATGGACATCAAAACAGAACCAGGTCGACGGATATTCTGTCGCTAAACCGTCGCTCAAGGTAAAATTCTCCAGGTAGCGACGGACATTCCGTCGCCAATCCGTCGAAAAATTGAATTCCTACAGTTAGCGACGGATAGTCCGTCGGGACTTTGTCGCCAGTCTGCCGTAAGTTAGTCGCCAATCCGTCGCTAACTGCAAAATTTATTGGTATCAAACAGAACCAGGTCGACGGATATTCCGTCGCTAAACCGTCGCTCAATGTAAAATTCTCCTGTTAGCGATGGTTTTTACGTCGCCAATCCGTCGCTAATCTCAGTTTCTCCAGTTAGCGACGGGCTATCCGTCGCTGAGGGGTCGCCTGTCCGTCGCTAACTTCTAATTTTTGAAAAAAAAAATACAGCAAACAGACTCTTTCCTGTTTATACAACACATCCAACACAATATCAAACATGCCAAATATCCATATACAACACCATATATCCATATCCAACACGAATATCCAACGTAGCCAATATCGAACACCATATATCCATATGCAAAATATCCATATCCGACACCAATATCCAACGTATCCAATATCCAACAAAATATTACCAACACAATACATCAAATATCCAACATTAAATTATCCAAACATAAAAAAAAATCCGATCATACAATGTATCCAAATGTCTACAAAACCAACAACATAAACAAAATCAAACCCCGTCCGTCGGATCGTCTCGTGCTCGTGCCGCCGCATCCGCTTTGCGTATGTACTCCTCCACCGTGTGTGCCGGTACTTGGGACAAGACATGGTCTGGAAGCGCGCGTAGCTGCTGTGGCGACAACATGTCAAGGAACGTCAAGATGGTGTTATCCGATACGATGCGGGCGTCCGCAGAGCGGTTAAACGAAAGCCGTCCGGGGGAAGAAGGACCAGGTCGATCCGAAGCACCGGCAGCAGCAGTAGACGGACCGGGAGCAGACGGACCGGGAGCAGACGGATAGCGCCCCAACACTATCGCCCGTAAATCTGACACCGCGGAGGTCAGAGTCTCAAGCTGCGCCCTCACATCGTCAACCGGGGGCGCTGGGGAGGCGGAGGCGGTGGATATCTCGGGGACGGCTGCAACGAGGGCGCCATGGAACCTATGCCGTAGACGCGCCCTTTCCTAACGCCGCCGACAGATTCTACGAACACGTCGTCGTAGCGAGCGGCCATAGAAGAGTGCGTCTGGGTGGGCGTCGTTTCGCCGACATTCTCGGAAGGGGGCTCGATCTCAAGCCGACTAAGTGCCTCACGATACGCAGCCTATCCAATGAATGTGTTTGTACTATAAGTTTTCCTAAGTTATAATATAAATCCTATGTTTTCCTAAGTTATAGTCTGAATCCTAAGTTTATCTAATTAACTTAACAATAATTATATTTCTAACATAAATCTCATAAACGTAAGTACTTACATCAGTCTCCTCGGCCCTCGCGTCGACGAAGCTCCCGTCCTTCCGCCTCTTGTGCGTATGCACGAATACATCGTGAGCGATGATCGTCTCCGCCTCTTTCCCCTGCTTCACCGCCCGTCGGACCTGCATACGTAGAATTTAATTAACTTCGTATATTAAGAGTACAAAATTAAATAATAGAATGAATTTGAATTTGCGCTATCTCACCAAATCTGCACGCGTCAATGCGTAGGGCCTTGATCCCCCCGTATGCAGACCCGCGCCCTGTCGATTAGCCTTAGCTTTCTCCGATTTCAGCTTGAACTGCGGAGTATCCATCTTCTCCAACATCTGCTCATAGTACTCCGCCCGGATCCAGTCCTTTCTCGTATGCGCCGTACGAAGGTCGTATACCGCATCCCGTATCTTCTTTCCGGCGGCGGCTTTGTAGGTCCTGCGGATCGCCTCCTCGCGATGGGGGGGGCCACCAGAACGTCCTCTGACATACAAATTCAAATATCACGTAATAAAAAATTTAATGATTTAAAGAATAATTAATAATTCACCGACGGATTTATACCCTCATCTCGTCGAGCCAGACGTACTTCATGTCCTGAGGCACCTCAGAAAAATTGATGTAGGGGCCATGGTAGTTATCTCGGATAATGCGCCCTAGAATCTGGGCAGCATCCTACGGGAAAAACCTATAAAGAAGCAACGACTGGATTATTAACTTGAATAAATGAAACAAATTTAATAAATTAACTTAAATTTACTTACGATTCACCAGCGGGCCATAGCTCTCGTCGGAACTCGCCCACCAGCCTCTCTGGTGGCGTCGGGGGATCCGCGGGTCCGCGAATGTACTCCCCGGTATTAGGATGAAACTGAATCCCGAGGTACTCCGAGGCCCACCCTGCAGTAACTGCTGGGCCCCCTGCTGCATCTGCTGCTGCATCCGCTGGTACATCCGGTGGCGGAACGGATCCGCTAACGGATGGAGTCACAGGCCTCGACGACGATGTCGGTGGCACCGAGGAAGAATGACGGCGGGAAGAGCCTGTGATCGGGCTCTCCAAGTCGGGCTCGGAGGTCACATCCGGGGAATGCGGCTGGCGACCACGACCGCTACCACCACGCCCACGCCCACGCCCACGACCACCACCACCACCGCCGCCGCCGCCGCCACCGCCACGACCACGGCCAGCACCACCAGTACGGGTGCTCGCAACCATGCCCTGTAAATAAAACACATAAACAAAATACCGACAATATAGATTTATAAATGAATATAAACCTAAACATATCCATACCAGCAGCAGGGCGATGAGTGCCGCCCAGACGAGTAGGCCTAGGAGTGCCATCTGTAAAAAAAACTCATACAATAATACGCAAATATTCCAAACTGAAATAAATATTACAATCAGAAGTGAAGTACGAATAAAAGCTAGATACACAAAATCTGATAAAATCATGCACCAATACAACAAAGTACAATTCTTGTAACTTTTGATGAAAGGGCATCTTGTGTTCCACTAGACTTGTAATTGTAAATCCAAATGTAATAGGGTAATTTAGGATTCGAGACTAGATATTGGGTGCTTCAAGATACAACTGAAATATAGCGATATTTAATCATCGTCATCGTCCTCTTCCTCGGCCTCGGCCTCATCCTCATCATCATCCTCATCGTCGAATTCATCTGTATCCTCATCCTCATCCTCATAAAGTTCTTCTTCTTCTTCTTCAGTCTCAATACTTGGGACAAGACGCCTCTTTCTCCCCTGGTTGACATCTAAGTCTTGTATATCAACCTCTTCCTCCCCTCTATTTTCATCAGCAAGAGGTATATCAACCTCTAATTCAACATCCATATCACAAGACTGTTGTCCCAAATATTGGGGCTTTTCGATCTGGTCCTCTTGGTATGCTGGGTCTCCAACGTTGAATGTATTTCTAGATTTAATCTTGCATACTGCCCACCAGTCAAAGCGATCTCTACGACGCCTTGGGTAGCTTGTATAGTAGACTTGAACAGCCTGACTTGCTATCGCAAACGTGTCGGACCCTCTATACCTCCTGCGATGATTTATATCGACGAATCCAAATTGTTTATCGATTCTCCAACCGATATTTGGTGTCGTATCGAACCACTCACATTTGAACATAACAATATGCATATCAAATGGGGCACTATATTGTAATTCTACAATATCCCGAAGCACTCCATAATAGTCAAAGTCTGGCTCGTCGTCATAGATTGTGCCTCTTATACAAACACCAGAATGCTTCGTACTGAAGTCGTCATTGAGAAATTCTGCATTTATAGGATGTTGAGTTGTCTTAAACTTGAAGCCATTAACGACATAGCCGGGCCAAGTCTTTGCATGCTTCTTCGGTCCCAATGACAAATAACGGATGCTCTCATTTGTGAGTGTACTTGGTTCAGCTAATAAAACCTGTAAACTTTAAATGTATTAGTGGCATATATATATTTAAATGGTAGCCGCATAACATATTATCTCAGTTACTTACGTAATCTCGAAACCATGACGGAAAGGTAAAATCAACCTCTCTTTGAAGTCCCTCATCGGTAATATCGGGTGTCCTTATTTTGACTTCATCTCTAAATACACTGTTAGAGAGAATAAAAATTAGTGTAGTCACTTACCTCACCAAATTAGAGATTATAACGAGGTGTAGTCACTTACTTCTCCAAATCTCTCACTTCTTGTATGTCACAATTTAACAAGACATATCGGTGAGCGGCATCATACTCATCGTCACTCAACCACCGTTTCTTACTAGCCCCAATAGGCTTGCCCCTTAAATTGAATATACCTCCTTCCTCAACGTCTTCGTCATTCCTTTGAGGTCTATTTTGATTTGTCTCAACATGAGTATCGAAATAAATGGAGCAAAAGTTTGACACCTCCTCGATAAGATATGCTTCGCATATCGAAGCCTCTATATGAGCCTTGTTGCCAACTTTCTTCTTTAGATGATGTAGATACCTAGAGAGACAAATTATCTTGAGAATTAACAATGAATTGTAAAATCCACTTAAATTATATCGATTTTTATTTACCTTTCAAAGGGGTACATCCATCGATAATGAACAGATGCACCGACACGGGCTTCGTATGCTAGATGAATCGGTAGATGCTCCATACTGTCGAAGAAACCCGGTGGAAATATTTTCTCTAACTTGCAAATTGTTAAGACAATCTTCTCCTCAAGTTGTATCATATGTTGCACCGTGAGCTTAGTTGAACAGATATCCCTGAAGAATGTAGACAGCTCGGCCAACGGAACCCGTACAGCAGAAGGCAACAACTCTCTCAACGCAATGGGCAGTAATCTTTCCATAAATACGTGGCAGTCGTGACTCTTCATTCCTGTTAGCTTGCGTTCATTGAGATCAATGCATCTAGACAAATTCGACACATAGTCGTCGGGAAATCTTAAAGTAGATATCCACTTGCAGATTATTAATATATCTTCCTTGCTCAATGCGTATGGCGCTATCGGCTTAGTTACTTGTCCACCAGCTCCCCTTTGTATCAAGTTTAGATTATGACGTTTGCATATCTCGGCCATGTCTTGTCTTGCTTTTGGATTGTCCTTCGTCTTTCCTTTAATATCCATAACGGTATTGAAGACATTATCGAACACATTCTTTTCGATATGCATGACATCAAGATTATGCCTAATAAGATTATCTTTCCAATAAGGCAAGTCCCAGAAGATACTCCGTTTGGTCCAGTTATGGCTTTGTCCGAACCCCTCGACACGATTGTTCGATGGATCTTCCATTGCGGTGGGCAATTCCTTTACATCTTCCCAAATATCGTATCCCGACAATCTGGCAGGAGGTTCAGAAAATTCTTGTTTTCCATATCTGAACGCGTCCTTGTTCTTTCGCCAAGGATGTCTCGTTGGCAGAAATTGACGGTGACAGTCAAAGAAAGAAGTTTTTCCTCCATGTCTAAGGCGGAACGCTTTACTATTTTTCATACATATCGGACAAGACATGTTGCCGTGCGTACTCCATCCCGACAGCATACCGTATGCTGGAAAATCATTGATTGTCCACATGAGTGAAGCTCTCATCTGAAAGTTTTGTTTTCTGGAAATATCATAGGTCGTGACGCCGATCTCCCACAACTGTTTCAGCTCATCCACCAACGACTGTAAATATATATCGATGTTCTTTGTCGGATTTTTGGGACCGGGTATGATAGCTGTCAAGAACGTATAAGGAGTCTTCATACACATCCATGGTGGCAGATTGTAAGGGGTAAGAATGACCGGCCAGCATGAGTATTGAGATCCCGACTGTCCGAAATGGGCGAAGCCATCAGAACATAGCGCCAGGCGTACATTTCTAGGCTCTGCAGCAAAATCTGGATGACACAAATCAAAATATTTCTATGCCTCCCCATCCGAAGGATGTGACAATTCTCCTTCGTCCTTTATGCGATCTTCACTGTGCCACGTCATGTGTTCTGCTGTATTCAGAGACATATACATCCTCTGTAAGCGCTTCGTGATCGACAAGTAATGCATATACTTGTAAGGACGTCGTTTTCTAGTTGACTTTCCTTTTCCCTGTACTGTCTTGTAACGATCCGCATTACAAAACCAACAACTTTCTAATACGCAATTCTCTTTGTAATACAACATGCATCCGTTGCGACAGCAATCTATCTTCTCGTACCCCAGTCCCAGTTGTCGGACCATCATCTTTGACTTGTAGAAGTTTCTTGGGAGCTCTTTTGATTCCTTCGGTAACACCTCATTAGTTAATTGTGTGATCCGATCATAGCAAGCTTGTGGCAAGTTAAAATCAGACTTTATGTTCAACAACCGCATCGTCACTGACAGTGCGGAATGAGTCTCACAACCAGGATATAGAGGAGTATCTGCGTCCTTAAACATATCATAGAACTCCTTTGCCTCGGGATTAGGATCCTCCGGATCAAAATTAGGCCCTGCCGCAGCATATACCATATCTCGTGCAAGGTTCTGCATGTCTCCATAATCCACAGAGCATCCGTCATCTTCGAGGACATCCGTTGCAGCATTATCATCAAAAGCATAAGTACCAGCTTCTGCAGCCTGTCTTTCTGAATATAATTCACCTTGCGATGACCACAGGCCGTAATCACGTACGAAACCCTTACGGGTCAAATGATCTCTCACAGTCATCACTTCTTCGAAATGTCTATTGTGACAATTAACACATGGACACTTGATTTTGTTATCGTCCATGTACTGAGTTTTGCTCATGGCATACTTAAGAAATACTTCCACACCTGCCTGAAAATCGTCACTCACACCAATTCTGCTCTCGTGTTGTCGTTTGTACATCCATGTACGATCAACAAAGTAACGATTCATGCTCGATTTGATATGAATATCTGTATCGTAAGACAAACTAAACATAAGAATTAATAGCCCGATACCGATACTCATATCGTAAGAAAAACTAAACTTGTGGATAACACGCTAGGCCTACGACGAGGCTACTTAGTATCACAATCTAACATAATTAGTATATAATCATGTAACTGGTGGATCCGCTAGCTAGTAAGCCGGATGTACTTAATATCAGAGAGTAACAGATTAGTATCAGTATATAGGTTAGGTAGACCGTATCAAACGCATATCGGAATAGTAGGCCGAATAGGAGGCCGAGATAGTCGAGAAGAAGGGAAGAAAGGAGGAGCAGATGTGTCCAGAGCCATGGTGGAGGAGGAGAAGTAACATGAGAGCAGTTTCCGCCGTAACATCTCCTGGCTCTGCTGGCAACTGAAGTCCAGATGCTACAAAGGACGATCCTTCGCTGAAATCGACTACAACACCCATCAGTTCAAGTTCATTCCTATATGAGTAGATTCCAATGCCATAGAAGCCATCAGTTTGTTGACCTTCCTCTATGGCATTGGAATATACTCATATACTGATCGATACTAATCCGCTACGCCCGATACTAAGTATATACGGTCGATACTGATAGCAATAGTCCGATACCGATAGCGATAGTTCGATACCGATAGCGATAGTCCGATACAGATACACATGGACCTACATATCTATATATCACTAGTAGCCATACTCCTCTACATACTACTCTACACTAGGATCTAGTAACCATATACTACTCTACACACTAGCTACGTAGTCATACTCTAAAATAAGGTAAACTAATTATGCCTATATATAGATATATATATAGGCATAATTAGTTTACCATAATTAGTTTACCTTATATATATAAGGTAAACTAATTAAGCATCTTAAAATTATGCCTATATATATATATATATATATATATATATATATATATGTCTGTGTGTGTGTATCCTTGTGTCTGTGTCCGTGTGTGTCCGTGTGTGTGTGTGTATCTGTGTGTGTGTGTGTGTCTGTGTGTGTGTGTCTGTGTGTGTGTGTCCGTGTGTGTGTGTGTCCGTGTGTGTGTGTGTCCGGCCAGCCCTCCTCCACACATACCCCCCCCCCCCCCGCACCCCGCGGCCAGCCCCCGCCCCCATCGTACCCCCCCCAACGCTGCCCGCCCCCTCGATCCCACCGCCCCCTCCATACCCCCCGCCCCCCGCGCACGGCCAGCCCCCCTCCGCACCCCCCGCACCCCGCGGCCAGCCCCCGCACGCCTCCATCCCTCCAACGCTTCCCGCCCCCTCCCACCGCCCCCTCTACACCCCCCGCCACCCGCCGCCACCGCCGCCCCCCGCAGTCGACGCCGCTCCCGCAGCCCCCGACGCCCCCGGCCCGCTGCACCCACGACCACCGCGCGCGCGCGAGAGAGAGAGAGAGCGAGAAAGAGAGAGAGAGAGAGAGAGAGAGAGAGAGGGGGGGAGAGGGGAATACCTTTGGGAGAGAGAGAGGAGAGGGGGTCGCCGATCACCGCCGCGGGAGAGAGAGGAGAGGGGGTCGCCGATCGATCACCGCGGGAGAGAGAGAGAGAGAGAGAGAGGAGAGAGAGTGAAATTTGGAGGGAATGAAAAAGTTCCCCCCGTCATTTCAACTTAAGTCTGGAACGTAAATTTAGCGACGGAGTAGCGACGGATTATTCCGTCGCTAATACGTCAGTAAATCTCGCGCGAGTAGCGACGGATTATTCCGTCGCTAAGTCGTCAGTAAATCTCGCGCCAATATTTTAGGCTTTTGCCGCCAAAATATGCGACGTTCTACCGACGGATATAAAACCGTCGCTACATGGCCGACTACCTATCGACGGCATAGCGACGGATATGGACATAAAAAAATAAAAAAAAATGTCTACTGCTTTCCATCGGTATTCCGTCACAAATCCGTCGGGGATCCGACGGTGATAGCGACGGAAAATGTCCGTCGCTAAATGACCGTCGCTAAAGTACTGTAATTTGGTAGTGATAAGAGAACAAACACCTCTGTTATTATGGATGCTTGTACTCTTAATCCGGATATAATAATGGACATGTATATGCAGTGTGCATTACTTTGACTCATAAAAGAGTGAGATTCATTATGGATCAACAACCTCTATGAATTGGGTAATAACATTGTATGTATGATGGGCTGTTGATTATAAATGGAATCTATGTCCCAATACATCAGGTTGATGATGTCCTCTTAAGGAGCTCATAAGGATTGTCATGTAAACCCTGCAGGTGGATTATATCCGACATGACAAATAAAGTTGAGCGGTACTACTTAAGGATAAAAGATGTCGAATCAATATAGTTGTCAGTAACTTAATTTGATCGATAGACATACGATATCTTAACATGGGGAGCCAAACGAGCATATAATAAAAGGAGCCCACAAACATAATTTGGGATTAGGGAGGTAGTGCAACAATAGCTCATTAGTGGACCGAGCTATTGTTAATGGGCCTGGATTGTGTGTTCGGGCTGAACACGGGATATCCAGGTCCGTTAGGAGGCCTAACCCTAATTTCTCCTCATGGTCCCTGCCGTAGCCTATATATATCCTCTATTCTATAGCCGCCAGATTACTGATCAAAAATCTAAAATTTTCTCTAAATTCGTGATTCACGTAAGGAGAGAAAGAGAGTGCTGCCAAGGAGAAGAAAAGGTTGGGAGATCGTCGCCCATACGACGTCCAACTCGAGGAAGGAATACGTGTAGAAGATCTTAGGGTCGTCCGCTCGAGATTGCCAGGAATTACTTGTCTCCTTAGAAGGAGAAAAGGTAAGATGAGCTGCAATAGATAACACCGTGAAGAACATTAATTCATGGGTTCTTAACACCGTGAAGAACATTAATTCATGATTTCCCACTTGAGCATTTCAGATTATAATAATCGTAAAATATCCGTGGTTAGCATCTTGGTCTTATCAGAAGTAAGCAAGGATGCTCTCTTAAGCCTTTGCACATCACAAAGTGACCACATTTAAAATATATGTTCACTGTATACTTTACATTATCAACAACATTGGAGGACTCTTTACAACTTAAATACTTGTAAATGTCAATAGCAATTATGGAGAAAAATAAGCATAGTTCTTCAAAATCTCACTAGGTAGTAACTAATAGAAGAATTATGGTTTTCATAAAAATATTTGCAGATTAGTGTATACTCACATTAGTGGCTAAGATTTCCAATGTTCGCCACTGACCTCATTGACAAGAAAAGGTGGGCCATATAGCAGTTGCTCCATCTTTAACAATTCCATTTACAATAACCATAGAATAAAAAGGGTTCCCTTCAAACATCAGGGAGTAGCACCAACTCAGTTGGGTGAAGGCTACAAGAAGAATAACATAAAGGGATAAAAGTTTTTAAAGATTATCTTTGTTTTTCATATATTTATCTATTTTGATGTGGTGGGGGTTTGCTTTTTTTGTCCACTCACTTGTAGTAAAATTGTGACTTAACCCCCCATTGC
Organism: Iris pallida; assembly: GCA_029216955.1. NCBI lineage: Eukaryota > Viridiplantae > Streptophyta > Magnoliopsida > Asparagales > Iridaceae > Iris > Iris pallida. The sequence goes on from JANAVB010012600.1 coordinate 7,600,032, forward strand.
TAACTGACAAAACCTTTCCACTATGTAGCTTTATGTAGTAAATAAGAGGAAGTCATTACAAGTGCCCATACTAGCAATATACCTGAAATAATTATAGAATAGTTCACTCTCCATCACAATTCTAAGTTCCAAAAATTATTACTATAGAAGAATATGAATTTAGGCCAAACCAAAATGTAGAGTCAATACCATTTTCACTTTTCAGTATGTTATGGGTCTATTTTAGGTTTCCGTAGGTCATATCTGTCACTCACATGCCTACTTCTGAATCTCAATAGCTAGTAAGGACAAAAACATCATGACTATGCATTAAACCAAAGTAATTTCAATTAAGAAGTCAATGCAACTGCAATATGCATAAAACTAGACATGATAAGTAATCTCATACTTCAGGCAATTAAAAAATTAGGCATTACATGTTAGGCATATATAGTAGATGAGAATGTCACCAATGTTTATGCATATATTTTGTGTGTGTAAAGATAACCTAATGCCAGCCATGCATGAACATTGATGGCTGAACTGGATGAGGAAGATATAACACCGAGATGCTAACCGGTAGATTTTCACTGGGGTGCTAATTGCTAATATCAGTAGAGTACAAGGACGATAACCAATGTTATGCATATATATTAGAGGGGTGCTAATTGCTAATTGCTAAAATCAGCCATTACATGTTAGGCATATATATTAGATGGACATTTCACCAATGTTTATGCATATATTTTGTGTGTGTAAAGATAACCTAATGTCAGTCATGCATGAACATTGATGGCTGAACTGGATGAGGAAGATATAACACCGATATGCTAACTGGTGGATTTTCAGAGGGGTGCTAATTGCTAATACTAGTAGAGTGCAAGGATGATAAGCAACAACTAGTTGTATACAAAGAGATTTCTAAAAGGAAGCTATCCATCAGAAACCTCATATCATATCAGCCATTCACCAACATTAATAAGATTAAGAGAGGAAAAAAAATCAATGTATGGTATAGAAATTTATTTCTATTGTAGTATGAAGCAAATAGAAACAAAATATAGTAAAATAAAATTAGTAATAGTAATATTGTAGATGAAGGCATAAGCAGAAGAAAAAACATAATTCTAAGTGTGGGATCTAGGATGTATCACGTTGATGAACTTATTTACAACAACTAATAGAACATGGATAGTTTAACCAAGCACCATGCATCAAGGCGACATTCTCCTGGTGAATAAAAGTGTTCTATTAAAATTTAATTTCTAAAAATCTCATACACAATATCTGATTTTACTAAATTTACAATGATAAATTACAAGCTAAATTTTTTTTCACTGCAACTGATATACGAATAGCATAATTATGAATATGGGTTATAAGAAACTCGACATGTGAACAGTTATTGTGTGGTTGCGTCATTAATAGTTTAATATAAATGGTCAGCACAGTAGCAAAAAATCCATATCTTGACACACCTAGCCATGTCCATGCCTCACTATGTGGCAGCCTCACCGTGTCTATGTCCATATCCTTGTCTATGACATTAAAAACTCTATAATACTAGTCAGTTAAGATCCTTAATTCATATTAAAAGGGCAGAAATTTTACATTTTGTCAAGGTTCATCCAATCTACTAAGTTACAATTTGGTGAAAATTATATACAAAAACCATGAGAACTTCGGGCATGATCGGCCTCTTCGGAAAATGACCCCCCGAAAAAGATTATTTATGGTAACATATTTTATCCCGACCGCTGTGACATCGACCTCCTACTCAATCACTCTATCCACCGACAGGAATGTAAACCTAAACCCCACCAGCACCAACCACCACCAAAACACATCAAAGCCCCAATCTTTCACAAACCAAAACCCTAAAAATCAAATCTTTCCACCAAAATCTCTTGGATCTGGTTGATGTCGATCACCAAAAGGAACAGAGGGAACCCTTCGAACAACAAAAATGATGGAAACTTACTTTAATAAACACTAAAGAATAAGAAAAAAAACTAGGTTGGAAGGAAATATTACTCTTTTCGATAGGGATTGGTTCTTCAGTAACGCAACGAGCGATGCGGTTGTTCTCAATGGAGGTCCTAGGGAGGGAGAGCAAGGGCTTGGGGGCGGAGATGGAGAGGGAAAGGGCGGGATGGAGCGACAGAGGAGGGAGGAGGGATCTCGCTAGGGCTTTCATTTCTAGAGAGAATGAGTCAAGGAAATAAATTTTAAGAGGGAGAGAGTGAGTGGGTTTTTGAAGGAGAGAAGAGAAAGAGAGCACAAAAAAAAATTCAGTTGCCGCCCATTCTTATCTTTACTAAAATTTATTTTGCCCCTAAATGTCTCTAGAAGAATAGAATAGAGGGAAAAGTTTTACCAAAAAAAATTAGTAGCAGGCCGCCAAATATTTGACATTTTCATCGAGATTATTTGTAACTGTTGTAGGATTTATTTGGGATGAAAAAATTTAATAGTCCAAAATAAGAGATCTATTTTTCAATCTATCCTGAATAACACTATTTTTTGTTACCAAAAACATACCTATCCCAAAAAACTAAACTTTTATGACGTTTCAGGCTAGTATTTTTAATAGTGTCGTCCCAAAAGCCAACTTTTTTGTAGTGACATGTAAATGGGTTATTGCTACGATAAGGGACTGAACATCCCAACTAATGGCTGTTATAATATATCAGATTTCACTATTGCACAAAGAGGTTTGGAATTAATCCTCAATCAGTCCTTAGCCGTACCACTCAAAGGCCAACCTAATGTACCAATCCTAGCAAAATCTAGGACTGGTATAGGCCTGTACCTCCTGTACCAATTTTCTGATACCCTCACCTCTTTGGTTTTAGGTGTAGGGCTTAGATGGTGTCCCTGCTTCCTAATTACAAGGACTGGTTCTTAGCCCTGTCCTGAACAGTGTATGGAGATACTCGATTTGTATCATGGTATGACAAAGTGGTTGAACCCAACCCAGGCAGTAAGCCCAGTACAGATGGCTGGTGCAAGGAACTCCTCAATCATGGTTTCTTGTGGTTACATAGGAGAGGGCATTGGTCGTATGGCTCTAAACAGAGATCACAAGATAGATGTATATTTTCTACAAAGGTATTACTGTGGCAAGGTTCTCAGATATTATGGTTATTCCTATACTGGATACAAGGATCCCCTGGTCATAGTGTAACAGGTCACTAGATGTCCATATCAGTTTCTAATGGATGCAGAAGATGGTTCAACATAGATCATCCCAAGTTAATGTGGGGAGAAACCCCTTCAGTCACCATCTATTTGATGGTCCTCTCCTGGATTCAAGGGTTCTTAAAAACAGAGCCTAGGCTACATGGCCTATATGCTAGTATCTGTTGGGTCAATAAGGGTAAAAGAAGATTCATGACAGTTTCTGATGGTATACAAGGGAAACTCCCTGTTAACATCCATTGGGTGTAAGAAAGGTTCATGTGGCAGTGTTTAATGGGTACCAGCAGTTCATATGGCCTCTATAACTCTACCCAGGCATTATTGAATACCTACCATCTCCTTTCCCTTAAACCACTGTACTTTCTAGGCCTACCAGTTATTAGATGGAATATACAACTTCATGTGGCTGCTATAAGGTCTCTACTAGGTCTGTACCAGAGTATTATTTTCTTGTGTAAATCCAAGTTGCAAGTATTGACACTTCTTCAACATAATTACAAACACCTACAGGTGAGAGTATCACCTACTCCTCTGACATACATACCCCTCTGTTCTTTGTTTCCCTATGATACTCTATTCGTTTTGACACACAAAACTTCTATTGGCCATTACAAAGAACAGTGCTTGGCATAAAGACAATGATATGAGTTCAGAGACAGGGTTACCTGTCAAGGCTCGACAATTCTTGTTGGCAATACTGGGTGATCGACACGAGGGTTGGCGTCGAACCCAGAAAGGAGTTCTTCAAGTTTTGCGGTGGAAGCTCGAATGATGTTACTCCTCTTCAATATGGAAAGAGTCGGCTGTCATCCTCTTCCTATATATATAGGTAGGTTTGGAACAGCTCAAGAGGGAACGGATAGGGAGATCATTATTTCGAAATCAGTTTGGTTTGATTCTTATGGATTTGAATCTATCTCTTATTCAGAGATTTGAATACAGGAAGGAATCAGTTTTGAGAATAGGATTTGAATACTTGGGTTTTTGCACGAGCCCCCTGCTCATAACTTTTATTACCCCTGAGTCCTCTTGTTGATATTTCAAATAAACAATTGCAAAACACAACCATTTTTATGAGACAAATAGAATAAAAAAAGAGAAGAAAAAAATATGAGGATAAAAATTTGGTCAAGGGGTTGACAACTCTACCCCCCTTAAACAAATTTCGTCCTCGAAATTTAAGGAGCTGCGGTCTACTAGAAAGAATAATTTAACAGTTTGTTATAGAATTATTGTGAATCCTTGCAAGTCAAAACCAAACATAATACTCCTCAATAATGCTACTATTATAATCTACTGAAAATTTTCGCCATTCACTCCGTGTGGTGTCGCCGCATCTTCCGCGTTCATGGCAAAGGCTCGTCCTCCTCCTGCGGTTGGTAGTGGTGGGTTACTTGTGTTCTTCTTTGGACAATTGTGAGACAAGTGTTGGTTGGATCCACAAGTCCAACATAACCCTAATCTGCTGTGATAATTTTCTTGAGTGTGGCCTTTTTTCGAGCAATGCTGGCAGATATGAATGTCTTGGACTTGGCGTGGGGCTGCTTGTGGTTGCTGCTGAAGCTGCTGTGCTGGTGTCTTCCCTGGAATGTTGGGACATTTTGCCGGTGCTGCTTGGTTGCTGCCTCCTCCGAGTGCGTCTTGATTCCTCTTCGGCTTGTGACTCAGCTCCTCTTCTACAGCTTGGACGACTTTTAGAATCTCCTCGTAAGTGGCGGCTCGAATGGTGGCGATGGCTAGACGAATCTTGTGAGATAGTCCCTTTCTAAATTGTCGTACCTTGTTATCAGGGGTGCTGACCAAGTTCTTTGCGAAGCGGCTGAGGCGAGAAAACTCTGATGTGTACTCGTCGACAATGTAGTTGCCCTGCTCCAGGTGCTCGAACTGACTCACCAACGCCTCCCGTGCTACGTATGGATAGAATTTCTTCTTAAATAGTCGCTTGAACTCCTCCCAAGTCACGTCTGGAGCAGAAAATCTGGGTTCACCTTGGTACCACGTCCGTGCGATGTCAAAAAGTTGTCCACTAGCTGACTCGACCTTCAAATCTTCTGGAACTCGAGCCATCTTTAAGTATCGTTCAACGTTCTCCAACCACTCGTCAGCGTAGATAATCCCTTCTATCCCATGGAATTCTCTAGGTCTGAGGTCCATGAAGTGCTTAGGATTTCCCGGACGCTGTCGCAGAGCATCTCGAATCTGAAGAGCCTCTCTCAAAGTGTCGCGAAACATGTTAGCCTGCTGCTGGATTGTAACACCCAGTTTTCTGAAATTGGGATATTTTTGAAAATTTATTATTTTTATTATTTATTAATGGTGTTTTAGTCATGATATGATTTTTGGTGATTTTTAGTTATATTAAAACTATTTCATAAGTCATGACTTGTGACTTTGTGATTTTACTAGTAAACCCTAGTGTAAACCCTAGCTATTCCTTAACCTAGGAGTTGCCATGACCATGTGAGCCTAGCCATAGGTTTAGAACATCAAATTAGGGCTTTTTAGCCTCAAGGGTATTTTGGTAATTTTCTAGGATTTAATTGGAATTAATTGATCTTATGAGTTTTTACTATTCATTAATTTTGGTTAGTGTCATGAGAGCCTTTAACCTAATCTACCCTAATCCATAGGTTAGTCCCTAACCTAGAAATGATAAAGGAATGGTTGGTTGCATAAGTCAAAGTATGGCTTAATATCTAGATATTTATTCCATTGATATTTTCCTTGTTTTACTCCAAATATCACAACCCTTTACCCCAAAGTCTTTACCTTAGCTTGTAAGTAACTTGGAGGACACCCCCCTACATGTTGGTCGGCCAAGGACCCCCCTAGCCATGCCAAGCCCCTATATATCACCACCCCAATTTATTTCATGTCTCTTTATAAATTCATGAACTTGAAAAACCACAAATGCTCAAACCTACATAACTTCACCATTAGTGATCCTATTGACCTCAAATCTTTTGCATTGGAACCCTAACATACCAAGGGAGCTAGGGGAGACTAGAAGTTGGAGTTTTTGAGGTTTTGGACATCACAAAGTTGAAGTGAAGCCCCTCCCTCTACATTGATTTTCTTGATTTCTAGCACATAGAGGTATTTTCATTTTTATCTATGTAATGTAGTGATTTTCTTCATAAATGCATGCATGCAGGTCTGCCCTAGATGTGGGTTAAGTTTGGTAAATTTTAGGTTTGGTTTCGTGTCCGTATCGGACACATATCTAGGCTTTTAACCATGTGTTTGATGTAATGCCCCTTAGAAATTTGTGTTGTGTTCTTGTGAAACAAATTTGACTTTTGGGTAGCCCTAGATCCCTAGGTCACCCCCCCCACTGGCTGAGCACACTTTGGACACTGTTCATGTCCAAAACTGGACACGAACCCACTGTCAAAATACTACACTAACACACTGTAAACACTGTGCACACTATAAACACGTAGGTGTTTGATATTTCGTATCGTGTCCACGCGTGTTGTGGACACGATACAGTGACATAGACACATACCTAGTCACCTACCCTACCACCTGACACGGGCACGTGGCCCCACGTGCCACGTGTGAGGCATACGAACCCCCGACACTTGTGCACGAGACCCTGCGTAGCTCCCCTGCTACCAGACCCCTCGTGTGGACACGATACGACACGTGGACACGTGACACTTGGCACAGACCTAGGGGCAGTGTCTGACAAGACACCCCTAAAGTCTTGTGTCACGACGTGTCGTGTCGAGAGAGAAAATCCACTCGCACGGGTCGTACACTGGCACAGCACACGCGTTTCAGACCTCTCTGATACGCCTTCGTATCTCGGACACGGACACACTTGGACACGAATTAGGTTTTGGGATACCTAGTAGACCCCTAGGCGAACCTACCCCTAGGTGCACGAGATCCCACGTGTCCTGTGTCATGAGTACGAGACACAGGAACATCAGCCGATACCAACCCTAGAATTTACCTGTTTTTGATTTTCGACTCGTGGACACGTTGTATCGTGTCGTGGTCGTGTCTCAGGCACCTAGGACACTAGAGTGGACCCTACCCTACCTTTACCAACCTAGGGATTTGGGTCTTAGCTCGTGTTGGTGTGAGAATTTGGGTTTGCATAGTTTTGAGTGAACAGTCCTGATTTTCCAGTTTTAGGATTATTTTCCAGTTTTTGAAAATGGATTTCAAAACCTATTTTTATATGTTTTATACATTGGACTGGTGTATTTTAGTATGTATATATATAGTATATATGTATGTGTGAGTGTGGATGAAATTTGAGGGAAAATGGTTGTGTATTTGGGTAGATATGTATATATATACCTATGTATGTATATATGCTATTGTGTGTGTGTGTCTGGGCTTCCTGGTTCCAGGAACAGGAACCCCTCTCCCTTCCTGACCTTCTCTCTCATTCACTCTCTTTCTCTCTCTCACATCTCTCTCTCTATTTCCCTCTCTCTATATATTGTATATAATATATATTAGGTATATTATACATATACATTATGTATGTATATATGTTATATATATATATTGTAGTGTGTATATATGGTTATATATATATGTGGGGTATATGGGTATTTATATATAGTGGCTATATATATAGGTTTTACATTATATAGTGTATGTATATATATATATATATAGGTAAACCTAGAACTAGTTGACCTAAGCTACTAGCCTATGGGCTATAGCTATTAGCCTATGGCCATTAGGGCTAACCCTAATTAACCAAATACCCATGACTTAACTAGTTTACCCCTTGTTTGACCAAGTGTTGACCAAGGTCAACCTTAGGTCAAACTTGACCTAATCAACCTAGTTTGACTTGAACTAACCTAGAATGACTAGTTTGACTAAACCCTAACTAGTAGACCTAGGTTGACTAGCAAGTTGACCAATGTTGACCATTGTTGACCAAAGTCAACTATAGGTCAACCTTGACCTAGAAATGACCTAATTGATTTATAAATGACTTAGATGGTCTTAGAAGGACTAGCTGACTAAGTTTGACTAAACCTTAGCCTAATGACTTGTTGGTTTAGGTTTAACCTATATGAGTAAATAGTAACCTAAGTTATATGGGTAGTCCTATGTAAATTAAGATATGTATGGGGTTAAGTGGAATACTTAGAGTTGAGTCATGACTTGAGTTGGAGAATGGGATTAGCTTGATTACAGGATTAAGGTTGGTATTGTGCTATATATATATTTTGTATGATATACCTTGTATAGGAGATTGGTTATGCCTTAGCTTTGTGGTATAGAATCCTTGGTATCCAAAGACATGTTAGCCTTATAGAGTTTGAGTTAGAGTTGGCCATTGACCTAATTATCTTACAGACTAGTATATGATTAACCAAAACCTTAGTTGGTCTAAGTTTGACCTAGACTTGACCCAGATTGATCATGTTGACTAGTATTTGACTAGTTTGATTAGAATGTTGACCAAGAGTTGACTTTAACCTAGATTTGACTAATCTTGACTTGTTTGACCTTGTTTGACTCTATTTGACTTAGTTTGATTCCCTGTGACCTAATATGATTTGATTTGACTTAGATTGACTGTAGAGTTGACCAAGTTTGACTTTGACCTAGATTGGCTTAGAATTCATATAGATTGCATTGTAGATTTCATTTACCTTCGTTTTGGACATGTCATATCTGTATTACTGTATTTTAGGACATTGTGACCCTGGTACAGACATCTGATATTACACTACTCTTTCCAGAGTGTCAGGCGAGTACATTCTCTGATAGTTCTTTTATTACTTGTCATTTACTGTATTTCAGTTCTAGTTAGCTATATGTGATTCTCTGTACAAACACGATTAGTATTGCTGGATCCATTACATGCGACACTCATTTATTCATGTCTGGCCTCTATATCTGGAATCACTACTGGCATCACCCTACTGGAATCATTTCTGGAATCATTAGCTGGACTCATACTGGTTGTAGTGTTGGATTATGGATTCACTTGTGGGCAGGGAAATACTTGAGTAGACATGTGAATATACCTAAAATCTGGAACCACCTCCCTTGGAACTATTCTGGAATGCTAGCCATCCCACACTTGGCCGAGTGTACGATGTGCCTGATTACCCCTACCCGTTTACATGTTGATCTCAGTATTTTAAAACACACTGTTAGAGTATAGTCTGGACTTACCCTGGAATCATGGATCACTTCTGGACTCATTTTTACTGGACTCATCTTGTACTGGAATCATCTAGTATTGGATTATATGGACTGGACTCACACTGGGATTACATTTATACTGTCTGGACTTATACCATGTTATTCTAGTTCAGCTAGTTTACTACAGTCTTCTTTGCCATGATTTCTTCTCTTGTTAGTTACTTTACTTCCCTTGTACCCTCACTGTTTCTCTACATCATTATCTGTATAAAACTGCCATGCTTATCTGTATAACTGTCTAAAAACTGCTTTATAGTTTTTCTCATTTACTTGGGATTTCTAGATGAGATGTGCTCATTCCTGTCCTGATTGGACCTGTTGAAAATATTACAGATGATACTCCTAACGACACATGCCCTACTTACCATGGACCTGGCGAGGGATTAGCTACCTTTGGTTCCGACTCTCAGAAGTGATTCAGGAGTTTAGCTAGTAGACTTACTTAGCTTTCATGTTTTGAGCTTGTTGTATTAAACTTGAGATATTGAGTTGTATTAGAGTTTGTTTGAGACATTGTTGTTATTATTTTAGTAGTTTAATTTCTGTTGTTGTTAGTTGGTATCTAGATTTCTGTGTTATCTTATCGTGCTTAGACTGTGATTGAGTATATCATATCTTTTACTTGTCCTCCCTTCGGAGTTGAGATCTTAACAAGTATATTATATACACTGCATGAGATTAGTTAGCAACCTAGGACAGCATTCTACCGCCGACACTGCGGCGTAGGCTGGACGTACCCACTTCTCGTGCCCCTACACAGGGTGCGGGTCGTGACACGTTTTTAGTGGTGGCCCATGCAGGTCTCGAGTATATGTAGTGGTATTCGAACTAGAGTATCACTACAGCCTGTGATAGGATTTGATAATAGGCTTAGAGAGAGGATACTCAATCACAACTAGGAAATTTCCAAGGATTTGAATCTACTGACTTTTGTTCAAATCTGTATAATCTATTTCATATTGTCCTTCTTGATACTATCATCCTTGTACCTTACTTTGAATACTTGACCCGATTGGTTAAGGATCTTGGACTATGTATCTTCTTTCATCATTTCCACCCTTACTTATATCTTATGCTATAAATTTATCCTTAAGTTTTACAAGCTTATCCTTTTCGAGCTTGATCATGATATATTTTATTGGGTATACACCCACTAACATATTATCTAATCAGAACCGGCGCATGATGGTCTGATCAACCTATTGCGTTTTGGTTCGCTTTTTTATATATTAATCTACGTGGATGAAGACATAGTTAAACTTGCCTTAGAATCTTATCCGCAACAGCCTTGACAATTCTCCTTGGAATTATTTTATCGCCTATGAACCTCGTATTCATATCCAGTTGGATTAAATTTAATCATGACCTGGATCTTCATCATTGGATGTTCGTGCTCATACTTGATTTCATTGATTTCCCATCTTGCCCAATCTCGATTTATCCTGAAATTGATCAACTTAGATCGTGTCAAGACAAAAATCTATTTGTGATTGTTTGTACCTAAACTTTCAATTTTCTTTTTATGGAAGGGTAACTTTAATGATTTTTCACTTGTTAATGACCTATTTTCATATAGGATGGTAGACGACCCTATAGCCTTCATGATTGTTGTTTTCTTATCTTTCCAATTAGGACACTTTAGATTGCTTGTACGTTTTGATACCATAGGACAGTATTGATCTAGAATGACTAGTGCACCTAGATGAGACCACAGACTGTTCCATTTAACCTGTCCCCCTGGTACCACTATTCATCATGATTTTGGTTCAATTTAGGCCATAGACCTTTCCCACTCTAAATTGTGATCACCGTAGACACGTTACCGTAACTTTTAAATTTAGAGCACAAGACTAGTTGTTTTCTCAAAACTGATTTCACGTACATGACCTAGACATGACATACAACACCCATGACCTTAGTGTCCCACTCAGGCATACCATCGTGTGCTTTATTTGCTTAGTACGATTTTCCTGACCCGAGGCTCCATCCTGATTTCCCCATGGAGTTACTTTTGGCTTCGATTTGAATTCAGGACATCTTATGACCTGAAACTGCCAGCCAATTTTTGGACATGACCCAGTATAGGTCTACTACCCATATTTTGCTTGTTGACCTTGTATGTTGCCTAGGTAGTGGCTTCGTCCTTGATTGTTGGAGGTTTGACCTAGAAGGAGTACGACCATCTTAATTTCGAGGACGAAATTCTTCTAAGGAGGGTAGACTTGTAACACCCAGTTTTCTGAAATTGGGGTATTTTTGAAAATTTATTATTTTTATTATTTATTAATGGTGTTTTAGTCATGATATGATTTTTGGTGATTTTTAGTTATATTAAAACTATTTCATAAGTCATGACTTGTGACTTTGTGATTTTACTAGTAAACCCTAGTGTAAACCCTAGCTATTCCTTAACCTAGGAGTTGCCATGACCATGTGAGCCTAGCCATAGGTTTAGAACATCAAATTAGGGCTTTTTAGCCTCAAGGGTATTTTGGTAATTTTCTAGGATTTAATTGGAATTAATTGATCTTATGAGTTTTTACTATTCATTGATTTTGGTTAGTGTCATGAGAGCCTTTAACCTAATCTACCCTAATCCATAGGTTAGTCCCTAACCTAGAAATGATAAAGGAATGGTTGGTTGCATAAGTCAAAGTATGGCTTAATATCTAGATATTTATTCCATTGATATTTTCCTTGTTTTACTCCAAATATCACAACCCTTTACCCCAAAGTCTTTACCTTAGCTTGTAAGTAACTTGGAGGCCACCCCCCCTACATGTTGGTCGGCCAAGGACCCCCCCTAGCCATGCCAAGCCCCTATATATCACCACCCCTAATTTATTTCATGTCTCTTTACAAATTCATGAACTTGAAAAACCACAAATGCTCAAACCTACATAACTTCACCATTAGTGATCCTATTGACCTCAAATCTTTTGCATTGGAACCCTAACATACCAAGGGAGCTAGGGGAGACTAGAAGTTGGAGTTTTTGAGGTTTTGGACATCACAAAGTTGAAGTGAAGCCCCTCCCTCTACATTGATTTTCTTGATTTCTAGCACATAGAGGTATTTTCATTTTTATCTATGTAATGTAGTGATTTTTCTTCATAAATGCATGCATGCAGGTCTGCCCTAGATGTGGGTTAAGTTTGGTAAATTTTAGGTTTGGTTTCGTGTCCGTATCGGACACATATCTAGGCTTTTAACCATGTGTTTGATGTAATGCCCCTTAGAAATTTGTGTTGTGTTCTTGTGAAACAAATTTGACTTTTGGGTAGCCCTAGATCCCTAGGTCACCTCCCCCACTGGCTGAGCACACTTTGGACACTGTTCATGTCCAAAACAGGACACGAACCCACTGTCAAAATACTACACTAACACACTGTAAACACTGTGCACACTATAAACACGTAGGTGTTTGATATTTCGTATCGTGTCCACGCGTGTTGTGGACACGATACAGTGACATAGACACATACCTAGTCACCTACCCTACCACCTGACACGGGCACGTGGCCCCACGTGCCACGTGTGAGGCATACGAACCCCCGACACTTGTGCACGAGACCCTGCGTAGCTCCCTGCTACCAGACCCCTCGTGTGGACACGATACGACACGTGGACACGTGACACTTGGCACAGACCTAGGGGCAGTGTCTGACAAGACACCCCTAAAGTCTTGTGTCACGACGTGTCGTGTCGAGAGAGAAAATCCACTCGCACGGGTCGTACACTGGCACAGCACACGCGTTTCAGACCTCTCTGATACGCCTTCGTATCTCGGACACGGACACACTTGGACACGAATTAGGTTTTGGGATACCTAGTAGACCCCTAGGCGAACCTACCCCTAGGTGCACGAGATCCCACGTGTCCTGTGTCATGAGTACGAGACACAGGAACATCAGCCGATACCAACCCTAGAATTTACCTGTTTTTGATTTTCGACTCGTGGACACGTTGTATCGTGTCGTGGTCGTGTCTCAGGCACCTAGGACACTAGAGTGGACCCTACCCTACCTTTACCAACCTAGGGATTTGGGTCTTAGCTCGTGTTGGTGTGAGAATTTGGGTTTGCATAGTTTTGAGTGAACAGTCCTGATTTTCCAGTTTTAGGATTATTTTCCAGTTTTTGAAAATGGATTTCAAAACCTATTTTTATATGTTTTATACATTGGACTGGTGTATTTTAGTATGTATATATATAGTATATATGTATGTGTGAGTGTGGATGAAATTTGAGGGAAAATGGTTGTGTATTTGGGTAGATATGTATATATATACCTATGTATGTATATATGCTATTGTGTGTGTGTGTCTGGGCTTCCTGGTTCCAGGAACAGGAACCCCTCTCCCTTCCTGACCTTCTCTCTCATTCACTCTCTTTCTCTCTCTCACATCTCTCTCTCTATTTCCCTCTCTCTATATATATTGTATATAATATATATTAGGTATATTATACATATACATTATGTATGTATATATGTTATATATATATATTGTAGTGTGTATATATGGTTATATATATATGTGGGGTATATGGGTATTTATATATAGTGGCTATATATATAGGTTTTACATTATATAGTGTATGTATATATATATATATATATAGGTAAACCTAGAACTAGTTGACCTAAGCTACTAGCCTATGGGCTATAGCTATTAGCCTATGGCCATTAGGGCTAACCCTAATTAACCAAATACCCATGACTTAACTAGTTTACCCCTTGTTTGACCAAGTGTTGACCAAGGTCAACCTTAGGTCAAACTTGACCTAATCAACCTAGTTTGACTTGAACTAACCTAGAATGACTAGTTTGACTAAACCCTAACTAGTAGACCTAGGTTGACTAGCAAGTTGACCAATGTTGACCATTGTTGACCAAAGTCAACTATAGGTCAACCTTGACCTAGAAATGACCTAATTGATTTATAAATGACTTAGATGGTCTTAGAAGGACTAGCTGACTAAGTTTGACTAAACCTTAGCCTAATGACTTGTTGGTTTAGGTTTAACCTATATGAGTAAATAGTAACCTAAGTTATATGGGTAGTCCTATGTAAATTAAGATATGTATGGGGTTAAGTGGAATACTTAGAGTTGAGTCATGACTTGAGTTGGAGAATGGGATTAGCTTGATTACAGGATTAAGGTTGGTATTGTGCTATATATATATTTTGTATGATATACCTTGTATAGGAGATTGGTTATGCCTTAGCTTTGTGGTATAGAATCCTTGGTATCCAAAGACATGTTAGCCTTATAGAGTTTGAGTTAGAGTTGGCCATTGACCTAATTATCTTACAGACTAGTATATGATTAACCAAAACCTTAGTTGGTCTAAGTTTGACCTAGACTTGACCCAGATTGATCATGTTGACTAGTATTTGACTAGTTTGATTAGAATGTTGACCAAGAGTTGACTTTAACCTAGATTTGACTAATCTTGACTTGTTTGACCTTGTTTGACTCTATTTGACTTAGTTTGATTCCCTGTGACCTAATATGATTTGATTTGACTTAGATTGACTGTAGAGTTGACCAAGTTTGACTTTGACCTAGATTGGCTTAGAATTCATATAGATTGCATTGTAGATTTCATTTACCTTCGTTTTGGACATGTCATATCTGTATTACTGTATTTTAGGACATTGTGACCCTGGTACAGACATCTGATATTACACTACTCTTTCCAGAGTGTCAGGCGAGTACATTCTCTGATAGTTCTTTTATTACTTGTCATTTACTGTATTTCAGTTCTAGTTAGCTATATGTGATTCTCTGTACAAACACGATTAGTATTGCTGGATCCATTACATGCGACACTCATTTATTCATGTCTGGCCTCTATATCTGGAATCACTACTGGCATCACCCTACTGGAATCATTTCTGGAATCATTAGCTGGACTCATACTGGTTGTAGTGTTGGATTATGGATTCACTTGTGGGCAGGGAAATACTTGAGTAGACATGTGAATATACCTAAAATCTGGAACCACCTCCCTTGGAACTATTCTGGAATGCTAGCCATCCCACACTTGGCCGAGTGTACGATGTGCCTGATTACCCCTACCCGTTTACATGTTGATCTCAGTATTTTAAAACACACTGTTAGAGTATAGTCTGGACTTACCCTGGAATCATGGATCACTTCTGGACTCATTTTTACTGGACTCATCTTGTACTGGAATCATCTAGTATTGGATTATATGGACTGGACTCACACTGGGATTACATTTATACTGTCTGGACTTATACCATGTTATTCTAGTTCAGCTAGTTTACTACAGTCTTCTTTGCCATGATTTCTTCTCTTGTTAGTTACTTTACTTCCCTTGTACCCTCACTGTTTCTCTACATCATTATCTGTATAAAACTGCCATGCTTATCTGTATAACTGTCTAAAAACTGCTTTATAGTTTTTCTCATTTACTTGGGATTTCTAGATGAGATGTGCTCATTCCTGTCCTGATTGGACCTGTTGAAAATATTACAGATGATACTCCTAACGACACATGCCCTACTTACCATGGACCTGGCGAGGGATTAGCTACCTTTGGTTCCGACTCTCAGAAGTGATTCAGGAGTTTAGCTAGTAGACTTACTTAGCTTTCATGTTTTGAGCTTGTTGTATTAAACTTGAGATATTGAGTTGTATTAGAGTTTGTTTGAGACATTGTTGTTATTATTTTAGTAGTTTAATTTCTGTTGTTGTTAGTTGGTATCTAGATTTCTGTGTTATCTTATCGTGCTTAGACTGTGATTGAGTATATCATATCTTTTACTTGTCCTCCCTTCGGAGTTGAGATCTTAACAAGTATATTATATACACTGCATGAGATTAGTTAGCAACCTAGGACAGCATTCTACCGCCGACACTGCGGCGTAGGCTGGACGTACCCACTTCTCGTGCCCCTACACAGGGTGCGGGTCGTGACACGTTTTTAGTGGTGGCCCATGCAGGTCTCGAGTATATGTAGTGGTATTCGAACTAGAGTATCACTACAGCCTGTGATAGGATTTGATAATAGGCTTAGAGAGAGGATACTCAATCACAACTAGGAAATTTCCAAGGATTTGAATCTACTGACTTTTGTTCAAATCTGTATAATCTATTTCATATTGTCCTTCTTGATACTATCATCCTTGTACCTTACTTTGAATACTTGACCCGATTGGTTAAGGATCTTGGACTATGTATCTTCTTTCATCATTTCCACCCTTACTTATATCTTATGCTATAAATTTATCCTTAAGTTTTACAAGCTTATCCTTTTCGAGCTTGATCATGATATATTTTATTGGGTATACACCCACTAACATATTATCTAATCAGAACCGGCGCATGATGGTCTGATCAACCTATTGCGTTTTGGTTCGCTTTTTTATATATTAATCTACGTGGATGAAGACATAGTTAAACTTGCCTTAGAATCTTATCCGCAACAGCCTTGACAATTCTCCTTGGAATTATTTTATCGCCTATGAACCTCGTATTCATATCCAGTTGGATTAAATTTAATCATGACCTGGATCTTCATCATTGGATGTTCGTGCTCATACTTGATTTCATTGATTTCCCATCTTGCCCAATCTCGATTTATCCTGAAATTGATCAACTTAGATCGTGTCAAGACAAAAATCTATTTGTGATTGTTTGTACCTAAACTTTCAATTTTCTTTTTATGGAAGGGTAACTTTAATGATTTTTCACTTGTTAATGACCTATTTTCATATAGGATGGTAGACGACCCTATAGCCTTCATGATTGTTGTTTTCTTATCTTTCCAATTAGGACACTTTAGATTGCTTGTACGTTTTGATACCATAGGACAGTATTGATCTAGAATGACTAGTGCACCTAGATGAGACCACAGACTGTTCCATTTAACCTGTCCCCCTGGTACCACTATTCATCATGATTTTGGTTCAATTTAGGCCATAGACCTTTCCCACTCTAAATTGTGATCACCGTAGACACGTTACCGTAACTTTTAAATTTAGAGCACAAGACTAGTTGTTTTCTCAAAACTGATTTCACGTACATGACCTAGACATGACATACAACACCCATGACCTTAGTGTCCCACTCAGGCATACCATCGTGTGCTTTATTTGCTTAGTACGATTTTCCTGACCCGAGGCTCCATCCTGATTTCCCCATGGAGTTACTTTTGGCTTCGATTTGAATTCAGGACATCTTATGACCTGAAACTGCCAGCCAATTTTTGGACATGACCCAGTATAGGTCTACTACCCATATTTTGCTTGTTGACCTTGTATGTTGCCTAGGTAGTGGCTTCGTCCTTGATTGTTGGAGGTTTGACCTAGAAGGAGTACGACCATCTTAATTTCGAGGACGAAATTCTTCTAAGGAGGGTAGACTTGTAACACCCAGTTTTCTGAAATTGGGGTATTTTTGAAAATTTATTATTTTTATTATTTATTAATGGTGTTTTAGTCATGATATGATTTTTGGTGATTTTTAGTTATATTAAAACTATTTCATAAGTCATGACTTATGACTTTGTGATTTTACTAGTAAACCCTAGTGTAAACCCTAGCTATTCCTTAACCTAGGAGTTGCCATGACCATGTGAGCCTAGCCATAGGTTTAGAACATCAAATTAGGGCTTTTTAGCCTCAAGGGTATTTTGGTAATTTTCTAGGATTTAATTGGAATTAATTGATCTTATGAGTTTTTACTATTCATTGATTTTGGTTAGTGTCATGAGAGCCTTTAACCTAATCTACCCTAATCCATAGGTTAGTCCCTAACCTAGAAATGATAAAGGAATGGTTGGTTGCATAAGTCAAAGTATGGCTTAATATCTAGATATTTATTCCATTGATATTTTCCTTGTTTTACTCCAAATATCACAACCCTTTACCCCAAAGTCTTTACCTTAGCTTGTAAGTAACTTGGAGGCCACCCCCCCTACATGTTGGCCGGCCAAGGACCCCCCCTAGCCATGCCAAGCCCCTATATATCACCACCCTAATTTATTTCATGTCTCTTTACAAATTCATGAACTTGAAAAACCACAAATGCTCAAACCTACATAACTTCACAATTAGTGATCCTATTGACCTCAAATCTTTTGCATTGGAACCCTAACATACCAAGGGAGCTAGGGGAGACTAGAAGTTGGAGTTTTTGAGGTTTTGGACATCACAAAGTTGAAGTGAAGCCCCCCCTCTACATTGATTTTCTTGATTTCTAGCACATAGAGGTATTTTTATTTTTATCTATGTAATGTAGTGATTTTTCTTCATAAATGCATGCATGCAGGTCTGCCCTAGATGTGGGTTAAGTTTGGTAAATTTTAGGTTTGGTTTCGTGTCCGTATCGGACACATATCTAGGCTTTTAACCATGTGTTTGATGTAATGCCCCTTAGAAATTTGTGTTGTGTTCTTGTGAAACAAATTTGACTTTTGGGTAGCCCTAGATCCCTAGGTCACCTCCCCCACTGGCTGAGCACACTTTGGATACTGTTCGTGTCCAAAACAGGACACGAACCCACTGTCAAAACACTACACTAACACACTGTAAACACTGTGCACACTGTAAACACGTAGGTGTTTGATATTTCGTATCGTGTCCACGCGTGTTGTGGACACGATACAGTGACACGGACACATACCTAGTCACCTACCCTACCACCTGACACGGGCACGTGGCCCCACGTGCCACGTGTGAGGCATACGAACCCCCGACACTTGTGCACGAGGCCCTGCGTAGCTTCCCTGCTACCAGACCCCTCGTGTGGACACGACACGACACGTGGACACGTGACACTTGGCACAGACCTAGGGGCAGTGTCTGACAAGACACCCCTAAAGTCTTGTGTCACGACGTGTCGTGTCGAGGGAGAAAATCCACTCGCACGGGTCGTACACTGGCACAGCACACGCGTTTCAGACCTCTCTGATACGCCTTCGTATCTCGGACACGGACACACTTGGACACGAATTAGGTTTTGGGATACCTAGTAGACCCCTAGGCGAACCTACCCCTAGGTGCACGAGATCCCACGTGTCCTTTGTCATGAGTACGAGACACAGGAACATCAGCCGATACCAACCCTAGAATTTACCTGTTTTTGATTTTCGACTCGTGGACACGTTGTGTCGTGTCGTGGTCGTGTCTCAGGCACCTAGGACACTAGAGTGGACCCTACCCTACCTTCACCAACCTAGGGATTTGGATCTTAGCTCGTGTTGGTGTGAGAATTTGGGTTTGCATAGTTTCGAGTGAACAGTCCTGATTTTCCAGTTTTAGGATTATTTTCCAGTTTTTGAAAATGGATTTCAAAACCTATTTTTATATGTTTTATACATTGGACTGGTGTATTTTAGTATGTATATATATAGTATATATGTATGTGTGAGTGTGGATGAAATTTGAGGGAAAATGGTTGTGTATTTGGGTAGATATGTATATATATACCTATGTATGTATATATGCTATTGTGTGTGTGTGTCTGGGCTTCCTGGTTCCAGGAACAGGAACCCCTCTCCCTTCCTGACCTTCTCTCTCATTCACTCTCTTTCTCTCTCTCACATCTCTCTCTCTATTTCCCTCTCTATATATATATTGTATATAATATATATTAGGTATATTATACATATACATTATGTATGTATATATGTTATATATATATATTGTAGTGTGTATATATGGTTATATATATATGTGGGGTATATGGGTATTTATATATAGTGGCTATATATATAGGTTTTACATTATATAGTGTATGTATATATATATATATATATATATATATATATATATATATATATATATATATATATATATAGGTAAACCTAGAACTAGTTGACCTAAGCTACTAGCCTATAGGCTATAGCTATTAGCCTATGGCCATTAGGGCTAACCCTAATTAACCAAATACCCATGACTTAACTAGTTTACCCCTTGTTTGACCAAGTGTTGACCAAGGTCAACCTTAGGTCAAACTTGACCTAATCAACCTAGTTTGACTTGAACTAACCTAGAATGACTAGTTTGACTAAACCCTAACTAGTAGACCTAGGTTGACTAGCAAGTTGACCAATGTTGACCATTGTTGACCAAAGTCAACTATAGGTCAACCTTGACCTAGAAATGACCTAATTGATCTATAAATGACTTAGATGGTCTTAGAAGGACTAGCTGACTAAGTTTGACTAAACTTTAGCCTAATGACTAGTTGGTTTAGGTTTAACCTCTATGAGTAAATAGTAACCTAAGTTATATGGGTAGTCCTATGTAAATTAAGATATGTATGGGGTTAAGTGGAATACTTAGAGTTGAGTCATGACTTGAGTTGGAGAATGGGATTAGCTTGAGTACAGGATTAAGGTTGGCATTGTGCTATATATATATTTTGTATGATATACCTTGTATAGGAGATTGGTTATGCCTTAGCTTTGTGGTATAGAATCCTTGGTATCCAAAGACATGTTAGCCTTATAGAGTTTGAGTTAGAGTTGGCCATTGACCTAATTATCTTACAGACTAGTATATGATTAACCAAAACCTTAGTTGGTCTAAGTTTGACCTAGACTTGACCCAGATTGATCATGTTGACTAGTATTTGACTAGTTTGATTAGAATGTTGACCAAGAGTTGACTTTAACCTAGATTTGACTAACCTTGACTTGTTTGACCTTGTTTGACTCTATTTGACTTAGTTTGATTCCCTGTGACCTAATATGATTTGATTTGACTTAGATTGACTGTAGAGTTGACCAAGTTTGACTTTGACCTAGATTGGCTTAGAATTCATATAGATTGCATTGTAGATTTCATTTACCTTCGTTTTGGACATGTCAAATCTGTATTACTCTATTTTAGGACATTGTGACCCTGGTACAGACATCTGATATTACACTACTCTTTCCAGAGTGTCAGGCGAGTACATTCTCTGATAGTTCTTTCATTACTTGTCATTTACTGTATTTCAGTTCTAGTTAGCTATATGTGATTCTCTGTACAAACACGATTAGTATTGCTGGATCCATTACATGCGACACTCATTTATTCATGTCTGGCCTCTATATCTGGAATTACTACTGGCATCACCCTACTGGAATCATTTCTGAAATCATTGGCTGGACTCATACTGGTTGTAGTGTTGGATTATGGATTCACTTGTGGGCGGGGAAATACTTGAGTAGACATGTGAACATACCTAAAATCTGGAACCACCTCCCTTGGAACTATTCTGGAATGCTAGCCATCCCACACTTGGCCGAGTGTGCGATGTGCCTGATTACCCCTAGCCGTTTACATGTTGATCTCAGTATTTTAAAATACACTGTTAGAGTATAGTCTGGACTTACCCTGGAATCATGGATCACTTCTGGACTCATTTTTACTGGACTCATCTTGTACTGGAATCATCTAGTATTGGATTATATGGACTGGACTCACACTGGGATTACATTTATACTGTCTGGACTTATACCATGTTATTCTAGTTCAGCTAGTTTACTACAGTCTTCTTTGCCATGATTTCTTCTCTTGTTAGTTACTTTACTTCCCTTGTACCCTCACTGTTTCTCTACATCATTATCTGTACAAAACTGCCATGCTCATCTGTATAACTGTCTAAAAACTGCTTTATAGTCTTTGTCATTTACTTGGGATTTTTAGATGAGATGTGCTCATTCCTGTCCTGATTGGACCTGTTGAAAATATTACAGATGATACTCCTAACGACACATGCCCTACTTACCATGGACCTGGCGAGGGATTAGCTACCTTTGGTTCCGACTCTCAGGAGTGATTCAGGAGTTTAGCTAGTAGACTTACTTAGCTTTCATATTTTGAGCTTGTTGTATTAAACTTGAGATATTGAGTTGTATTAGAGTTTGTTTGAGACATTGTTGTTATTATTTTAGTAGTTTAATTTCTGTTGTTGTTAGTTGGTATCTAGATTTCTGTGTTATCTTATCGTGCTTAGACTGTGATTGAGTATATCATATCTTTTACTTGTCCTCCCTTCGGAGTTGAGATCTTGGCAAGTACATTATATACACTGCATGAGATTAGTTAGCAACCAAGGACAGCGTTCTACCGCCGACACTGCGGCGTAGGCTGGACGTACCCACTTCTCGTGCCCCTACACAGGGTGCGGGTCGTGACATGGATGATCCCGAGGAGTGTGACATTATCCAGTACTGGTGGCAGAGGCAGAACATGTGCTGGATACATCATCGGGGCTGGATACATCGTCGGCGGTGGGTGTATAGGAAAAGCTGGATACATCACTGGTGCGGGGTGCATGGCTGGTACAAGATGTGGAACACGTACAGGATGCGAGGCTTGTGCTGGTAGTGGAACAGATGTTGGTGGCAGATCGGGTGCTGGTGGTGGAGTCTGTGGAGGAAACTGTGGAGGTGGTGGAATATCGTCTTTGTGGAATCTCGATAGTTGCGGTTGATTGTCCATATGAGTGAGCTAGCCTTCTTGTGTCGGTGGATTCATGTACGTAAAAAAGCCTCCTGTAGCCGATGGAGTGTTCAGTTCAGCATTGTTCCTGTCTTGAGAGTCCATCTTAATTGCAAATCAAAGAAAACACTTAGCCGTTGAAGAGATTTTCAAGCAAGATACAAATCAAGGATTCAATGAAATCAAGGATTAGAGAACAGTAATAATTCAAGACATGTGGATGTGATCCTAAGTGTCTAACCCTATTCGCAGGCTCACGACGGTACAGTAACGTAACCGAATTTATTAACGTACACCTGCATGGGCCACCAAAAAAACTTATCACGACCCGCACCCTCTTTTCGGATACGAAACGTGTCCAAGCCCAGCCTACGCCGCAGTGTCGGTGGTAGTACGCTGTCTATACTCAAGTCACGACAATCTAGAGTCACGGAAAATCTATATCTCATCCACAGAATAATCAAATCACAAACAAGATTCATGAATAAGAAATGAAACTGGACAGTAATGAATAAGCTGAATATCAAGTATCAAGGTCACGTCCGGTGGACACAAATCCACTACCAGTAGACGGAAAAATAGAGAAATACATGAAATGAACCAACTGAGTACAACCTGCTAACCAAGTAACAACGACTGTAAAGCACCGCTATCTGAAGCTAACTCAAACCCTCTCATCTGCTCCTGACTTAAACTCGGCAAACCTGAAAAGATCATCAGGTCCTCAAAGGACTAGCAAGATACATAAAAACGAGCCTTTCTAACAGTTTATCATGCATGGAGAAAAATACAGAATAAACAAATAAAAATGAGCAATAAATAAACATGAATCTGTACACTGTCTACACATAAATGAACTGCTGGAGAAGAACAAGAGGCCACGATATTACGATGTCAACGGATAGCCAAATCGAATACTCAAACCCTCGCCCCTAGTGTGGACTCGCAGGTTTGATCAAACTACTAGCCCTCGTCCCTAGTGTGGACTCGCAGGCTAGCATAAGACACAGATAACTACTAACCCTCGCCCCTATTGTGGACTCGCAGGTTAGCTTCAAGATTTCAAGACAAGGAGGTATAGCAGTTCAGTTCATGACTTCTCGACCCACGACACGACTCGATCAAGGCTCAAATGAATATATCCAATAAGATACAGTTAACTGTGAACACAGTCTACATAGCATGATACAAATATATAAGCATAATAGGAAAGATACATATCAATAATATGAGAAAAATTGGATAATAATAAAGAGACAATGCATGTAAATAAAGCTGTGTAGAAAGGCAAGGTATACTTGCATGTGGTCCTGAGCTGCTTGGTATGGGTCCGATGCCAATCTCGAGTTCAGGTAACCTATTTTATAAATTTACCATGTCAATAATTTAATTGAAAACTAGAATAATTAACTTGGTTTTATCTAACTAGGGTCTACAGGCTCCTTACCCTACCTTGTTTAGTTTGACTCTTCCATTTAACTCCATTGTGATAAACTCAGTATACTCCTTTCATATTTTTTCTTAGACTGTGACAATCATACCAATTTGATATTCTTGTATACACTGGTGTAATTACTCTATCCTATCTATAGTGTATATATCTGTTGTTACTAACTCTTTCCTCTTTCCCCTCAATGATACATTAGGCCCCTTGACCCCTATACATGTAAGTCTCTATGCTACTTACTAGTAACCTCTGTTCTGGGACCACATATCCAAACTCTATGTTACTTGGGTATTCACATATATGCAATCCGAATACCCCTACCTGGTGCTACCTGCTACATTGGATGACCTGGTGCATTTGTGTACGCCTATTTAGGCTGATAGTAACACTAAAGGAGTGCTACAACCACTATGAATGGATTGTAATCGAGAATGGAAATGGTTGGACTTTTACTAATATGTCTGGTTAATGTTGAAATTGATGAATCGATTGAATGTAAATCAACCTTCACCCATCTCCTTTCTGTAACGATTAACTGATACCATCATGTTATGTTCTTAATAGCTGATTCATTCAAAGGGTCTATATAAAAGTGTAGGACTGGTACTACTGAGCACAACCTCACTTGCCCGAGCCCATCTCTCCTTCACTAATTACTATTACTGAGACTTCCCAATATCTGATACACAGGGATATATTACTGATACTCTGTTTGCAGTTTAACCCTTATTCAGGATAGCCCATACCCACACAGTACCTGCACATCACCTATTCCTACATGATTTTGTGATAGGCAAGGCACCAATCTAACCCAACTGTTCTTTGCCCTTGGCAAGGCACTTAGTTATGCAGTAACCTATAATCCTTGACTGCCACAATACTAATGGTGAAAGGGAGAACATACAAATAGTTAGGTACAGGACAGTTAGGAATATAGGGCAAGGTACCATATATGAGTCCAAGTAATGTGTAGTGAATACACCTGGGCAAGGTGATACAATACAATACCATACAAGCAGTGAATACATTGTATACATGTGTAAATGCAGTGAATGCATGTTCAGGTGGCTTTTTGGGAATGCAGGACAACAAGAATAGAAAATGGGCTGATGCAAATGCTCTAGGATAATGTATAAGTGGAAGTGTAGGTCTGATTATTAAACCATGTGGACAGATATGTCCAGACATAGTGCAACTTAATATCATTTATCAAATTCGATTCCAACATAAACTCCCATGCATTTTGGTATGGATTCCCAGTTATTCCTATGAAGCTGATGCAAAATACCATATTACCCTTGATAGCCCCCTGTGTAATCAGTCCTGTATGACCCCCCCTCTCGACCTTCATGGCCACAGATGCATTTAATCCTAAAGTCAGTCTATTGACATGGCTATACATATATTTAGGGTGCTTTCAGTCCTAACCAATGTTTCTATGTGCTGCCCATAGGGTGGGTTGATGCTCTAAGTCTCAAGTCCAATAGGACTGAACCTGCATAACAGGATTTGATCAACCAAGATGGCGGATACATAATTATTCATATGGTATTCAGTCTAAACTGTATATGAAAGGACTGAATTCATGAACAATGATGCATTGCAACTTATTATGAAGGGATGAGAGTGACCAAGACATGTAAATGGGCTATTGCTAAGATAAGGGACTGAACATCCCAACTAATGGCTGTTATAATATATCAGATTTTACTATTGCACAAAGAGGTTTAGAATTAATCCTCAATCAGTCCTTAGCTGTACTACTCAAAGGCCAACCTACTGTACAAATCTTAGCAAAACCTAGGACTGGTATAGGCATGTACCTCCTGTACCAATTTCCTGATACCCTCACCTCTTTGGTTTTAGGTATAGGGCTTAGATGGTATCCCTGCTTCCTAATTACAAGGACTGGTTCTTAGCCCTGTCCTGAACAGTATATAGAGATACTCGATTTGTATCATGGTATGACAAAGTGGTTGAACCCAACCCAGGCAGTAAGACCAGTACAGATGGCTGGTGTGAGAAACTCCTCAATCATGGTTTCTTATGGTTACATAGGAGAGGGCATTGGTCGTATGGCTCTAAACAGAGATCACAAGATAGATGTATGTTGCCTACAAGGATATTACTGTGGCAAGGTTCTCAGATATTATGGTTATTCCTATACTGGATACAAGGATCCCCCTGGTCATAATGTAACAGGTCACTAGATGTCCATATCAGTTTCTAATGGATGCAGGAGATGGTTCAACACAGATCATCCTAAGTTAATGTGGGGAGAAACCCCTTCAGTCACCATCTGTTTGATGGTCCTCTCCTGGATTCAAGGGTTCTTAAAAACAGAGCCTAGGCTACATGGCCTATATGCTAGTATCTGTTGGGTCAATAAAGGTAAAAGGAGATTCATGACAGTTTCTGATGGTATACAAGGGAAACTCCCTGTTAACATCCATTGGATGTAAAAAAGGTTCATGTGGCAGTGTTTAACGGGTACCAGCAATTCATATGGCCTCTATAACTTTACCCACGCATTATTGAGTACCTACCATCTCCTTTCCCTTAAACCAATGTACTTCCTAGGCCTACCAGTTATTAGATAGAATATACAACTTCATGTGGCTGCTATAAGGTCTCTACTAGTTCTGTGCCAGAGTAGTATTTTCTTATGTAAATCCAAGTTGCAAGTATTGATACTTCTTCAACATAATTACAAACACCTACAAGTGAGAGTATCACCTACTCCTCTGACATACATACCCCTCTGTTCTTTGTTTCCCTGTGATACTCTATTTGTTTTGATACACAAAACTTCTATTGGCCATTACAAAGAACAGTGCTTGGCATAAAGACAATGATATGAGTTCAGAGATAGGGTTACCTGTCAAGGCTCGGCAATTCTTGTTGGCAATGCTGGGTGATCGACACGAGGGTTGGCGTCGAACCCCGGAAGGAGTTCTTCAAGTTCTGCGATGGAAGCTCTGATGATGCTACTCCTCTTCAATATGGAAGGAGTCGGCTGTCATCCTCTCCCTATTATATAGGTAGGGTTTGGAACAGCTCAAGAGGGAACGGATAGGGAGATCATTATTTCGAAATCAGTTTGGTTTGAATCTTATGGATTTGAATCTATCTCTTATTCAGAGATTTGAATACAGGAAGGAATCGGTTTTGAGAACAGGATTTGAATACTTGGGTTTTTGCACAAGCCCCCTGCTCATAACTTTTATTACCCCTGAGTCCTCTTGTTGATATTTCAAATAAACAATTACAAAACACAACCATTTTTATGAGACAAATGGAATAAAAAAGAGAAAAAAATATGAGAATAAAAATTTGGTCAAGGGGTTGACAATTCTCGTGTTGCACCCATCGATTCCAACTTTAACATGTTAGGGAAATTCAATGGAGAGCACTACCAAATCTGGAAGAGGAAGGTTTGCCTCAATCTTCAACTCGTAGATGTCGACAATGTGTTAACTGAGGAAGAACCGAAGGTTCCAGAAAATCGGACTACAACCGTGATTGCTGATGCTAATGCCAGGTTGTCCAAATGGAAGAAGGAAAATAGCCTCTATAGGCTTCTGATCCTCAATGCTATAGAGGACTCTCTGGAAAAATCTTATTCTAAGAAGACCAATGCCAGAGAAATTTGGTAATCTTTGGAGAAACTCTATGAAGATGACAAAAACATGGACAAGATATTTATCGTCGAAAAATATCACAAATGGCTCTTTGAAGACGAGAAGACGATGCTATCTCAGGTGAAGGAATTCCTGAAGTTGTGTCAAAATTGGAAGATGATGAGATGCCCCTCAACGACAAGTTCGTTGTTGGAGGAATCGCCTCCAAGCTTCCCGCTGGATAGAGCAAATTATATGCGAATATGCATAGGAAGAAACTGGAGATCCATTCGAAAAATCTCATGTAAGAAATTTATGTTAAGGACCAGATGAGGGCTCAACTGAAGGTGGACACTCTATCCAAGCAAATGGCTAAGGCCAACTTGCTCCAGTCGAAGTAATCCAAGGGAAAGCAGGTGGTTTCCCACCACAAGAAGAAGGATCTCACTAATCTGAAAGTGAAAGGGTGTTCTTTCTAGCACCAGAAGCCAAAGTCCAATGTGACTTGCTTTAACTGTGGCAAGAAAGGCTACTACAAGAGTGAATGCAGATCCAAGCCCAAGAAGTCAGAGCAAGGTGAGCCTAGTAAGTTTTTCATGGTTATTGATGTAATTCCTATGATTGCTCAGGTCACTGCGGTAGAGGTTGACTCTGACTGGTGGGTAGACACTAGTGCCACCAGCTATGTCTGCTCTAGCAAGGAATGGTTCACCACGTACAAACCAACCTCTGAAAATATTATGGTGGCGAACCAGGCATAAGCTTAAGTGCAAGGGATCGGGACGGTGGTGTTGAAGCTGACTTCAGGGAAGTCGCTGACGCTTCAAGATGTGAAGCATGTACCTGTTATTAAAAAAAACCTGATCTCTGGAGGCCTACTCTGTAACGTAGGCCTAAGGATGGACATCAATGTTGGCCAGATGGTGATGTCCATTAAAGGAACATACTTCGGAAAAGCCTTTTATACCGAAGGGATGTTTAAACTTCAGCTTGTAAATCATTCTAATGAAATTAATGGAATTGCTCACTATGATTATACTGTTGAGTTGTGGCATAATAGACTATGACATGTTCATTGTAAAAGAATAAACAAAATGTGTAGTCTAGGACTTATTCCCAAATGTGGGGGTAAGTTAGAGAAATGTGAAGTGTGTGCTCAGACGAAGATCACAAAGAAACCCTTTCATCGGGTTTATTGAAGCACATATCTTCTGGAGTTGGTACACTCCGACATCTGTGACTTCAAATAATTCTCTACAAAAGATGGGATGAAGTATTTCATAACCTTTATCGATGACTTCTCAAAATACGTGTTCGTCTACTTGCTGAAGTCTAAAGACAAAGCGTTCGAGAAGTTCAAAGAGTTCAGAGCCGAAGCTGAATGGCAAACTGGACAACAACTCAAGAGATTAAGAAGTGATCGAGGCGGAGAGTATCGGTCTCATGAATTTGTATCATTCTATAAAGAACATGGAATCATCAACGAGACTACTCCTTCGTATTCTCCTCAGTCCAACGGAGTAGCAAGAAGGAAGAACAGAACGTTGACAGAAATAATAAACTAAATGCTGTTGACTGTGGGACTTCTAAAATGCTAATAGGGAGAAGCTGCATTGACGGCCACTTTTATTCTGAATAGAGTGTCGTATGCAACTTCTGACATCACTCCTCATAAACTTTGGTTCAAAGTCAGACTTAAATTGAATATCATTCGAGTGTGGGGTTGTCTGGCATATATAAAGCTCCCAGATCTGAATATTCAGAAGCTCGGGACAAGGACTACGAAGACGATCTTCTTGGGATATGTCGAGAAGAGTAATGCTCGAAATTTTTTTGATATTGAATCAAATCATATCATTGAATCTCGCGATGCAGAATACTTTGAAAATAAATTTGCAAGCTATAAGAACATTATTCTTGCAGACATTCTGGAGAATAATGAGGTTTTGCAGGAACTTAAAGTTTCTAATGAGAACGTAGTCCAAGAAGAAGTTGTTGTTGAGGAGACAACACTTGAAACAGAACTCGCTGAGCCGTCAACTAAGCGAGTGAGGAGACCGAAGGACTTCGGAGATGACTTTTTCACCTATCATGTGGAAGCAGATCCGCTTACCTATGATGAGGCGATGAAGACCAGAGACGTTATTTTCTGGAAGAAGGTGATCGATAATGAAATTGATTCAATCATCTCCAATAATACTTGGGTGTTGATTGGTCTTCCTGAAGGAATGAAACTCATCGGATGCAAATGGATCTTCAAGAAGAAGATGGAAGCAGATGGAACTATTGACAAGTTCAAAGGTAGGCTAGTAGTCAAGGGGTTCTCTCAGAAGTAGGGGATCGACTACTTAGACACGTATGCTGCAGTAGTCCAGATGACCACCATCAGAATGTTAATTGATCTCGCAGCAATACATAAGTTGG
This sequence comes from Iris pallida, assembly GCA_029216955.1. Lineage (NCBI taxonomy): Eukaryota > Viridiplantae > Streptophyta > Magnoliopsida > Asparagales > Iridaceae > Iris > Iris pallida. Next base: position 7,630,368 of record JANAVB010012600.1, read on the forward strand.
TGATACATCATATGGATGTAAAGACAGCATTCCTGAATGGCGAGCTGACCGAAGAGATTTACATGTAACAGCCAGAAGGATTTGTCGTTAAGGGCCTTGAAGGTAAAGTCCGCAAGTTGGTGAAATCCTTGTACGGTCTGAAGCAGGCTCCCAAAATGTGGCATAAGAAGTTTGACAAGGTCATATGGTCAAATGGCTACAAGGTTAACGAAACGGACAATTGTGTTTACACAAAGTTCACTGATGGAAGAGGTGTAATCGTTTGTCGCTACGTAGACGACATGCTGATCCTAGGCACGGATATGGGCTGTGTTACGAAGACAAAGAAGTTCATCTCGACCAAGTTCAGTATAAAGGACTTGGGGGAAGCTGATGTGATCTTGGGCATCAAGATCATCCGGACGGACACTAGACTGACATTATCATAGTCTTATTATATTAAGAAGATGATCACATGCTACGGGTATCAGGATCTTCCAATGATCGATACGCCTTACAGGTGTGACCTGAAGGTGAAGCCGAATTCGAGGAAAAGCATCAGGCAGCTGGAGTATGCAAGCGTCATCGGGAGTTTGATGTACGCTACTATTGCCATTAGGCCAGACATAGCTTTCACCGTGGGAATGGTGAGTCGATTCACGAATAACCCAGTCACTAAGCACTGGAAAGCTATGAAACGGGTAATAAGATATCTCAAAAAGACTCAGACATATGCTCTGCACTACAGCGGAGAACCGCCAGTAATAGAAGGCTTCAGTGATGCGAGCTGGTGCTCAAAGGTGGAGAGCGAAAGATTCACAGGTGGATTCATTTTCTTCATGGGTAGAGCTGCTATATCGTGGAAGTCGAAGAAGCAGACTATGCTCTCTCGTTCCTCAATGGAATCTGAGTTTTTGTACTTGATTCTGCAGCAGAAGAAGTAGAATAGCTTTTGGAGCTCATGTATGATCTTCCAGTAGTTGGTGCACATCGATGATACCTATATACTGCGACAACCAGACGACTACTGCAGTGGCATCGAATGACCTCTTCAATAGAAAGAAGAGAACTGTGCAGCTAAAGCACAGAATAGTGCACGATCTCTTCAAGAGAGGTGTCATTGCAGTGATTTATGTTCGGAGTCAGGAGAACCTGGCGGATCTGTTCACAAAGGGCCTCAAACGCCAGCTGGTCAAAGACACAACAAGTAAAATTGGCTTGAAGGTATTCTGATATTGTGTTATTGTAATCCTATCATAAAATTTTATGCTATTAGTTCAAAGAGAAATCTACTAGGCATTTAGCTTTTGGTTCAAGGGAGGATCAATAACTGGAAAAATATCAGAAACAATAGGTACGTGTCCTCTGTGACATAGAAGGGATACGAACACACAACCACTGTTGTCTACTATATATTTTTTGCGGAGAACAGATCCTGTGGTAAGGATGGCTTAAACGCCTTAATGAGTTCTCAGACAGAGTGAATGCCTGTTGTGCTTTACAAGAAGCATGGTAGCACAACACTAAGGAGTGTTATAACTCCATGCTACAGTGGGGTGACTCCACCATGAGGTTCACAGGTAGGGTAATGCCTCGGATTTATAAGCCAAGTCACAGCGATGTAGCACCGCATATAGACAGGTAGCCTAATGTTGTATGATAAAATTAAAGAGTTGTAGAGAGCACTACAAAGGGGATGATGTCCTCATGTTACTATGGCAAGACACCAGAAAGAGGTACCCAGGTAGGTGTAACGCCTCGACTATGCAAGCTATGTCGTTGCGGCGTAACACCGCAAGGAAGCGCAAGGCTTCATGCTGGATAGTTTGGTACTACATAAAGGCTTGTGACCTCATGCTACAGTAGTATGATACTACGATGAGGTTCCCAGGTTGGGGTAATATCTCGAATTTAAGCCTGTCATAGCTGTGTAGCACTGCAAGGAAGCACAAGGCTTCATGCCATGTCTCTTTAATAAAGAACTCACCTAGAGTATATGAACAAAGATAGCAGGCCGTCTCTTGAGGGTAAACTTGTTCAGTGGAAAGAATTGCAGTTATGGTGTAGAATTCAAGGCTTATTCCATTCTTGTATCATACTACTGTTTGACCCATGCGGTAAGATTTAAGCCGTCAGCGACATCTATCCTAATGCATAATGGACAGTTACTGTGGGGAACATTCAAACCCATATATAGATATATGTGGAGGATTGTTGGTGTTTGGCCTTTAGAAGCTAAAAAAATACTCCCACATTGCCTAGGCCAAATGGATTGTATCTCCATATATAGATTTGCTTGTATTAAGAGATGTACAGAGGTATGGAGAGGCACATGGGTGCCATGTGGAGGTATTTTTCTAGCAGAAAGAGGGCTAACTCTAACAATGAAGCATTAATGCCTTTTATCATGCTCTTAGAATTTATTTCTTTAGAGCTAAGTCCCGTAGGGGCTTAGCGACTCGAACTTGAACTCGGGATTATGGGCTCATGAGGCGTAATGTGGCATTTTGTTGGTGCACTTTGCACTTAGCACGTCAGCATCGTCGCTAGGCGCATAGTACGCTTTAGTTGCGCTCGTTGTGCAAGCCTTTGCGCTGTCGATTATGCGCTCGTTCGTGCAGCCCGATCGCACGGCTAGATGGTGCGACCGGTTGGCTCGGCCAGATGGTGTTGTCCGATGGTGCGACAGTTTGCGCAGTACGTGCAGCACACGCGGTGCATATTTTGTACGGGTGTCAACGGTTGAAGCATATAAATAGTTGGCTGAAGAAGGGGGGAGGAAGCATATAAATAGTTGGCTGAAGAAGACTAGAACGGCTGTCAACGGTTTACGGTAAAGAAAGGCAATCCCTGCCAAAGACCTTAGGTATCATTCCATTTACCGGAATGATAACGTACTAACACTGATTTGGTATCAGAGCCATGATGGCTCAAGAGTAGGTACGTCCTAGTTTATTGCCTGTTTGATATGTAACTAATTTTATTATTCAGCTTAGTTGTTATAAGGTCTTCATGACGGAAGTCTGTGCTTTGTGGGTAGTTGGAGTATCTTTATTCTAGTTGATCGGCATACGAAAGAAATTCCAAAGTCGCGTAGGTCTTTGGCGGGGATTGCCTTTCTTTACCGTAAACTGTTGACAGCCGTGCTAGTCTTCTTCCTCCAACTATTTATAATTTTCACAGTTTTATCTTCAGAATTGTTATGAAGAAATATAACAACTTGTTTGTAATAATTAATTAGTTCATACTTAAACAGTTAGTGAAGTAGATTTTACTCAGATGAGTGAAGATTCGGTTCAGTAAATTGGCATGATAAAGAAGACCCTTAATAAGGGCAAAAATGTTAAGAACGTACATATGTACGAGTATCCAATAGTTGTTGAAGAGTTGAACAAATGGACGATTCCTAAGGTTCAACCAAAAGAGATCTATCAAATAGGGGACTTTTGATTTTCATTCCTCCATTGCAATAAAGACAATGGAAAAGACTATTCCTGTTAGTGACAACGAACAGATCTTTAAGTTATTATCGGATGAGGATATAGATCCGTATAGGAAGAAATATAATTTCCTCCATATTGGTTTAATTCAGATAGCATTGAAACCTTTAACTCTGCAGGGGTTGAACGCTTCATTAATAACATCATTGAGAGATGCTCGATGTTTAGATTATCACAAATCACTTATGGGTGTGATGCAGACTAGCCTATGTCAAGGACCAGTCTATTTTAATGTTTACCCCAATTTAAGTCTGTCCATCACAGACCCCAATATATTAGAATCTGTAACCTTAAATATGAAGACTTTTGGTTACAACTTTCTGCCCGGATCAAAAACTATAGCGATTATCTATAGGATTCATTATAAAGTGTTAAATACGTTAGCTCCTAAAGCAAAGCATTTAACAAAGCCTGGTAAGACTACTTTGATAGAAACCAATTTGATGACATCAAAGATATCGTTAAATAAAATAATTAAATAGGATGAAATCGTCTTCCCAAATGAATGGACTTTGAACTTGGCTATACCTCCTAAAGCCATTTTAGATACAAAAATTTATCAGATAGTGCAAAGTGATGATGGTGGTATTGAGGTTAGATCTACACCTCAATATAAAACCAAGATAATTAGTCCTAATTTTAGACTTGAAAATCCTCGCAATTCTACCAACGCTAGTAGACCTTCAATCTCTAGTAGACCTTCAACCTCCTATTATGAGAATAGAGAAGGGTCTGAAGTTACTGGGATAACTCTAAATGAGAACATACGCCTTGCTATTATGAGCCAGCAAAGTCTAAATTAGACTCTCCGACTGAGTCGAAAATGCGATATTAGTTTATTTTATGGATTACACGACCTATCCAAAAATCCAATAATCCTAAATACTGAATATAAAGAAAATATAGTTTTCAGACAATGGTTTGAAAAGAAGTATAATAAAGAAGAGAGATATCAATATCGTGATAAATATTATGCTCATATGAGTTCTATAGGAAAAATCGTATGGTTTGTTGAATGGTTTATAGAACACTATATCAAAGATGAGTTGATACAAATTAATGTGCTAGAAGATAATTATGTTAATTAGACCACGAATAAAGGAATAAAGCATCGTACGCTATATCCTACAAGTGATCCAATCATAATTCGTGCTCAGCACATGTTTGACAAAATAGAAGTAGTTTCTTTTTTTGAGAACTATTGAAAGCAAAGAAGAAACTATAAAAGAATTGCAAAACATAATAAAACAAAATAATTATACCAATAACTATATTCAGGTTATTGGGCAGTAATTAACAAGAGTCAAAATTGCGCTTGATCTGGTGATTGGTAGATTAAAGGCAATCAATATTGAAATACCTCAAGTTCCAAAGTCTGAAATAAGACAGACTGAGAATGTTCTGATTCAACCTCTAGTTGAAATTCAGGATTATAAATTGAATCATGAAATTTCTATCAAAGATTTGATAGAAAAGGTTAAAGGAATGTCTTTACATATGCTTGATGTTGAAGATTCAGTAGATGGTAATATAATAGAAGCATCAGATGACCTAGGAAATAAATTAGAAGATTTGGAAATAAGTCCAATCAGTATTGAGGCAATACAAAAATCGTTTCAATCCTCTGATATTCCAGTTTCTTCATCAGGAATGATAAATAAAATAAACTATGTTAAGCCAAGATTGTCAAAATATTATTATAAATGACCCACACCGATGGTTGTGCTGTTCGAAGAGAATGATGATATCATTCAAAATAATTATCAAGGTGGTACTATCTATGAATGGAACATAGATGGTCAATCTGATAAACAGATTCATGATACTTTATATAGGATGATTATGTATGCCACAATTGCAAGAACTGGTGGTAATACTGATTCTAGCTTTGCTAAATTCATAACCTGTGGTTTTATGGGCATCCTTAAAGGTTGGAAGGATCATTGTATTTCAACAACTCAAAAGGAAACAATATATACTGCTGTTAAAACTGAGAATATGGTTGGCTCAGCAGATGCTGTTTATACTCTAATTTGTACTATACTAGAACATTTTACTGGCGACATTTCGGACGAGGGAGAGAAGATAAGAACTCTCTTATAAAACCTTAGATGCCCGACTTTAGCTTACTTTAGATGGTATAAAGATATTTCTTGAGTAGGGTTATGCAATTAGGTGATGCCAATAGTGCTCATTGGAAATCCAAATTTATTGATGGATTATCCAACTTGTTTGCTGAAAGAGTCAAACAAGGGATGCGTAATAAGCACGCTAGAATTATTCCTTATGATAAATTTACTTACGGATATTTGGTAAGTATTTGCATACAAGAAGGATTAGCTTTATGCAACGATCTTAAATTAAGAAATCAGTTAAAATCTCAGAGAATAACTGAGAGAAATCAGTTAGGAGAATTCTGTAGTCAATTTGCTATTGATACTCACAAGCCTCTTACTAATAAGAAAATTTCTAAAGGTAGAAATCTGGATAGGAGTTATAAAAGGAAAAATAATTATAAGAAAAATAAAAGAAATTTTCCTTATCAAGATAAAAAAGATCATCATTTTTCTCATAGAAGAAAACAATACTTCAAAAGGATCTAATAAAATGGTCAAGTGTTTTAGATGTGGTAAATTAGGCCACTATGCTAGCAAATGCTATGTAAAAAAGAAAATAGAAGAGATTCAAGATGAAGGATTAAGAAAGACTATTCTAAAAATTATGATTAATTCTGATTCTGAAAAGGAGTCTAGATAAACAGACAATGAATCATCTTCAGATGAAAAAATTTGTGATAGCAACTGCCAATGCAATAATTGTTCAATACAAGAAGATGCGTTGTATATGGGCTCATGAGCTGAGCTGAGCCGAGCTCCCAGATCCATTAGATATGGGAGGGAAGCAATGAGATGCTGCCATGTGTCCCCAGTCGTTGAAGCCACGATTGAGTTTTATTATATATATATATATATATATATATATATATATATATATATATATATATATATATATATATATAAATAAAATATATATATATATATATATATATAACCAATAAATAACATATAGGTATATCAAATAGAATAAAATTTGACTAATCTCTTAGTGTGACACGTTTTATATACTCAAACACAATAAAAATATTTTGACCTTATATTATATTAAAATTTATTCACTATATTTATTAAAGTCTATATTAAAACTTTTGTATACACAAATAAATAGATAATATGTATATACGGATTCATACTCAAGATTTTAGGAGGTTTACATTCTACCAAACTTACAAAAATTTCGTCCTCGAAATTAATAAATAATTATGGTAGGTAGGCTTCAGGAGAAGGAGAGTTTCTTGATAAGAAAATACAGTAAAACATTGGGAGATGGAAATGACATTCAATGAAACAGGCAGTTTAGATATCTAAAAAAATAAAATAAACTGATGTAGTTTAGAAATGATCACATATATGACATTCCAATCAGTGTCTAAGTTTCGATGAACTCTATCATCAAATCTATAAATGTGTAACCCCAAAAATAGGCAATAATTTCCCCAATCTCAAACTATGAACAATAACTCAATATTTGAGATTTAAATTCATGATTAACCTTATCACAAACTTCAAAAACATTGATTTAACAAATCATCAATATCGCCTTAGCAATACTATTCGTTCAAATTAATATTTATCCTCAAAATTTTACTCCACCAAAATTTTAAATTGCTTGAAAAATAATTTCTCAAATTAAATTCCGCCTTCAATAATCTCCTCAAAGTTTAAATTCAATAGATCTCCAACTTAAAGATTTTCCTTTTATTGTCATCAATTTAGTCGAAGCGAAAATCAAATTCATATTAACATGAAATTCATATCCATAATTGTCATACAAATTGAATCCTTAAAACATCAAGAATTTAAGACTTTCCCTCTTCAATATTTGAGTAACCTCGAAAACTAATAACATCAAACACCCTATGAAATTTTTTCTCAATTTCATCGGTTGATGTTTACCCCAAATTTGACATATATCCCAATCTTGTATATGTGCTACATAATCTCATAATCATCCTATTCAACTATACCTCTAATTTCTCTTCTACGAATTTTCTAATCGAGTCATGTTATAATTGAAGGGTGTCATGATTCGATTTCCATCTTTGCACAAGGGAAACATCTCAAGAACAAGGTTGTAAGAATCACGGAGAAGATTAATGAATACTCCTCCATGAAATCAATTGGGAGGGAAAGAAATCCATATGAGGGTTGCTAGTTACGCATGAAGTAAAGGGAATTAGGGTTAAGAAATCAAGAGGAGAAATACTAGAGGCTCATAATACATGGTTCTTTGAGAGAAGACAATCTTCTAGGTTGGGGGTACGATCAAGGGAACGATTCTAATCATTCTCAAGTTTCAAATGATTAGAGGGAACTGACGATAGATTTTAGGATTGAGGGAAGAGATGAGTAACTTAACATGAGGATATAGTTACATGGCCTGGTCGATGACTAACTACACTTGTGGATATACAACTATCATGGCCATAGATGCTATGGCAAACCAAGGTGGGACAATCCTATCTCATTAGGTGATATTCTGTCCACAACAATTCCCTTGCTCCTAAATTCAAATCTTTTAATTTGAGTTTCCTCAAAAAGTTCCTCAATATGCATTTTTAAATCTCAACATAATACACCAAATTCCTTAATTGTTATAGATCGTCAATAATAACTTAAAATTTCCAAAATCCTTAGTCACACCTTGAGATAAACTTTATCGTGTTTATTGACCCTTTTTCTCTCTTATTCTTTTTTTCCTTTTTTATCCAAAACTTTTATCATTCGATTTCTATTCTCAAAATATAATATAATATATATATATATATATATATATATATATATATATATATATATATATATATATATATCCATTTACCTTAATAAGTCATAAATATTTCCTAGAAATCTTCAAAAGTCAAAACTACTTTATTTCCTCAATCTTATATATAGATTCCGTCGATTGTCTTATGAACACCATCTAGTAGTCTCATCAACATTAAAAAATTTCTAACTATCGTTTGATGGTGATAATATCACTACTACCCAACTTAGAATTTACTAATCTTTTACACAAGATCATACTTTTAAGAAAAATAGCGTTCATCGATCCTCGAAATATTAATGCCTTTATAACCTCTAATGCATTCTTGTTGATAAAATTGCGGATTCCCAGGACCCTAGTTTGGTGTGCATATTGATTGATAGAAAGTTAAACAGATATAAACGTGTTCTAACCCTTCATAGGCGGAAACTAGGATTCACAAATTATACCTGCGGTGGGAAGAAGACAACAGTTCCTAGCAATCTCAAGCAGTCACGACCCCAAGATCTTCTGCACATATTCCTTCCTCGGGTTGGATGTTGTGTGGGCGATAATCTCCCAACCTTTTCTTCTCCTTGACAGCCCCTTCTTTCTCTCCTTATGCGGATCAAAAATTTAGAGAAAGCTTCTTAGTTCTAATGATCATTTGTCGGCTAGAGAATAGAGGATATATATAAGACTACGACAGGGACCGTGAGGAGATATTAGGGTTAGGTCTCCTAACGGATCTGGGTGTCCTGTGTTCAGCCCGAACACACAACCCAGGCCTATTAACAATAGCTCGATCCACTAATGAGCTATTATTGCACTACCTTCCTAATCCCAAATTATGATTGTGGGCTCCTTCTATTATATGCTCGTTTGGCTCCCCATGTTAAGATATCGAATGTCCGTCGATCAGATTAATTTACTGATAACTATATTGATCGACATCTTTTATCCTTAAGTAGTATCACTCAACTTTATTTGTCATGTCGGATATAATCCACCTGCAGGGTTTACATGACAATCCTTATGAGCTCCTTAAGGGGACATCATCAACCCGACGTATCAGGACATGGATTTCTTTTATAATCAACAACCCATTATACTTACAATATTATTACCCAATTCATAGAGGTTGTTGACCCATAATGAATCTGACTCTTTTATGAGTCAAAGTAATGCACACTGCATATACATGTCTGTTATTATATCCAGATTAAGAGCACAAGCATCCATAATAACAGAGGTGTCTGTTCTCTTATGTAGTCTGTACAAAGAGAACAACCTCAAGTGGTCATGTTCAATACACACAAAGTGTACTAGTGTAAACCTATAGTCAAGATAGATTAATACCATATTACACTTCAACCTTTCCAATAGATTGTCCAAGTCCATCTAGGTTGTGAACCATTTATATATTCCATAGGGAACTAATAATATGATCTTCTGTGTAACACCAAACACCATATTATCAACAATATAGAGTATCAAACACTTGCATCAACACTTGTAACAAATACAATATGCAAACATTGTCCATATGATTCTCTTTCAAAATTTAAGGAAATAAAGTTAATACAAAAGTGATGCTTTTAGTATATAACCCTAACAATCTTCCACTTATATTCAAAGTATTGCTTTTCAGTATACTATTAAAAATCTTCTACTTATACTTAAAGCCATGCTGCTACACATCTGACTCCCATTCCCTCAACATGACTATCAAAAGCCTTAGCCGGTAAGCTCTTTGTAAAGTGATCCGTTAGGTTGTCGGCTGATGCTATCTTGATCACAGCAACCTTTCCTTTCTTTACGAAATCTCGTATCAGGTGGTAATTGTGCTCAATGTGTTTACCTGTCTTATGGGCTCGTGGTTCCTTCGAGTTTGCAACTGCACCACTATTATCACAATAAAGTGTAATAGCCTTAGGCAGACTAGGTACCACATCCAAATCCAACAGAAAGTTTCTAAGCCAAACCGCTTCTTTGGATCCCTCAAAGCTGCCACATACTCAGCTTCCATGGTGGAATCAGCAATACATTTTTGCTTGATACTCCTCCATACAATGGCTCCACCTTCCAAAGTAAATACATAACCTAAGGTCGATTTTCTAGAATCCCTATCTAACTGAATATCTGAGTCTATATACCCCAAAGGAACTAGACTATCTGCCTGGTAAACTAGCATATACTCTTTAGTCCTTTTTAGGTACTTCAAAATATGCTTTACTGCAGTCCAGTGGTCTTATCCTGGGTTAGATTGATATCTGCTGACCATGCCAACGGCAAAGCAGATGTCTGGTACATAGCATTACATGCATTAAGCTTACTACTGCTGAAGCATAAGGAACTGCTTTTATGTTCTCTATCTCTTTAGATGTCCTCGGACACTGCTCCTTTGATAGAGCAATTCCATGCCTAAAAGGTAAAAAAAATCTTTCTTAGAATTTTGCATGCTAAAACGAGTTAGTACAGTATCGACATAGGAAGCTTGGGACAAGCCCAACATCCTTTTCTTGCGATCTCATAGAACTTTGATCCCAAGGATGTGACCAACTTATCCCAAGTCCTTCATATCAAACTGTTTGGATAACCATACCCTTACATCAGATAACACCTTCACATTGTTTCCAATAAGCAAGATGTCATCTACGTAAAGTACTAGGAATACCACCACATTTCTATCACACTTTCTGTATACACATGATTCATCTTGACATTGATCAAATCTATAGGATTTTATCACCTGATCAAAATATATGTTCCAAGATCTGGAAGCTTGCTTAAGTCAATAAATAGACTTCTTGAGCTTACAAACAAGATGCTCTTGGTCTTTTTCAATGAACTCGTCTGATTGCTTCATATAGATGTCTCCCTCAAGACTTCCATTAAGAAAAGCTGTCTTGACATCCATTTGCCAAATCTTATAATCGAGATGAGCTGCAATAGATAAAAGAATTCGGACAGACTTAAGCATGGCTACTGAAGAAATGGTTTCCTCATAATCGATACCCTCTTTTTGAGTAAAACCTTTTACAATAAGCCGAGCTTTAAAGGTTTCAACCTTACCGTCTGATCCTCTTTTTCTCTTATAGACCCACTTGCATCCAATGACTTTTACACCAACGGGTGGTTCTACAAGCTCCCAGACCTGATTGGAATCAATAGATTCTATTTCAGATATTATTACTTTTTGCCAAGACTCTACATCTTTATCTTGGAGTGCTTCGTTATAGGCACAGGGATCATAATCTTGTTCCTCAGGGACGAAGTCTGACAACTCTCCCAAGAACATATATCTATCAGGTTATATCACAACCCTGCCACTACGACGAGATACTATCGGTTATGGTGTAACATTTGTGACATGTGCATTTATTTGTGGTTCATCCTCTTGTACTGTTGGTACTGAAGTACTTGGAGTCTCATCTCTCAGTTCTTCTAGAACAACTCTACTTATGGGTTTATGGTTCATCACATAGTCTTCCTCTAAGAATCGGGCATTTGTGCTAACAATGACCTTCTAATCCTTAGGACTATAAAATAAACCTCATTTCATTCCTCTTGGATAGCCTACAAACAAGCGTACTTCTGTACGAGATTCCAACTTATCTGCTTTCCCATTCAGCACATGCGCTGGACTACCCCAAATTCGAATATGTTTCAGACTAAGCTTACGCCCAATCCACAGCTCTGTGGGAGTAAGAGGTACTGACTTAGAAGGAACCAAGTTCAGAATATAAGCTGCAGTCTCTAAGGAATATCCCCAAAATGAATCTGGTAAATCTGAATAGCTCATCATTGATCTAACCATCTCCATAAGAGTTCTATTCCTTCTTTCGGCTACACCATTCTGCTGTGGCGTTTCAGGTGCAGTCAATTGGCATGTAATCCCAGCCTCTGATAAATAATTCCTAAACTCTCCAAAGAGGTACTCGCCACCACGATCTGATCGTAATGACTTGATACATTTTTTATAACGTTTCTCCGTTTCAGCTATGTACTCTTTGAATTTCTCAAAGCACTCAGATTTACGGTGCATCAAATAAATGTATCGATACCTTGAATAATCGTCAATAAATGTGACAAAATATTCAAAGCCACCTCTAGCTTGGATAGTCATGAGTCCACACAAATCAGAATGAACTAATTCTAACACATCTTTGGCCCTATACCCCTTTGCCGTAAAAGGCATTTTGTTATTTTACCTTCCAAGCAGGATTCACAGACTGGTAGTGTCTCCACTTCCAATGAACTCAAAGGTCCATCTTCAACTAGTCTTTGAATCCTTCTTAGGTTAATATGCCCCAATCGCAAGTGCCAAAGATTTGTTTGGTTCATATAAGAAGGTTCTTTTCTCTTATTTAAGTTATATGACATATTATTCATTTCCATAAGTTGCATTGTAGGCGAAATAGGATTAATGACATACAAATTATCAACTAATGCACCAGAACAGATAAAATATTTATTCTTTCTTATAACATTATTGTCATTAAAATAAACTGAATATCCATCCTTAACTAACATAGAAACAGAAATTAAATTCCTTCTAAGTGAAGGTGCATAAAGACAATCTCACAATGTCAAAGACTGGTTTCTACCAAAAGATAAAGTAACATCTCCTAATGCAACGACCACTACTTTTGTAGCGTCACCCATGAACAAGCATATCTCTCCATCACTGAGCCGCCTGGTTTCCTTGAACCCCTGCAATGTATTGCAGACATGATTTGTGGCTCATGTATCTACATACTAGGTGTCAGTAGATAACACCGCTAAACATGTTTCAACTACTAGTAAATGAGATATACCTTCTTTGTTCCCTTATTTGAGAAGTGGACAGTCAGTCTTCCAATGTCCTGACCCTTTGCACTTGAAATATTTGCCTTTCGGCTTTTTCACAATGCCTTGAGGTCTCATACCCTTCTTTGCTCAGTTTTTTTGTTTCTGAATGTTATTCTTCTTCTTACCGCCTTTTGGCTTAGAAGTAGAAGCTTTTTCAGAAACAAAAATATGACCACTCTGCCTAAAGTGAGATTCAGCATCCTGTAGCTCTTTTGCAAGTTCTACCAAACTATACAACCTTTTGTTCATGTTGTAATTAAGGCAAAAATTGTCAAAACTTTTAGGCAGAGTCCTGAGAATGATATCGACCTAGAATTTCCTATCAATTTTAGCTCCAAGGATCTCCATCTCATTCAGATGACCCATCATCTTGAGAACATGATCCCTTACTGGTGTACTCTCAGCCATTTTTGTATCCATCAAACACTTCATAGCAAACTACCTAGCTGCTCTACTCTGATGTCCGAAGAGTTCCTTGAGGTTATACATCATGTCATAAGCTGTGGCCATGGCCTGATGCTGATGTTACAGTACATTTGACATAGATGCCAGAATGTAACACCGTGCCATCTCATCTGCCTTTTTCCACTTCTTATAGGCCTCTTTGACCTCTTCATCAGAGTTAGCAAGCTTAGGTGGACATTCCTCAACAAGTACATATTTGTACTCCTCAGCAGTCAGGACAATGTCCAAAATACGTTTCCAGTCAATATAATTAGGTCCAGTAAGCTTGTTTTCTTTAAGAATTACCATAAGTGGACTGAAAGAACCCATTTTTAAATACTGAGAATCACATAAATAAAAATTATGTAGGGCAAAAAACTTTTTGAATTAATTAAATAATGATTCCCTCAAACCAATAATAAGAAATTCACCAACACCTTGAACATCATGAATTTAGCATGCCACGATAGTGTGGACATACAAATAATATAGCGACTCCGATGGGGGAGGATACCATTATTTGTATCTAAGTGTATACCATTACTTGATACTAAGTCCATTACCTTGTAATAAGTTTCTTCAGATGTAGAAGTGTACACATACTAGGTAACTTTCTATAATTATCCCTAAAGAAGTTTGTACTGGTGATCCATAATTATACTCATCCAATATGGAGGAAAGCTCTAAAGCCAACACGCAAGTATAATTACATCACCAACAAACCAGTAATGGAAACCATAGGATTTATGACAAATAGTTGGATCTAAGATGCCTGCAAAACCGAGTTATAATAGATCTACATCTACCGACTATTACACAGAGCAAGTTTTAATTACATCCAGAATAACAACAAGATCCACGACATGTCCGTGGTTTAAAACAACACAAACAAAAACATGCATTGGACCATAATAGTTGGATCTAAGATGCCTGCAAAATCGAGTTATAATAGATCTACATCTACCGACTATTACACAGAGCAAGTTTTATTGGACAACATAGACGTATCAATCAATACACAGATCCAAAGTGGCTCTGATACCAATTGATGGAACTGGGAATTCTCAGGACCCTAGTTTGGTGTGCATATTGATTGTAGAAAGTTAAACAGATATAAACGTGTTCTAACCCTTCATAGGCAGAAACTAGGGTTCACGAATTATACCTACGGCGTGAAGAAGACAACAGTTTCTAGCAATCTCAAGCGGTCACGACCCCAAGATCTTCTGCACGTATATCTTTCTCAGGTTGGACGTTGTGTGGGCGACGATCTCCCAACATTTTCTTCTCCTTGACAGTCCCTTCTTTCTCTCCTTATATTGATCACGAATTTAGAGAAAGCTTCTTAATTCTAATGATCATTTGGCGGCCAGAGAATAGAGAATATATATAAGGCTACGGCAGGGACCATGAGGAGAAATTAGGGTTAGGTCTCCTAACGGATCTGGGTGTCCTGTGTTCAGCCCGAACACACAACCCAGGCCCATTTACAATAGCTCGGTCCACTAATGAGCTATTGTTGCACTACCTTCCTAATCCCAAATTATGATTGTGGGCTCCTTATATTATATGCTCGTTTAGCTTCCCATGTTAAGATATCGAATGTTCGTCGATCAGATTAATTTACTGACAAACTATATTGATCGACATCTTTTGTCCTTAAGTAGTACCACTCAACTTTATTTGTCATGTCGGATATAATCCACCGACAGGGTTTACATGACAATCCTTGTGAGCTCCTTAAGGGGATATCATCAACCCGACGTATCGGAACAAGAATTCCTTTTATAATCAACAGCCCATTATACATACAATGTTATTACCCAATTCATAGAGGTTGTTGACCCATAATGAATCTTACTCTTTTATGAGTCAAAGAAATGCACACTGCATATACATGTCTGTTATTATATCCGGATTAAGAGCACAAGCATCCACAATAACTGAGGTGTCTGTTCTCTTATGTACTAAGTACAAAGAGAACATCCTCAAGTGGTCTTATTCAATACACATAAAATGTACTGGTGTAAACCTATAGTCAAGATAGACTAATACCAGATTACACTACAACCTTTCCAATAGATTGTCCAAGTCCATCTAGGTTGCGAACCATTTATATATTCCATAAGGAACTGATAATATGATCTTCTGTGTGACACCACACACCATATTATCTATAATATAGAGTATCAGACACTTGCATCAACACTTGTAACAAATATAATATGCAAACGTTGTCCATATGATTCTCATTCAAAATTTAAGGAAATAAAGTTAATACAAAAGTGATGCTTTTAGTATATAACCCTAAAAAATGTCAAGATAATCCTTCTAACTATATAATTGACCTATGTGCTGATACTAGTGTAGTCATCTTCCTAACCTCTATTAAATACGAGAAATAAGATTCACGGTAGAAAGGAATCAAGCAAGCACTACTACAAAAATAGATAATAATGACGGCTAAATATGTTAATTGATGACATTTGTTTGGCCGTCATCTATGAAGGGGTCATCTTTGCCATTAGAAATCAATAACAGCTTAACGCACATTGTCTTTATTTATAAAAGACGACTTTTACGTGTCATCTTTATTTAGAAAAGATGACTTCTATGTGTTATCTTTATTTATATTAGATGGCTTTTATCATGAAAAATCAATGACAAATAAACACACGTCATTTTTATTTATAAAATATGACTTTTATGTGTCTTCTTTATTTACAAAAGACGACTTCTATGCATCATCTTTATTTACAAAAGATGACTTTTACGTATCATTTATATGTATAAAAGATGACTTCTACACGTCATCTTTATTTAAAAAAGATTACATTTATCATAAGAAATCAATGACAGTTCAATACACGTCATCTTTATCAATAAAAGATGACTTTTATGCATCTTCATTATTTACAAAGATGACTTTTATTCGTCATTAAATTCTGTTATTTTTATAGCACCAATTTTTTGCATTTTGCATCCGTATTCCATAATTTTTATTTTGTGTACAATATCCCATATAAGAAAAATAAAGAAGAAGAAAAATAAACACTTAACACCAACAAAAAAAAATCTTTCATTTCATAATTATTCAAAATGCCAACATTGAACTATAACAATATTATTTCAGTCTCAAACGTTCAAAAAATAAATTTTACAATACTTCCAAAATTTTTGAATGCATCATTTTTTACATACAATCTTCATTAACAATATCTAGGATAAATTTGGCCAGCTATCATCTCATTTTATCAATTTCTCTAACAGAGTAATCCTTTCTTCCAGCAAACTACAAAAATAAACATAAAATCAATTATTATATCATGTTATACCAATACAACTAATACTACCTTAATATATAGAAAAACCTCAACAGCCAATTTACCATATTTTCTGTTAAAGAAACCTAAATTAAAACTTAGCTTCACACACTTCCATGTTAGACTTTTTCACTCCATCTTCCTTTGAGCAAGCCATATCTTAAAAGTGTTGATGTACACCAAAACCATATAGAATCTAGGAGGAATAGCAAACTAACCAAGCTCATAAAATGCAATATTGTATTGGATTAAAGTAGATGCATGAACCTAAGAAATCACATGATAAAATAAAGTATTGATGTAACATCTAATTGATGATAATTTAACAAGTGATATTCATAGTTTGACGATTTACATTTAGGCTTTACTGCGCAGAAGAGTTGCTTTGTATTACTCTATCAAAGCCTGTGATGCAAGGATAGGACCATTTGTCTTCTTGTACCATCTGATACAAACCAGATAATAAAACACATAAGATACAGTCAGATTAGTTTCGAATACGGTTGCCACCTTATCAATCGCCAAAATCAATCCCAATAGGCAGTGAATAACGTTGATCCATAGTTTCTTTTGGGGAAACAACTCCAGAAATGGCTACGAAAATTGTTTTGACGAAGAAGCCAAATCATATCAGTATGAAATGTGAAATCAACTAAAACAACATACATGTTTAGTTTCAGTTAAATGGGCTGCACAAGTACAAGTTAGATATTAATGTGAAAGCCACTAAAATGCCCAAGTCAAATGAAGGTGCTTAAATCTTAAAGATTAGAAGTTCCATTATGTTGAAAGGATCAAATAATACACTAACATAGGCCCTTGCTGTGCATACAACCAGCAGAGTAGAGGTGTATACTAACTGCAGTCACCCATGCTGCTCTTGCACCTTCTCATCTACAGCTTTTGTAGTTCAACTACACATCAATCCTGCAATAAAATCCACAGCTATCCTCACACCCATAATTCCATACTAAGACTATAGACACAGGAAAATGTGATGCCCACTGCCGTCCACTGTAGTGCTCCGACCCGCAAGATGCCTTATGATTGATGGTTGGTTCGATGAAGCCTTGTTGGACTTTGGAATATGCGAAGGATCGCTTGGAAGGCTATGCGATTGTGGCAGGAATTGTCTTATAAATGTGAGTAGTGTTGAACCCTTCGAAGATCCTTTAGCCTCACGCTTAAAATAAGGATGAGAATGCTATGTTTCTTGTTGACTTGCTTAATAACACCTTGCGTGGAATTCAGAAAGATAATTAATCACCAGAACGTAAACTGTTGTTGCTAGATGAATTGTATGCTTGTACGATGTTGCGATGAAATACATGACAGGTGAAGCATAGTCCCAAATACATGGGCGGTGAGTACATTGAGTTGGTTGGAAAGATGTATGGTACCAAAGATGTGGCAAAGGGATTGGGTAACAACATTCTATTATTCCGTCGTCGATGTAGAATGTTGATTATGCCAAGACCCTGGAAAGATGGCAATACGAATGAGAATGGTGGCTGAATTACTTAGTTTTCCTTATCATGCATTATATGTTTTTTTCTTAGATAAGTTGCATATACTTGCATGGTCATGGAGAACTTGTATACAAGGTAGTTACTAGAATGGTAATCCACAACCACAGACCCGGTTCATTCTAGGGGAAACAAGGATGGTGTCGACGTACTGACATCGGGATTTACAGTTGGGGCTTGCTACCGCCCACTGAAAGGATGCCGAAATCCTATGGTGCTGAAGTAGTAGCACGGTGTTCAGAAACCTCCCATGGATTCGCACCCCATTCGGAGTTAGTCGTTCGCCAGTAAAATGGTCCAAGATGGCGTGTCGCCAGTGACCTTCATATAGATAGGTCCAGTGCTAATGATGTCTTATGCAGGCAGAGTAAGTTATTACTCAAATACAAGGAAGGATGTCGGCAGTTGGTAAGAATCACCTGAACGGTGATAATTATATTGAATCATGATATTGTTTATAACAATGTCTTGTGCAGGGCTGAGTAAGTATTATAAATGTACAGGGATGGCTACACGACCTTGGGTAAGAATCACCAAAAGGGTGATAACTGTATGTTTTAAATTATATTGGCTATGAGATTTGCATGCTTTACTTCTTGTCGGATACAAACATGAAATTGACCTAAGGCAATGAGAAAGACCACGGTTAATAATGTTCTATAACAAGATTACTTAGTGTTGTCTTCTTAGGTGAGTTGGGCCAGCACCGCTCGCCAGTACATTGACGATGTACTGACCCACGTTGTGGGCAATATTACAGGTGCTTGCGTATGGGGGAAAATCGTTTGATCAGTGCTGGGCATCGATGATTCGGATGGGTGTGCAGAAGCTCTTCTTGCAAGACGATGTCTTCTGCTAAAGGGCAAGTGTATATATTCAGTTGGCTAATCAAAGTCTTGTAATCAGTTGTAAACTCTGTATTCCACTGCAAGTCTTGTGATCCATTGCAATTATCAATAAAGAGATACATTTCTTCATATCTTGTGTGAGTTCAATTTATCTGTTCAGTTTTGCTGTGCTGTCGTTGTTTTTCTGAGAAATACCAGAAACTGTAATGGTTTTGCCTTGTACAAGTGCAATCTTGACTTGTACGACATCACGCCCAGTGGCTAGATTTTGATCCTCCAGGATCGGGGCGTGACATCCACAAGTCACTACTTCTAGATAGGTCCAATACATGTCAACCACCTTTTTTTAATATAATCGCAAGTGTAGCCTTGAGACCGTAATATAAAGGACAACTATTAGACTAACATCTAGTTTTAGGAATATCTAGCATAAACAGAGATAAAAGACTAGTTTGAGGGTTATCTAGCATAAGTAGAGCAAAAAAAGTTTGAGGGTATTTAAGATTCAGGAGAATGTACAAAATGATGCGTATATATGAAATAGGACAAAGACATACATAGGTTTGCAATACCTGAACTAAGGCATCATGTCGTGATTCGAAAACAATCAGGAGCATGGAGATAGAACACTTCCAGTCCTATAGAAAAATATATATATAAGGAAAATTATTTGTATAAGGTTCAAGAGTAAGGCAATATGAACCATATGTTACCAAAATGCGCAGCTGATGCGTGAGTTTTTGAGGAATATACTATCACGTGCTTCATATCTTCCGAGACATTATCAAATACGTACGCACAAAAGATTGGATCATCAGGAAAGTCCCATAGTATTTGCACCTAGAGATATTTGCCTCAATAACTAATGCATGTAATGAATAGAAGGATAAACAAATTCAATTGGAGACTTAGTTGGTTCATCAAAATATAAATCATATAATGGACCTAATTCATCATCTGGTAGGAGCGGAGGCCTACATAACAAAAAGGAAAACTTTGTTTATAGTATAGAAAGTTACCATTAACACTACAAAATGGGGCTGAAAAAATTGAACCTTTTGCAAGTAATTTTCCTTCTGTGCAGCAGTCCCATGTCGCACCTATAAATGAAATCTCAACATTTGTTAATATAAGTAACCATTAACAAAACTAAAAGTATTAAAAGAAACCCAAGTGAGAACACTTCCATATACCAGTTGATTTATACAGAGGTTTGAATGGGTGCCATAGGAAAGTCCAACATCTCCAGAAGTACGACTTATTTTCTCCATTGCTATACAATGGTACAAGTACCCAAGACCAAGCCCTCCATATTCCTCTACAAGGAACATATTGAAGTAATGATGAACAAAGATTGGATTTAACTATTATTAAACCAATATCCCAATAATAAGTTCTTTGTGCCAGAGTTCTACTATGTTATGTTCACTAGTAACATCTCATCCATAAGCAATAGCTGTTTCACGAGAATTCCACGGTTCCAAATCCATGACACCATAGGTAGAGGGAGGGTCTAGTTTATTAAAATGAATGCATGTCTGATTGCTCGAAGAGAAACAAATTAGGGTATTCATTAGTTTATATTATTTGAGAGGTAGAAAAAAATTAAGATATAACATTGATGATAGAGTAATCTCAAGCTCACCATAAACATTTCAAGGACAACTAGAAGGGCAAAACGGAAAATATGAGCACATTTTTTTGCAAATATAATGTAATAAGAAACTAGAAACAATAATTGCTAACATTAACTTTCCTAAGGAGAAAAAAGTTTAAAATAACGTATTCTTAACAATTTTACCTGGGGCAGTAATTTCATGGAGATTGAAATCCCCCATGAGTTTCCACAAGTTAACATGCTAAAACAATCACAAATCAATCAATACAATTAAGTAGATCATGCACCAAACGAAAGGTGTATCATACAACCTTTGGAACAAGATTAGTAGCATCCAATGTAGCTGCATGTGGACCGATGTTTTCTTGGGCAAACTGGGAAACACTATCTTTAAACTGCAAATTAAACACACAAATGTCAACTTAGATTGATAATCCTAAATCTAGAATGATAGGTTAACATTGCATATTAGGAACAAAACATAGTATAACTAGTTAAAGTACGTAGAGGGCCCTAAAATTGCTATATTATAACCACCAGCAACAACATACATAAACAAAACGTTTTCATAATTCAATACTACAAATGCACATACTAGAACTTTACTTCATCATTTACGTTTGTTGCCTTTGAGTTTTCCGTTGACAGGCATTAAGTCAAACTTCATCATCATCATCCATACATCCAAGCCTTCTCTCTCAGACTGAGTCGGATAAGAAGTATAAATGCCCCATAAAAATAAAAAAAAACTTATGACATGTTGGCAAACTGAAGTCACGGATACGACATGACATGATTCAGGCACGCTACACAGGTCTCTACAACACCTGCAACCAAGAAAATAAAGATATGTTGTTACAGGACGCTTGATTGATCTAGTTTGCATCTACTCTCCAAGATATATAACTGAGGAAAAATAAAATAATTTGAAAGTAATAAACTAATATGTAATAATTTATCACAAACATTATTCATAATATATTATGAACATTATAATGTCTATGAATGACTTGTAATCCTCATATGAAATGGAAGACATTGATATCAAGATGAAAAAAAATTCTAATTGGCTTATATACCTTCTCGACTGAAATGTCTCCTTGCAAAGTCATGGTCCTCATATTTTTTAAAAATCCTACAAGGTTAAAATTTTACAATAAAGATTAAGATTATTATCCAGTATAAAGGCATTAAAAGCATGTTTTCTTAACAAAATGAACACTATCATCAATAGGATCAATTGAACAAGGGAAGCTAACTAGACTACGAAGGCAATATATGTGAGAGTAAAGGGCTATTTTGCATGCCATAAAAGAAACTATATCAGAGCCGTGTCCGTTGTTCGTGTCCATATAATAAAAGTATCCATGTCAAAATTAACTACACATTAATCCCGTTTTCGACCTACATTACATTATCAGTTGATTTAGGCTTTACATAGGATGGATTCTACATTCAATAAAATATAACCAAATAAAACAAGGAGGGAAGAATGAAAATATCGATTCAGATTAGCAAAAGGTCAATTGCATATGAAGTTCTCAAGGGACTCGGTAGGTGATGTTCGCCTTACTATTGGAATAATTCTTAGTCCTGTCACTAATATCAGATTAGCCGATCGATGGAGATCACAACAACAACAAAAAATGGTGGAGCTTCATATGAAATTAGAAATTTTAGATATAAGGATAATAATATAAAAACCTCAGATTTGTACTTCAATAAGAAAAATTGTATAAATTCAACAACGACGTACCATAGAACCGCTCCAACGGATCTATTGTTAGGGTTTGGGGGAACCGCTCCGATGGATCTAGAGTTAGAGCTTGGGCATAACATTGGGTAAAGTTGGGGAATAACGTTTTAGTATTGGGAAGGATCTGTAGGTGGATAGGAAAAGAAGGAGGAAGAGAAAAGGGGGGGTGGGCGCCAGTGTAACTCCCTAAATCAATTTTGGTAAAATTTTGGAGATTTTTCATAAATTCTTTTAGGTTTAGTATTGTTCTCTTATGAAAATCTAAATTCATATTTCTGATCCATTTGTAATTGTTTTCTAAAAAGATATTATTCCTGGTTTAAGCAATAAGTCTTTTAATTGCTTTATTGATTCCATTTTTATTTAACCTTAACGGTTAGTTCTAATTTTACCATAAATAAATTAACTCATAGTTATAAATCTTTCCTTTAAATATGATTCAATATTTTATTAATTAATACAAATCTTGTTCCCTGTGAATAATTAGATCTTATTCAATTCTACTTTGATTTGTTTTTAATCTATTATATTAATTTTGTTACTTATAGTATCATAATTATGGAGATTGGTCTAATGACAAAATTATCTCTTTGATTCTGATCTATTAAGATATTTATTTATTATTCAGTTACTTAATTAGTTATTGATTATAAAATCATGATCTTGTTATTATTTTTTTTAAATATTTGAAATCCTTGAAATTGTTGAAAGGATATTTGATAAATTTTGAAATCTAGAATCTGTTAGCAAATAACTAATTTCTGTTTGAAAAATCTGTTTTTAATTGAATTTGAAAATTGGTTGATTGTTGAATATTTTAAAAATCTGTTTAAAACAATTTGAATTTGAAAAACCAGTTTGAATTATGAATCTGTTTTTATTTGAAAATTCTGTTTGAATTTGAAATTACAATTCTGTTATTGGACTAGTTCTTCACCCCCAGATCTGTTTGTATTTACCTGCATTGCCACTGTACAAATTACCCCCAGATCTACTCCTAATTACAACTATACTATTGCATATTTTATTATAAATATAATAATATTTTATTATTTTACACCCATTCCAATGTTCTGACAACTGTCAGACTCACTCACTCTCTCTCTTTCTCTCTCATCTCTGGACAGAGGTTGAGCCCAGCCGTGCACCGTCGTACCCTCGTCAGAGCGTCACCGAGCTCGCCGCCGCCTCGATCTTTGTGCCACCTGTCAACCGTCACTGTTGAGTCGCATCGACTGCAGTGCCGTGCTTCGAAGACCGCGCTCATCAATTCTTGTCCTGCCGCTTCGGACAGTGAGCCACCACCAGCATCTCGTCGCCACCTCAACTGCAGTGCAGTCTCTGGAGCTCCGCGCTGCCCCTTCGAGAAGCGCGCCACCGCCATCAGTGACCGAGCCCGAGGAGACTTCGACGTAGCCACCGAGCCGACGGAGCCGACCGAAGTTTGAGGCTAGCCGTTGTCGAGACGCTAACCAGAGCTCCTCGTCGATCTCGACGGCCGAGTTTGCCACTGGGTTTTGATCCGCCGCCGAGGAGCTGTTGCAGTACCGAGGATCGACATCCCCTCCGGCTGGTGAGCTTTTTGCCTCGATCTCCTCGACTCTTCTCTTTCTTCTTGCTTCTGGTGTTAGAAATTAGGGCTGCGACTAGGGTTTTATAACTGGAGGGATTGACCTAGAATCTAGGGTTTCCAGAGGTTGAAAAAGACATAGAGGTTCTGGTTTGGCCAGCGGGAGGAAGCGTGTGGGCTAGGGTTTCCTAGCCATGGGAGTAAAGGATAGAAATTAGGGTTTCGGGTTGGGAAAGTCTGAGGAAGGAGAAGGCTCGGGATCTAGGGTTTCACCTAGGGTTTGCCAGAGGGAAGACGGAGAGACTGGGAGGAGGAAGCGGCCATGGAAGACTAGGCTGTGCAGAAATTATTAGGGTTCTTGGCTAGGAATTTTGGAAAGAAGATGACCTAGACTAGAGTTGGAAGAAGATGGAGGCTGTGGGACTGGAGAGAAATCATTAGGGTTAGGGTTTGTTCTTGGCTGGGTTGAAGAGGAGGAAGAAGACGATGGAAAAAAAGAGTGGTTCTCGACAGGCAGTGGTTCTCGACAAGGAGTGGGCTGAGTTTGGTTCTGAAGAAATAAGAATGGGAAGAAGACGAAGCAGAGGAAGAAGACGAAGAAGGGAATGGGTTTTGGTTCCAGTCGGTTGAGTGAAATGATGTTAAGGAGAGAGAAGATGCTGGTTAATATCTGAGGATAATGGGCCGGGTTTGGGCCACAGGATTTGGGTCTAAACTTTGGGCTGTTTAATTAGAAATAATGTGGGAATTAAACTTATGAATTATATTAGGCTGGAAATAATGGGCTGGGTTCATTTTAGCCTTAGTTGTTTAATTTTATTTTTCCAGGGGTGGACTTTGGGCCAGACCAGTAAATGGTAGGAAGGTTGGGTTTACCAATTGTGTTTGGGCTTTGCTGTTTTATAATTCCTGTTATAATTCTTGTTATAAATAGTAATTAATATTTTCAGTATTATTTCGTTATTAATTAAACTTAGTTTCCAAAATGCTCCAATAGTATAATTATATTATTTGGTATTTAATTAGTTAATCTTGTTATATATTAAATTGGCATAATATTAGTAATTGGTTCTAGTATTATTTATATAATGTTATTATTATATTAACAAATGTTTACTTTAAATATATTTTGCTAGTATAATTTCTAGTAAGTATAATTCTAAATATTGTATATATAATTATTATTAGTTAATATTGAATATTATTAATTGTTTTCCTTTATTACCAATTGATAAATTAATAAATTTCTTATAAAAGTATTTTTGTGACTAAAAATATTTTAAAGGTTATTAAACTATTTTCATATTAAATATTAGATAGTTATTGTAGTTAATTCAAAACCCTGATCACTTGTACAAAATATTACCAGGTGATTTGCATCCATGCAGTACTACTCTCGTGCTTCCAAGGTGTGGCAAGTACACTGACTCGACATGTACTTTGTTTTTCTGTCTTACATTCCTGTGCCATATTCTCATATCGGACACGAGATACACACGATTGTCTTATACCTTGTTCATTGCTTGTGAGTTATTGTTTATTGCGGGGATTGGGGAAATATTAGCTTTTGTGTGACCACACCCAACATAGGTATTGTAGATAGCCTAATCGTACACGTACGATGAAGTCGTACCTTGTAGAATTGATTGA
Organism: Iris pallida; assembly: GCA_029216955.1. NCBI lineage: Eukaryota > Viridiplantae > Streptophyta > Magnoliopsida > Asparagales > Iridaceae > Iris > Iris pallida. Next base: position 7,656,296 of record JANAVB010012600.1, read on the forward strand.
CTCATTGATTGATTGTGCTCCTAAGCCGGTCACACATTAGTTTAATATTTCAAATTGTCACACTTTCATATTGATTGTCGTGTTCATTGCCTTGTACATTGATAGCCGTGTTCATTGTCTAGCATATTGATTGTCGTCCATTGCCTCCAGTTTTACATTTCATCTCTGGTACCATAGTTTCATTTCCATTTTTGGTATTCTGGTTTTACCTTGTATTCTGTACTACAGATTACATTGTATATTATTCTTGTCAAGGTTGTACTTTGCTCTTTTCCTAACAGGATACGTTGCAGGTGAGTGGGAGGCCACATAGAGCATGTGATTGCATTGGATATTGCTTTTATTTTATTTTATTCTTTTTTGGAGATTGTATTTGGATATTCATTATTGTATCTTTATTTTATTTGACCGGATTTGTCTCCGGCTGATTTTGTATTAAAAAGCCTTGATGGATATTGGTGATCATTTTTGGGAACGTTATAAAAGCTGTGTTTATTTACATTACATTGTGACTTGGAGTTTTCCTTAGTATTGTACAGCTTACTTCGTCGTGTCCATCGACGAAGGCTGGACGTGTCCGACTCGTATTCGATTATTCGGGAGCGGGTCGTGACAGCCAGGAAGGAGGAGAAGAGGAGGAAATGGGGTTTGTTTTTGGGCTTTTCCTTCTTTATCGATTTTTTTGTTTACTAATGAGTCTTTTTTTTATTTGTTACTATATTTCAATTTTACATAGTCTATCATAACTTGGTCCTTTTAACTCTTTATCATTCATACATAAAAGATGACATTCACAAAAAAATTCATGATGTTATAATTTTAATCGTCATCGTAGAGTACTTATCATGATGTTATTTTTTATTATCATTGATAAAGTTATTAATGACGATCATTAAATGAGCCGACATTAAAAGTATCATTAATGATATTTTGAAATGAACGACATCTATAAAGTGTCATTGTTAATGATTTTTGTAGTAGTGAAGATGCAAATCAATGCGGTCAAACGAGAGTTCGAAGATGGAATCAAGAAAGGAGATCAAGCATGTGGATGAGATCCTAAACTCTAATCCTATATGCAGGCTTGCTTCGTACAATGATGTAACCAAACAATATATTCATTGACCTGCATGGGCCACCACAAAAATATGTAATGCTCCAGTCCCAATATACATAGGACTAGGAATGTAAACATGCCAGCCGTATAATAATATATACATAAGTTGTAAATGTAGTATATAAATAGTCATGGCTCATTAAATCTCATCCACATATAATAATAAAAATAAACATTTTATTAAATCAATTACGAAAGTCATTGAGCAAGTTGTTGGGTAGAGACAAATCCACTACCAAGCGATTAAACAAGAAGAAATAAATAACAAATAAAAGAATTTATCAATCGTAGCAAAGGATGATCCCAAGGTGTAAGGACGCTAATTTTTTGGAATTATTTTTCCATTTAGTTTATATGATTTTATATTTATTAAATTATATTTTAATATTAGTTGTCAACCCGATATCCTAGAAATTTGAATTCTCCTAGATTTCTATGGGCACTATTAAAAATTCTTAATAATGACTAATTAAATTAAGTGACAAATATTAAGTATTTAAAAATTATCTAAATTATCAAATTCATCTGAACCCAAGTAATTTAGGAAAATTGATTAATGGTTAAGCATATAAAATCTATAGTTAAATCTTTTATCTAAAATATATACAAATAAATTTAAACCATGCCTCTTTTTATTTTATTTGGTTCAAAACCTATCCAAATTAATATGCCATTCTAAACTACCATGTCATGTGTTCAGCTCTCCTACCAATATAAATACAAAGTCGCATGCTCCTCTCCTTATCCCTAACTAGTAAAAACATATAAATAAATAAATAATAACTAACGTAAAGCACTTAATATATCTAATGGATATACTGATATCTCTTAAAATATATTTAGTCCTAAACTAAATTATTGATTCTTTAACTTCCATACATATCTTACACTATGCTCAAACAAACTAACCATATCAATAGATATAACCACATGTTATAGTATATAATGAACAACTCTCTCTTTCCTCTCGAGTAAATCCATCAACTATCTCCTAGCCGATCACCTGCACGTGCGCATGTCTTGTATTGATTCTACATCAATATACTTAGACTTGTTCCATAGTTTGGCTTCCGAAACGATAAATTCTCCATATATATTAATTCTGGAAAATTAGTATAAAATATGTAAAAATATGTTTTTCTTATCAAAACATGCACAACAAATATTTTGGACAAGTCTTATGAAGTTCCGAAGCTTATGGACACATAGAACCTGTGGGTTTTCAATGTTCCGATATTACGTCGACAAGTCCATATTTTATTAAAATAGTAAACCTCAATAAAATACTGCAGAAGTTTATTCAATGGAAAGCTTAGGATGTTTAGAATCTTACCAAAAATATAGGAATAGTCGAGTGGTCCAGAAGTTGCCAAAAATGCGCATACGAAAGAATTGGTCATGGTTGGACAATTAGTAGCAAAACAGACATCCTGGACAAACCGTTTGGAATTGTACGGATGGCCAATTGGGAATAAAAATAGATACGGAGATCGTTCCATTGGCATTGCTTTCAAGAAAAGATGAGGTCAAAAAATACACGAAAACCTAGATGCAAAATAGCAAACTTGCTAGAACTAATTCAGACTTAGAATCCAACTTTGGGTGACTTCTAAAATTTGTAACTCATCACAAAGTCGTCGTGGCTCCTCGAAGGCTTTCTAGGACATTATAGGGTTGTGTTAGTTTTGTAAAGAATATTCATGGAGAAACACGGGAGGTCGAGAAGCGGTCAAAACTGCCGGTATGGCATAAGGTGCTGTCGGCGGCCAGGCTAGGAGGAAATTTTTGGATTGGAACTTTTGGAGGAGGTGAAAACTAAATATTAGACTAAATTATAAAGTTTGAGGCTTGTATATGTCAGGAATTCTCTAAGAAAGATTTTAGAAATGTTCGGTTGGATTTGGTTGCACCATTTGAAAGATATGCATATTTGAATCAATGGGTAATTAAATGGTTTCCTAATTTAAAAAGTCAATGGTGGGTTGTTTTCAATCTATTGTGGATGTACAAAATCCTCTAAAAATCAATATAAGTTCATTCTAGTTAGTTATGGTAACATATTATAGGCTCAACCAAGGCTAATTGAACTAGTTCTAGGCCTATAGGATTTATGGAATTAAAATTGACTCCGAAAAGCTATTTAATGGGTCTTATGTGTCATTTGAAAATAAATAGCACATGGAAACTCAATTGAGTAGGACACCATTGGCATGTGTGTAATAGGCTCAAAATAGATCAAAATCATATATTGGATCAAATGGTTCGGATCAGGTTTGGGCCTCAAATCAAAATTGAAAAATACATCTAATTTTACGGTAAAGGCTAAAATGACCATTTTGACCCCAAAGTTGTACAAGAAATATGTAGTACAAGGGAACATGTTTGAGTGGACATGATATATCAAAATGAAGGTTAACTCGCGTAGATTACGAATATGGAACTAGATTTGTGAAAATTGATAAATGTTGTGCTTCAAAACTCAAAGCTACGGCACCTCTATAGTCAATATTGATTATAAAATACAGTTTATTATCAAATATCCATATTAAATAAAAAATAAAATAAAAGTAATATACAAAAATTTGGGGCCTTACAGAGATCACTAGGTCCTTAGAGGAATGTAACAAGATATAGAAAAATATGCCGTAGGACTGAATATAAACTGCTCCATAATAATCCGGATCATAAACACGGTCCATTATTTTCTCATCGAAACAGTGAACCACCCCTACAGCCAAACAAGGACAAGGGGTAGCGCACTATTCAGCGACAAATACTATTCCATTTCCTAATCAGACATAGGTACATAAATTATATAAAAAAAGTATATATACCTAAATGGATAGAGGTCAGATAACCACTCTAGGTGTAATGCAATCGAAAATGGTGCATAGTCGCATGACCTCCAAGTCAAGTCAAAATAAATAGTACCTCAGTGATGAGTCTAAATACTTTATAACATTTTTCAGTATCGAGCGAGTCTATAGCATATAGTCTTCCTATCGTTCCTTAGTAGCGAGCGAGTCTACGATAGATAGGGGTGGTCAAAGTCTAATTGTGTTCTCCCCACCCAATGCCCTAACTCTAATAACTACTAAGTCTTCTAGCATGCCATCCTATTAGCGGTTATAACCTAACTCTCGTCCTATATGTACCAATGGTCAGTCGATACGCGAGTCCAAATTCTATATGTGACTCGTAGCATACATGTGTTGAGGCCAATGAATGCATCACAAACATTGGGTAGTCTCTTAATTCTATGCCAATATGCATAGAAATGAACAAAAGTAATGAAAAGCAAAACTAAACAATAATTTGTATCTAAATATGATTTGGAAGAACCATTTTATATTACAAAAAATAAATAATAAATTAATACATGCAATATGGTGAGCTAAAGTAAATAAACAGCAATAGCAAGGCATTTTGCCAGGTGGTATGCGATGATCTGACAACGTTTCGATTAGTCCAATAGCAATGGTCGATGTGAAAGGGTCTGAATTCACGAAAGAATAGGAACGCATGATTAGTCACAATCAAGGACAAATCTAATCTTAGAGGATTTGATTTAGGAAATGATAAGTTACAAAAATATATCTTTAGAAACATATTTATAACATATTAGATTATACATAAATCCTATTAAGAATTACTTAAAACCCAAAATCCTTTGTATTTATAAAAGCCCAAATCAAACCTTTATTTTACAAATATTTATATATAATTAAATAAATATTTATAATATATCTTTAAAAATATTTATATATAATTAAAAGCCCAAATCAAACCTTTATTTTAAAAATATTTATAATATATCTTTAAAAAAATTTATAAAAGCCTATTTGCATGTGACTCTCAATGTAAATTCTTTTATAACTAAAGCCCATATTATTATAGAATTAAAATAACAAAAATGTATCGGCAAATCTTTTAAATAAACCCAATAATATATTTATTATATATAACACCTCAATCCTACATGTATGTAAACCAGTCCAAAATTAATTACTCTAATAAATATAAGCCCCAAATATTTATGGTCCAATTTTAACTAATTAAACACTTAATAAATATTAATGGCTTAAAGCTGACTAATTATATACTTATAATTCTGCACAAAAATAAATAAATATCCTGAAATAATTTTATCTGTCTAAAACCCAAGTCCACCATATAGGCCAAAGCCCAGTGGTCCATAAGCAATTAAAATAACAATACATAAAATCACAAACCCCCAACTAAAATCCTAATTTAATAACTAATTAAAAAGTCTAACCTAATATACTATTGTTCCCCAACAATTAGCTAAAAACAAAGAAAGCAGAGTGAAGGAGAGAGAAAATCAGAGAGAGGTAAAATATAGAGGGTGCAAAAGTTCGAGCGTGAGAGGAAAGCTCGAAGGAAGGAGGAAGAAAAAAAAGCTCACCGAGGAATTGGAGTCGGCGTTCGACGCCGCTCACTCGGTCATGGCAGCAATGCTCAGATCCAACAATTACTGGATGGTGGAGGTGGGTGTGGCGCTGGAGAAGTCGACAGGTACAGGTTAAGCAGCTTCGTCGGCGACTGGAGCTGTGGAGGTCGTAGGGCATTTCAGGTGTTGGATAATGGCATTGCGATAGGTAAGACGTCGGGGCGTGAGGCGATCACCGACAAGTAAGTGGTCTAGCATGTTTCGGCAAGTCGTCGGAGAACAACGCACGTGGTTGTGACTGTAGGAAGTGGTGGTGGTGAGGTCACTGCTGGTGGTAGCTTGGTCAGCGAGCGGATCAGGAGTGGTGCTGGTTGGTGATCTCGTCATAGCGGGCGAAGGATTGGGAATTATGGTCACTGGCGGTGAATACGGTAGGCAGCGCTCGTTACAAGCTCAGATGAGTGGTTGTTGTTGGGAAAAGTGAGGCCAGTGATTTGGGGTTTTGGTCGGGTCCAGATGGCAGAGGCGGACAGGGAAAAGGAGATGGGTGGCCGAGGTGATGGTGGTCGTGGCCGGAGGACAGGGGTATTGATGTCGTCGGCTGGAGTAGAGGGTTTGTGGCTCTCCAGTGACATGGAGCGGTACGGGAAGGTGCTACGGGCTATGGCGGCCAAGGTGGAGGGACGATGGCAGCGGCCATGGAGGAGTTGTTCCACGGATAGGTGGCGGCGGGGTTGGACATGGCGAGGTGACGACGGTCGAGCCTGTGGTCGTAACGGCTGCTGGCAGATAGGGTTAGGGTTAGGATTAGGTTTTAGGATTAGGGTTGTGCCGGAATATCGTGTCCTGCGTGACGCATATTGTTTACAAAAATAAAAGTTTGATTTCTACAAACTAAGAAAGAAAGAAAGTACAAGAGTACAATAATTTCTGGGGAAGTACAACTAAAGAAATCTTATTAGAAGGCGATTACTTTATCCCTTTGACGATGTGATATTGAAGACACAAGCCTTTGGAGAATGCAACAGCACTTTAGCAGAAGATTATGATCATTAGTGATGCCTTTAGAACTGATTTGAAACTCTATTTATAGAGTTCTAAAATAACTGTTTTCTGAGTTGCGCGCACTGTATGTTGCGTGCCCCCTGTCCAGTTCCGCAAATGGTTATTTTAACTGTTGGTGACATGTGGCATCCTATCAATGAGATGCACGTGGTCATGTGCAGTGTAGTGGACATGTTCTTTGAAATTAGTGGCATGCGTGCCACGTCATCTGGCTTCTGGATAAAAAATTAATCAGGTAGCGCAAACTAGCCAGGTTGCGCCGGCGCAACTTGATAACTGGCGCCTCTAACTCAGTCTTCTGTGTTGTAAAAAAATTTTGTGCCCTTCGATAGCTTGCACGATCTAGCTGTCAGCATTTAATATTGAAAAAATCTTCTCGAGCGTCGCGTTGCTCGGGATTCGAAGAGATATTCTTCGACTATTGTGTTGTCAGTAATGATGGCAACCGTTACAGCTTCTCGAGGAAGCTTGCCACGTAGGACCCGTGCACCTTGATGGAGGCGCAACTTGAGTCTCGTGCAAGTCAGCGTCTAGGTGCCACTTGATGCTGGCACCTTCTTGTGAGTGGCGCCCATTCATTTTTGAGCTTCTACAAGACTCCCTTCAAAGTTTTCAAAGTTTGAAAGATTTTCAAAATTTGAAATACTTTGAATTAGAAACGATCGACACGAGTTGTGCCTGTCAACAATGTAACCGACTCCGATTTTTGAGCACAAGTTGTGCAACAGTCAAGAAATTACTTTGGGCTATAAATATATGTGAGGAGAGAGAAAAATGCACTTTCACTAAAAAGTTATTTTTTTTCTTCACTCTCTTGTCTTCTTCTTCCCGAGCTTTTCTGACCATCAAATGGCGCCAAGGAAATCCATTGCTGACAAGTGCAAGGCACCCGCCGAACCTTCATCGTGCACATCACCGATGAGAGCACCTCGCTATGCGCCCCCGTCGTCGAGAGCTGAAAGAGCCAATCCGCCACATGAAGGTTATCTTCGGAGAGCAAATCAACCATCTCTTAGGTGCTAGTGAACAATAGCCCCTCATGCCAGAGTCGATCATCTCTTTTTAGAGCTCTGATTGACCTGCGCACTCTGTAACGTGCATCTCCTTTTTTTAGAGTGCAGGCGTGCACTTCATCACTTGTGCCTTCTCTTTTTAAAGTGTTGGCTGTACACTATTTATTTTTACGAACTGCGTTGTGCAAGTTTCTAACTTGCAGCTTCTGAACTTGCGCGATCGCGCACTTCGGACATGCTCTTTTCGAATTTACACTATGCACAACTTATGAGTTTGCGCAATGTACAACTTAAATTCATGCTGAAATTGAATTCATGTTCCTTCGAACTTACACTAGGCGCACTCTGTGAACTCGCGCAACCTATCTAGAATATATTTTAGAAGCTCGTGCAACCTATGACCTCGTGCATCCTGCTTTAAATTTTTAGGGATTGTTGCATAGACTTTGTAATTGATCTTTGCTCCCCCTTTCTTTTTTGCAGTCGATCTCAGAGAAGACCCCAAAGCCGAGAGATTAGCTTCAAATTTCAGAGTGTCGGAGTATCGAGAAGACTTATCTCATGTATCGTATCCTCAATACGATCCTCCTGGGTCCAGACGGGCCATGCTTGCAGCTCAAGAAAGTACCACTTTGTTATGCCTGATGAATGGCGAACCTTTGGAAAGTCTGGACAACGTCGTACATAAGAAACCAGCTTTCTTGTTTGGGGATGCAATCAAGAAGATGTCCCAGCCTAAAGCGAAGAGAGAGGACATGATTTACCAGTACGGGGATAGAATTATGTATTTCATAGAAATGTCGAGGCACATGTCCCTGTCACGATATGTATTCTCCAATCACCCCCACCGGATGGCATGGGATATGATCCCAATTCAACAAGCCAGAGTTGGAAAAATATGCTACAAGCTGGGTCCCCAGAACAAGGATTTATTTTATAGCACTTCAGAGAAATACAGTTCTCATCTGAGAGGTTTGAGGCTAAGCTGTGTGCCTCCCGAAGATTCATCACTGCTACTTCCCGTCAGGGTACCCATCTTTGCGAATATATTTAGGAAGGCTGAGGGAAGGTATCCAGATCAAACCATGCATTTAACAGGCTTGGTGAACCCTGATATGAAGCGCTAGAACAGTGTTGTAGTTTGGGTTTTGGATCAGTTTAAGGATAAACTCCTCGAATTAGAGCTCTATGATCCGATCTGGGCTACTGCTCACGGCTTTCGTCTAAATGCCCATATGTTTTTGGCTCTGGTTGAAAGAAATAATGATAGGACCGGCACCTTCATGACTCCTCACAGAGAAATTAGCTTCGCGCTTCATGAGATGAAGTATCTTTCACACTTGCCAATGGGTGGGAACCCATATGAAGAATACATGCCCACAAACGAGGAGCTGGATATCCTGTCAGTGGAGAACCATCAGATGGTTGCTATATTTGAAGAGCTTCTATGCCACTACATGGTCTGTTCCCTTTATTACAAGAGTGCTTCAAAAGGGACTTGCTACACGACCAAATGGCTACCATACTTATTTCTGGGCCATATCCATGAAGATAAGATCGTCGAGAGTCAGGCTTGCGACCATTGCTTCTTCAAACCGCTCGACCGCAGTGACATATAGAAGTTGATGGAAAAATCCAAGCATGTTGATAACATTTTGAATGTGGATTGGCATCCTTTCACTGTCGGTGCTCCCATCGAAAGTTATCTCAGACAGGGTTACAGACCCATGTCTCGAGAAGCCCAGTTGGCGGGTTTTCTCTTCTTATGGCTGCGGTGGTTCGTGGTACCTGGAGCCAATGTCGTTGACCGATTCTATCGAGGTGTACTATTCGCCGCCGTACGTCTAGTGTTAGGCTACAAGATAGATCTTCTTTCGGCGATGACTTGCCGCTTGAACGCAAGCTTGCGTTCTTTTATTAATACCATAGTGTATGACAGGGATGCTCAGGACGACTTCCCTCGTACTGAAATACCTTACACCTATTTATTTGGGTGGTTGTTGTTAAACTACCCTAGCTTGATGGACCCTGATATAGGTGAAGTTGGAGGTGACTTTATTAAGCGTTATTCCAATGCTCGATGGAATATAAACGCACTTTCAGAATGCAGAAGAGCTTTGAATCGAGGGTCTAGATAGAGATTTCAATGTGTCCCTCCCCCTTCAGGATATGAGAATCTTCTCCCATAGCTCATAGATTTAGAAATAATGTCTCTCCGTCTGTCTCCGACTAATTTTGCATGGTTGAAGACAATTCGGCCATCCCACCTGGTGTACCGGTTCGAGGGCGAGTGTTTTCTGGAACCGTATCTACCAAGCCGATTTGCTCGGCAGTTTGGCTACAATTAGATGCATGTGGGTAACGCCACCACCTGTTTGCAGGCCAAGGGTTACCTAATAGATGGTGCCAGAGCTTGGGGATATTACAATACAAGAGGCACCAAGGCCGTATTCTCCATGCCCAACGTTTCACAAATAGACCCGCGTATGTAATATACATACGCAAATTTTATACTTCGGCCAACACATTCGTCGAAAACTTCAACCTAGCTGACAGTTTTGCCAGTGGTAGACGATCTAGAGCTGGGGCTCACACTGCACAATCCTTTAGAGATGAAGAGGATCATGATCCCGCTGATGAACCTTTAGAGGATTCCCTCGTGGACTTCCATGACGAAGTCAACGACCCACTAGATGTGTTATTAAAGACTCGAAAGGAGAAGTCTCCTGCAAAGGGGCATAGTAAGAAAAGAAATGCTGGAGAATCGTCTGCTCCATCACACCCTGACGATCTCCTTTCTTTTCCTAAGGCTCCAAGAAAGAAGAAAAATACCACATTGGTCATTGCTGAGCAGCCACTACCAGGAAAATGCGGTCCCAGACAAAGCAGATGCAGACGGGATCAACTCATGGAGGAGGAGAGGTAACTCCTTCTTCAGTTCCAAGAGATAGTAGAGTCGTCCGTGAAGAGCTCATCAGGGAGCCTAACGTGCAAGATGACGTTGAAGAAGAACCTGAGGCACCTCTTCTGCGAAAGACTAGAAGGAGATTGATGGTGACTCAAGCAGATCGTCAAGAAATTGATGCTTCACTCACTCCTTCCATACCAAAAGAGTCCTCGAGTCGACTAGATACATCATTACCTTTGCGAAAGGATCTGTCACCTCAAAAAGGTAATATCAGTACCTTTTAGTATAATCACGATTGAATAAAATATCCACTTATTCTTTCTCATCTACAGAGGCTACAGTAACTAGTGCTCCGGCTCCAGTCATTATGGAAGATATCTCGGGATACCGAATCATGCAGATGACCATTCCTATAACTGTACTAGCTGCAGCGGGAATAATAATGTCATCCCCGACTCCCTCGGTCCTAGAAACTATACTTCTTGAGAGAGTATTGCCAGAAACCAGTCCCAATGTTGCAGCTCCTTCCGCGGCCGAAACTCCTACCCGCTCCCAAGAGGATCGAGAAATAATAGCGGCTCTCGAAGGCTGTGACTTTAGTGTTGAATTGATCGAAGAGGACTCTGTAGATGTTGCTTCTGATCTTAACAAAGATGGAGCAGATCAATCTCTTATAGAAGTCATGCAAGAGCAAGACTTAGCAGCCAAAGAGGACCAAATCACTTGTAAGGGTGAAGAGCACCATGTTGATGATGAAGGGCATCCAAGCCCAAAAGATAATAATCAAAACAAAAATGACAACCCAGATGATAACCAAGAAGTTGGTGAAAATTAGGCATTAACTCTTGAAGACATCGAGATCGATGAAAATCCCAGAACTGATGCTGAGGGGACTTAAACCCCTGAAGAACAAGTTTTTCGAACCAAGGGAGCGAAAGCGATTGCCACAACTAACCAAGCAGAGTCAGGGGCCGGAAGCAACTGTTTCTTGTCAGGCGGCTCAGAGGGTGGGAGCAGCCAAGCAGCCATGTCTGAGACTACTATGGCAAGTCTTCGCTCAGATCTGGACATGTCTCGTGAAACCCCATACATACTGCCAGGATCAGGTAAATTTCTGACATTTATTTACCTTAACTCCTTTGATGATGTATAATGATTGTGTATCTTGATCGCAGATGGTCCCGTGGGGACAATTGCAGTAGCTCCGTCGACCACCTTCAACTTTAGCTCAACCCTGGCTCCTCTGGATATGGGGACTCAGACTGGAGAAGGAAGCTCCTCCATGATGCCAGTGCTCAGATCTCCTGATGCATAATCTGTGATTCCTCCAACTGCTGCAGAAGGAGGGATTTGGCCAGAAGTGGCTACTCCTGGTATACCAGCGATGAACAGGATCGTCATTGAAGCTTATACCAATGCTTTCTTCACCTCCCTGAGGCCTCTAGTTCAGATGGTCTTAGAAAAGGACCAACCTTATGAGTCAATAAGGGGCCCTTCCTCTTTTATTATTGGAGCTATCCGAAAAATCGACGATCTGGATAGATTCAAATATTTGGAGCATATCTTGGATGAGCTTGAAGAATCTATCAAGTCTTATAATGATCTAACAAGAGGAAATATCCAGAAGCTTGTAGATGCCGAGTGCGAAGCGATGGCTCATGAGTCTGCAACACGAAAGGCTGACTTCGAAGCTTCTGTGATAGCTTTCTCACGACGCTCTGCAGAGTTGGAATCTCGCATTGTCGAGACAAATTTTTCTGTTAAGCATCATAAGACTGAAGCTACAGAGAAAGAGAAAGAAGCTACTGAATGCTGAGCTCGCCTCCGAGATTTAGAAACCGAGATGGCCCGGCTCCAAGAAGTACTCAAAGCAGCTCGGCGACGTGAAGAAGAATTATTAGAAATGCATCAAGTTGTCGCAAGTCAACTAGATGATCTGAGGAGGCAACGGGATGAATTTATCCGAACTGAAGGTGAAGAACTGGAACGCCGAGCTGACTTGCTGCAACCATTTGATCCAGAGTCTGGAAGAGCTATATCTAGGCAAAGGGTGCTCGACTCCAGAACAAAAAGTACTGAGAATCTAAAGAGATTGATCGTTGATCTCAGTACCTAGCCTCCATAATGAAGATATTCATTGACAACTTATCTTTTTATTATCTTTCACATGATGTACTCTTTTGATATTTTGAACATCATTGAAATAAAAAATTAATGATATTTTTATGGTTCCATTGCTTATTGCATATATGTGAAAGACATAAGTAATAGATAAGAATAGGAAGTATGTTCAGTGGTACCGGACAAGACATATCTTCTAGAAAATAATAATATATTCATTATATCTGTTCAGAGGTAATGTGGACATGACAGAATATAATTCTTGGAATATTGTCATTTCAAAAGACGACTTTATCAGAGGTAATATAGAAGTGATAGGTCGCTGATATAGATAATAGAATTCAGAGGTAATGTAGACGTGAATCATTGACTACCTTTGAATCAACTGGGATTCAAAAATAGGATATCTTTTAAAAACAACTGGGTTTCAAAAGACGACATTTGTGATGATGTGATATGATCTGGATAGACTCCACTAGGGATTTTCTTTGAGAGTTTATTATCTGTGGTTTTATCTACGGAAGAGTAAATAAATGATAATAAATCGAAGAGTTGAAGGAGAATATCTTATACATTCTTTAAACATAGTATTTTTTTTAAGAATTTGCCATTGATAGGCATCATAGCGAGTCGGCCATCCATCCCGGTTTGTTTATAAGCTTCGTTTGAGAAAACCTTGCTTACAACATAGGGACCTTCCCACTTTGCTTCGAATTTGCCTTTGCTCATGTGTGTCATAGTCATACGACGTCTGACAGTAAGGACTAATTTCCTTTTTGAAATGCTCGTACTTTGACTTTACGATTGAAAGATTTTGAGATACGGGCTTGATATAGCTCAATATGTTGTTGAGCTAATAGCCGCTTCTCGTCAAGCGCTTCAAGCTCCTAAAGCCAAAGACGATCATTGTTTTCTGTTGTGAGTTCATTGTCAATTGCAATCCTTAGAGATGGGATTTTAATTTCTAATGGCAGGACAACTTCGCATCCATACACCAAGGAGAAAGGTGTTCAACCGGTTGGAGTGCATATAGTAGTACATTAAGCCCATAGACATTCTCTAAGTTTTTTGCTCCAGTTCCTTTTATTGGTAGAAACAAACTTTTTGAGAAGCTTGATGATGGTTTTATTGAATGCTTCTGCTAAACCATTAGCTGCAGGATTATAGGCCGTGGAAGCAACATTATCGATTCTGTTGTCATCACAAAATCGAGTAAACTTCTGACTGATGAATTGGGGTTCGTTGTCATGAATAATTCGCCGAGGAATGCCGAATCTATTTATCACATGATATTTGATGAAATTGATGACGCTGCTGGTCTTGACTTCGGCCAACGGTATAGCTTCCGCCCATTTTGAGAAATATTCGGTTATAGCTAGTATAAACCGATGTCCTCTAGATGACGGTGGGTTAATAAGACCAATAACATCCATGCCCCAAGCTTCAAAGGGCCGTGATGCTGCAGTCGGGTGAAGGAACTCCCACGGTTGGTGGATGAAATCTGCATGGATTTGATAGGCTCGTCATTTCCTTGCATATTCAATGGCATCTGATACCATAGTGGGCCAGTAGTAGCCCATACATCGGATACGATCCTGTAGCTTAGGTCCGGGCTAATGTGCACCATATATACCATCGTGAGCTTTACGTAGTATTTGTTTTGCTTCATCTCCCGCAAGACAGCGTAAGAGCAGACCATCAAATTGTTCGCCGAAAGAGGGTCTTGGAGGTGTGATTGTAATAAAACCGGAGTGATCGCCTACGGATTGTTGTAGCTTCCTTAGGATCTTCAGGTAAGATGTCATGTTCCACGAAGTCAATGAAAGAAGCCCTCCAGTCTTCACTAATGATGTTGATTTCAGTTGAACTGCTGAACTCAATTTTTGAGTTATTCTCGATGCAAAATAACTCTATATTAGTGATGACAATAATCTGTTGCCTTCTCACTGGAATTGCTAATACGGCTGCCAGATTAGCAAGTGCATCAGCTTCTGTATTGCAAGCTCGACGTACATGTTCAATGAAGAAGCCCTCGAACGATGTAGCCATTCTGACTGCTGCTTCGTTATATGGAACAAGGTCTTGGTGCCGAACTTCGTACGTGCCTCTAACCTAATTGACGATCAGCTTAGAGTCTTCGTAAACTTCTAGATATTCAATATCCAATTGTTTAGCTAATTGGAGACCGATGAGTAGAGCGTCGTATTCAGCCACAATGTTGGAGCATGGCTCATCTAAAGAATAAGCTTTGGATAGCCAATTCATCAGGTGATACGAGGACAATTCTGACTCCAGTGACAATGGTACCTTTGGGTCCGATTCTGGATGCACCATCAAAGAATAGACCCCATGAAAGAATTTCCTCTGAAATTATATTAGATTCTAAAGTTTTATCAGGAATCTCAACGTAGAGTTTAGATGTCTCCGAAATTGGATGAGCAGCCAAAAAGTCGGCTAGGGCTTGACCCTTAACAGATTTTTGAGGAACATAAACCATATTGTATTATGCTAAAAGTATGGCCATGTAGCAAGTCTGGAATTGAGTGTACTGGGCTTCTTCATCAAGACCCGGAGAGGGTTAACTCTAGAGATAACATGAATAGTTTGGCCCGTAATGTAATGTCTTGTCTTTTGAACATCAAACATCAAAGCTAAATATTCTTTTTTCAGTGGGCTATATCAATGTTCAGTACCGATCATCGTGCGGCAGAGATAATAGATAGCTTGTTCGTGACCGTATTTGTTTTTTGGGCTAGTAATGCACCCAATAAATGATCCATTGCTCGAACATACATTAGAAAGGGTATTCCTGAGGCTGGAGGTACTAAAACTGGAGGATTCATCAAATACCATTTTATGTCATCAAATACTTGCTGGCATTCTTTAGTCCAAATGAAAGACACACCTTTCTTCATCAATTGAGTGAACGGTCTACATCGTCCAGAGATATTTGAAATGAATCTCCTGATGTACGCAAGTTGTCCTTGAAATCCTCATAGCTCTTTTAGGTTGCGTGGAGGACGCATCTCTTGAATGGATTTGATCTTCTCAGGGTCAATGTGTATACCTTTAGAGGTAATAACGAATCCGAGAAATTTGCCACTAGAGACTCCCAGGAATGACTCGGTGGGATTCATCTTGAGTTGATGCTGGCTCATTAGATCGAAGATAGTTCTCAAGTCTTGGATGTGGTATTCCTTTAGACGACTTTTGACAGCAATATCGTCGACGTAGCATTCAACTATCTTTCGTAAATGATCAAGGAAGATAGTACTCATAGCCCGCTGATAAGTTGCACTAGCGTTTTTAAGACCGAATGGCATGACAGTGTAGTAATAGACTCCTAGAGGAGTTCGAAAAGATGTAGTTTCTCATCTTCTGGATGCATCTTGATTTGATTGTATCCTAAGAATCTATCCATAAAAGACATTCGTTCAAATCCGTAAGTATTGTCGATCATGACATCAGTGATCGGAAGAGGAAACTCATCCTTGGGACAGGCATCGTTGAGATCTCTAAAGTCAATACTGACTCTAACCTTCCCCATTTTCTTCATAACTGGGACAACATTGGCAACCCAGTCAGGATGTTGTTCTTCTCTGACAAAACCACAAGAGATAAGCTTCTTGACTTCAGTTTATATGGCATCCATCATGTCAGGTCAGAATTGACGATGTTGTTGTTTGATCGGCCTTACATTGGGCAAGATGTTGAGCCTGTGGGTAGCAATCTGAGGATCCAGTCCTGACATATCCTCATAACTCCAGGTGAAGACGTTAATGTATTCCCGAATAAGCTGAATTAAATCTTGCTTGTCTGCTTCTGGAAGGCTTTTGCTGATGAAGATAGGTCTTGGCGAGCCTTCTTCTCCAACGTCAATATGAATTAATTGATCTTCAGTAGGGGGTTCTCCTTGCTCAAATCGAAGTTCCCATTGAGTGTCCATCTTTTGTGCCCAAGGATCTACTTCAGGAACTTCGATAAAGTCATCATCGTCTTCTGAGAATTTAGCAGACACCATATTAGAAGATAGCGTCGCCGGATGGACGTGCCCTACACTGGTATCAGAATCCTATGAAACAAAATCAGAAGAGTTAGTTCGCTCCTCTTTATCGGATTCGGAGGCTTCTGGGGTCAGAATCGGCGAGGTATAACCCAATCAACGCTTCATTTTGCCGTAATATTGTAGTGACTTTCTTTTTGGAGCAGGGATACGAATAGGAGTTCGCCTTCCTCTACCGCCATTGGGACCAACTTTAAAATTGTAGCCCATTTTTTGAATGATATCTTTTGACTATTGACTATAACGACGTAGTTGGAACCTCCTGTAATCGTCATTTTCTTCCTCGCTATCAGGCGTAGTCATCTGCTCTATTCCTTTACTAAAAAGTATAGGAAGTTCATCTTTCTTCTTGAAAGGAACTAAGAAGAAGGAGTCTTGTACTGGTTCGAGCAATACTTCATCTTGGAGAGGTTGAACTGCTGCTGTTGTAAGTGGTTCAAAATTATCTAGCATTTCTAAGTAACATCGAGTATAATAAAAAACATCAGTATATTGTAAAGGAGATGCTACTTTATTGATTTGTACATCATTATTTATAACAGGATTCTTAGCCTTAGCAGAAAGCTTGGTAAGGTTGATAACTAGAGGAGAAGAAGGCTTGTTACGATGAAGGTCGATAACAAGAGGCTCAGAAGAGGCGAGCTCCCTCTGTTCCATTTTTTCAGCAGGAGGATGTTTAGCATGAGAAGGAAGATGAATGGTCGACGTCTGAGATGATGAAGGACGAGAAGTACGTACCTTGACCAGAATCACAAGGATATCATCTGGGGTGTCCTTCTGATCTTCCTCAATATCCATTGCCAGTACAACTTTCATGAATTCCTCCTTGTACATTCGGGAATCAGTACAATATGCTTCGATACCCCGGAAGGGGTTAAGATCAGCCACCTCCTTTTGGACCTCTCCATTGACGTCCATATACTTGAAGCATTGGTGAAGAGTTGATGGCACGATATTATGCTAATGCAGAAATGGTCTTTCCAGCAAGGCATTATAGGAGCCATAATTGTCGATCACATAGAAGGTGACCTTTATACGGAGATTGCCGATTTGTACTTTCAGGCGAATCTTCCCCAGGGGTTCACTTCTACCGGAATTAAATCCCAGGATTGTCATGATAGTTGTGGAAAGATTATGCACATGGATATTCATAGCATCTAATAGAGTCTTTGGCAACTTAGTGCGGACCCCAGATCGATCAGGATGCGGTCAACCTTCATTGTATTGACATATCCCGTAAAATAGAGAGGTCGGTCATGTCGATTGTCTTTCGGCAGCATATCATCTTGTGTAAAGGTGATATTGGGCATCAGCTCCATCATACTCTGATAATGAAACTAGGTCACAGGCTCCTCGTTTGGCTTCTTAAGGATTGTCAGACAAGTGTCGGCTTGCATCAAAGCTTCATTCAATGTTTCCCAAGTTTCTCTTGAGAGACGCAGGAGTTCAAAGATTGATAACCTTACTAGAGTATTAGCCAGTTGAGCCAATATATCAAAGTTATAAGGCTTCTCATGTCCAAGAGATGGAGTCTTCTTTAATACTTTATCAAAGCGGACAGGCTATTTTCCTTTGTCGGCCGCCATCGGTTTGGGAGGAGTTGGTTCCACTAGAGGCGATGAAGCTGATAGAACATTAACAGCAGAAGAAGATGATGCTGAAGGAGCCTCCGGAGCTGGAACAGGGCTCTCTTGACCTTCTGAATTGTCTCTCAGGTAAAGTCTTCCAGACCTGGTACCATTTAAGGCTTCTTCTTCGGATACAGGTTCAAAGGACACCAGATTGCAACTTTTTGTCCGAATCTTGCTTTTGGAATACTTCCTTTGACCAGATGAAGAGTCTGTACAAAAATCTAAACCAACACGAGATTGGTTGTGTGAAAGGCATAGAGCAAGAGGTACAAGAGATCCTTTTCTATGATTCAGGCCAGGAGCTTTTGTAGATCATATGCCATCTTCGTCATGAGTTCATAGGATTGTTGACTATATAGATGGAAGGCTGGTTGGTAATTGGCCTCTAGCTTTGGCAGTATTGTCTCATAAGAAGAAGAAGAATCTGCCATCAAGGTAAAGGTAGCAGTTAAAGGTGGAAGACAGTGTTCACCCAATGAAGTCATGACATGATTTATATTTGGCTGCTTTCTTGGACTTTGTGGATGAAGAAGGTGCTTCAAAGTCAGCCACCAAATCAGGATGGATCCATATAGTCTCCCCCTTATCGGTTCACAAAGGAACAAGACCATCAGTTCGTACAGGTGGGAGATTGACAATCTCCATAGTAACTTTCGAGATGGGTATGACTCCATCCTGCACAAGTTGAGCAAGAAAATCGCCAAACTATAGAGAAACGACATTAGCAGTTATGGTCTTCTCGTCCTGCTGAAGAGTGATTACGCCAGATTTGATCCTCTTGGATCTTCCCTTTGAGCACATAGGATGCTTGAGTCGAGTGTGTGAGACTCGTCTTACAGTATCGATATTTATATATGGAAACGTATTTGGTACCGTATCATGCATTTATTCTGTATTTAGTTCCTGTAATTACATGTTAATTATTTTCCTGTATTTTATTTTGTACTTGCCTAGCTCTTGGTTTATTTCGGTTCATGTTGAACCAACTTGGTTTAGCTTGGTCCATCATAAAAAGGGATGAATGGCTTAGATTGAGTGGAGATGAATGAATAGTGGAGATTACTTGGGCTTGGTATAAAGTACAGGTCGGCAACTCTAGAGGGGGGTGAATAGAGTTTATAACAACAATGATCAATTAAAAACTTAAACTCTCTTCACCAACTAAATAATCAGAGTAAAAAAAATACGGAAATAGAGAGTAGAGAGCAAGCACAATACAGCAAGATTTTTAACCTGGTTTTCCTCGTGGAGGACTAGTCCAGGCCTGAGAACTCTAGCTCAGGATTGAAATCTACTATTTGTGAAATAGGGTTACAACAACGTGCCTTTTCACAGAAGAGCATGCCAAACTTCTTTCAATGATCGCTTTGGCGAAACTTGGACTTTTCCAAGTGACTTACAACTTCTTGTACTTCAAACTTCTAGCTGGATCGTACCGAGCAACTTGGACGGTTGGAAAGTTTGAATGCTAAGTGGATGGGAAGGTAAGGCTCCTTAATATCTAGGCTATGTAGGAGAAGAAGAAGAGAAGATTGGATGGTTTTAAATGAGAGAAACCAAGGCCTACTTATAGGGTTTGGGGTAGGCAGAATTCGGCCAGAATTCGGTATGTATAATTCAAATTTTTGGCCGTTGGACAACTAGCAGTGATCAAGACCTAAAAATCAGCATCCTGTAATTTGGGGGCAGAGTTTGGCCCGAACTCTTTGTGGAGGCAGAGTTCGGCCCGAACTCTGTCTCCTACGGACAAAATGTTCTTTGTGGGCTTTTGGATGAATGGGTTGATTGGGATTTGGGCTAAGTAAACCTATAAAGCTACGTGTAGCCCAAAGTTGCTCAGTATGGCCCAACGTGCATCATCCTATACTCAAAAACAATAAAAAATACAGACTCCAGTATACACAGAATAGTAAATCTTCAAGCAGCTGTGATCTTGAACCAATAAGCTTAGTAGATTGATTTCGAGCTCGATGTGTCAAATTGGACTATAACAAATATTATTTTGTTAATTTTCAAGATTAGGTTGACTGTGATCCTGTTTGGGTCAACAATCTCCCCCATTTTGATAATTGACAAAACATGATATTTGTATGTCCAATATTCATACCTGGAGACATTTTGGCTCCCCCGTACTTGAACAACCATACTCCCCCATAAACTGATATTTCCTGTGACAAATACTCATCCAAATATACATATCCAAGTATACACAATTCATAGTGCTAGTACAACTAGCAATGGTTCATAATTCAAAGTACTAAGACAAATATCAATGGTTCTCCCCCTTTTGACAATCAGCAAAATGGAGACATAAGTAGAGAAGTAATAAAACTACCATCCACATATTGAAAGAGAACATGCAAGTAGTAGAACTAACTAAGAGCAAACTGAGCCATAGAGTTCAAAAAAAACATAAAAACATAAGCAAGAAGAAATATAGTGCCAAAATAAAAATAGTCCTAATCATCAGTGGCAGTACAATAGCCATATCCATCAAGGAGCATGTGAAGGCCCCGCACCATCAGAACCGGTACGACGGGCATCCACAAATGCAGAATTCGGATCAAGATACCGACGAACCGAAGAATCGTCAATGCGATAACTGTCGCGTGACGGATCACGCATCATCGGAATCGACATCGTCGGATAGGAGGCCATGGAGTCTCTTGCCACTAATACCTTGCAATTCAACATGAGACGAGGGCCAGCATCCAAAATCTGAATAATCAAACGAGCCAAATGGCAATAACAATTAATAAACTAGAGGCACAAAGTTTGGAAGAATTATCATCTCAAACAATAGTAAATCCAAAAGAAAAATATAAGTACAATCCATTTGAGAAGTGGTAAAGAAATTGACATTCTAGTAATAGTACCAAATGGATAAGAAATTTTTGAAGAAGAAGAAGAGAGAAACAACGCTGTAGACATGAACATTCCTAATAACGACATAGTACCAAATGGACAAGAAAATTTTGAACTTATTGGCAAATATGGAGTCGATGTTGCCGTCAGTGAGCATCTCGAGAAAGAGAATGAGGAGATAGTCTTGAGTACTAATTTGTACAAAACTGTTGCAGGGTTTAATGGTTTTACAAAAAGACAACAGTCGGGTAACGTTCATTATATTTCATTACCAATTTTTGACAAGAGGCCTTTATCCTCTGTTTTGCAGGCTACCATCCCAGACTGGAAACCCATACATAGTTGCATCAAGTGTGCATAGAGTCGAGCCAACGACGTATTAAACAAAGGAACTGCTTGGGAGGCAACCCAAGGGGAGTTTATTCTTATTCTTGCATTTTTTTTGTTTTCTTTGCATTTAGACTTACATTGGTGACAATGTAAGTTTTAAGTGTAGGGGAGGAGATTTATGTTTGGTTATTTTTTAATGCATGGTTTTTCAATATATATATATATATATATATATATATATATATATATATATATATATATATATATATATAATTTTTTTTAAAAGAGTTGTTTTGGTGCTTTTCTATAATTTTTGGTTGTGTATGTCATGAGGAAGATTTAACTTAGTTTAAAAAAATTCATAACATGATTGAATAAGTAATCTTTTCAACATAGAATTAATCGGTCTAGTTATTATTCTTGAGGATAGTAGTAACTGAATTTGGTAGATAAAAGCCGGTGAGGTTTAGAGCCTTTAGACTGACACATCAGTCTCACTCTTTTCTTTGATGAGTGATATTCTTCCATAGATTTGTTTCACTAGAACTTGCTTTGATTCTCTTCGAGGTCACATCGACATATGTCTACATGAATATGATTAAGGTTCTCTTTGTTATATGCACTTAAGCCAAATTGTCTACCCTGAAATTATTTTTCCTTTGGTTGAACCCTTTTGAGCTTTATTGCTTTTCTTTTTGTGACCCACATTACAAGGTTTAACTTGAAAAAAAAAACCTAAACCAACCCGGAAAACAAGTGGAGCATTATGTCATGTATGGGTGTATATGAAATAAGTGTAGGGTATCTGAACTTCTAGTTTTGCTATATATTTTTATTCTCAAATTCTTGTGTCCCATCAAGATTCAGGAAAAAAAATGAAAACAAAAGAAAAAAGAAGGAAAAAAAAGAAAAAAAATCGAAAGAATAGTAATAAAGAAAAGAAGTGATGGAGGAAATTACTTTTGATATTCATTTTCATAATTCCTCCTCAAATTCCAATAAAGGGGTATGTTGAATGCTTTAAAGTCAAACTGAAGAAGCTGAATTGGGTGATTAATTTTATATGTTTTATATATTCGAGCTTGAGTTAAATCATTTTTGCTCCTCTAGTTTTGATGGCTTTTGAGCTACACTCCAAAATATATCCTACCTTGATCCTAAGCACCGCTACAACCTATGAAAAGTCTATATAATTTATGTTATGCATGTGATTCCATTGGTGGAGAATGAGAAGATATGCAAGCTTATGGTAGATTATTTTTTTGGAATGAATTTGAGCGAAACACATACCCTTCAAATATATGAAAGTTGAGTGTTTATTCCTATGAGTGTCTACCAATTTAGTTTACTCTATCTTCAAGTAAAAATACTTACTAAGTATTGAAGTCCAGTCTGGATTTGGAAATAACATATTTGTGGAATCCATATCTATTTAAATATTTGATTTGATTAGATTTGGATGTCCATAATTGGTGTTGTGCTATTTTAGATATAATAGGATTCTTATTTTAGGAAATCCTATTATGATCTAAAATAGGATGTTGATGGAATATTTTAGGCAAAATAGGATTCCTATTTTATTCCTATTTAGGAAATCCTATTATGACTAGAATATGATTTTCTCATCCAATATATATATATATATATATATATATATATATATATATATATATATAGGGTGAGGGTTGAGGCACAAAGCACAACATAAAATGGAGATTCGGGGTGCTGGTCCATAAGAAAATCTAAGAGAACACTCTGCTCTTAGCACGTCGTCATCCAAGATAGAAGGAAGAAGAAGATCTAATCGAGGAGTCGTCAACTTCGGTTTGGGAGATTGATACAGGTTGGTGAGTGATCTCAATTTTAACCTTCTGTTTTTTCTTGAGAGTGGTGAGGGGGTTGAACCTATTAGTGCAAAGGGTTCAACGTGAGTTTTGTCAATCTTGTAATTTCATCTGAGTTAATGAAGGTTGGGATTGTCCAAGGTAACGAAGTCACCGCTATAAACTTGTCTTTATCTGCGCTTGGTGTCCGTTAGATGGTGGTTAGTTTTGATCAGTTAGGTTGGAAAACGCTTCCGTACGCTTCCAACAATTGGTATCAGAGCTTTTGGGGTTCTGGCAACCATGTCTACGGAGCAGATGAATACTCGTATGATCACCCACACAGGGGAAAACTGGGCAATTTAGAAGCCAAGGATGGAGGATCTACTCTGGTGCAAGGACTTGCATGGTCCGTTGGAGGGTGACAGCGCAAAGCCATCAGAAAAGCTGTTGAAGACTGGAAACGAATGGATCGGAAGGCTGTTGGATTCATCTGCCAATGGTTGGACGGCTCGGTGTTTCACCAAGTTTCCATGGAGAGTTCGGTAAAAGCATTGTGGGAGAAGCTGCATTCGTTGTACGAAAGGAGGACGACTGGCAACAAGGCATTTCTTATTCGCCAACTCGTCAACTTGAAATACACGGAGGGTGCCTCGGTGGCACAACATCTGAACGAGGTTCAGGGTATCATCAATCAGCTGTCTGCGATAAAGATGGTGATTGATGATGAGCTTCAGGCCCTACTGCTCTTGAGTTCTTTGTCAAAAAGCTAGGAGACATTGGTGGTGTCGGTGGGCAACTCCGCTCCTGATGGAGTTGTTACGATGGAGGCAGTCAAATATAGCTTGTTGAATAAGGAGGTCCGGTGCAAGCAAGTGAAATCGTCGCATGAGTCCGCTCTGGTGGCTTCCAACGGGAAGGGAAGACCCAAGTCATAGGCGAAGACGGAGGAATTCTCAGGATCTTACGATTATAGACCGTAAGGAGGGCTGCTATCACTGTAGCAAAATGGGTCATATCAAGAGAAACTGCATGAAGCTCAAAGCTAAAAAGGCCAAAGGCAAGGATGATCAAAAGGATCTCACGGCGTTTAAAGATATCATCATCGTAGCGACCGACGTAGAGGAACCTTGTGGCTTATGTCATGATAGCAACTGGATCATGGACACGGGGGCGTCGTATCATGCCACTCCACATAAGAGGATCTTTACGTCATACCGCGGTGACAGGTTTGGACGTGTGAAGATGGGCGATAAGGGGATGGATGCATTTATAGGCATCGGTGATGTGCACTTGACGACGGAGTTTGGTAAGAAGCTCGTCCTCAGGGGTGTGCGACATATACCGAGTTTGCGCTACAACTTGGTTTCGGTAGGAAGGCTGGCAGATGATGGCTGTCGCAGTCTGTTTGGGAGCAAAGATTGGATGCTTGCGAAGGGTTCCCAATAGCTGGCTCGGGGAGATTTGTGTTATGGCATGTACAGGCTCAAGCCGCTGAGCTATACAGATAGACTACAGACACTGGATAGAGACTCGAGGGATGTTCGACAGGAGGTGGATCATCGAAAACTTGCTAAGGAGGGGCTTCTAGATGCTTTGAGGGATACAGAGGATTCGATTCGTCGAGACAAAGCGACGGATGGTGATGAGTCAAAGATTGAGGGTTAGTCTGTCAGTCCCGTAACAGTTGGTCGGTCTCCAGGCGGGGGTTGTTCTATGGATCCAGTTTTGATGACAGGTGGTTTGCCAAAGCTTTACGGAGAGACATCGGTTTCAGCATTTCAAAGCGAGGAAGGAGATCAAGGTTTGTAGCAAACTCAATCTGAGACAGGAGCATCATCATTCACACAGTTCACGAGGAGCTGTGGGTCATCGCTGGCATGCACCGTACGTGATGTTCTGCTCGAGGACGCATGTATATGGCGGATCTTCAAGTTCGGACACGAAGGTGGACAAGTTCAGGAGTTCGAATCTCATGAGAACCGCACCATCCGCTTGGTTGAGCCAACCAACGGTGAAGAAGCTCGTTGGAATGTTAACACTTTCCGGTAGAAGATGAAAGTCGGGGACAGGTAGGCGAGACTTATGGTGAGACTGATCGGCAGGGACTTCGGTCTTGGTCGTGTCATTGATATCGGCAGGATCCCAGTGGTGCAGGAGGTGCTACGTATGGCAGCTAGTGTCGACGTGATGGTCGAGGAGCTGAAGACAAATTAAGATGGAAAGCAGCTCGGGGGATCGGAGATCAGTGGCATGGGGAGCGGGAACTCTGTCGCAGGACGACATGCATGGAGTCCAGTTGAGGACCCATGGGGTCAATACCCTCTCATCAGACTGGAAGGGGGATTACTGGAGTCCAGTCTGGATTTGGTAATAACATATTTGTGGAATCCAAATCTAGTTAAATATTTGATTTGATTAGATTTAGATATCCATAATTGGTGTTGTGCTATTTTAGATATAATAGGATTCTTATTTTGGGATATCCTATTATGATCTAAAATAGGATGTTGATGGAATATTTTAGGCATAATAGGATTCCTATTTTATTTCTATTTAGAAAATCTTTTTATGACTAAAATATAATTTTCTCATCCTATATATGGGGTGAGGGTGGAGGTACAAAGCACAGCACAAAGTAGAGATTCAGGGTGCTCGTCCACTAGAAAATCTAAGAGAAAGTCCGTACTTTGCTCTTAGGACTTCGCCATCCAAGACAGAAGGAAGAAGAAAATCTAATCGATGAGTCGTCAACTTCGGTGAGGGAGATTGCTATAGGTTGGTGAGTGATCTCAATTGTAATCTTATATTTTTCTTCTTGAGAGTAGTGAGAGGGGTGAACCTATTAGGACAAAGGGTTCAACGTAAGTTTTTTCAATCTTGTAATTTCATCTGAGTTAATAAAGGTTGGAATTTGTCCAGGTGACGTAGTCATCGCCATATACTTGTCTTTATCCGTTCTTGGTGTCCGTTAGACGGGAGTTGGTTTTGATCAGGTGGGTTGGCAAACGCTTCCGCACGCGCCCAACACTAAGTAACTAGAAGTTGTCTAAGAATATATTTTCAGGATATGTTCTGAGGTTTGAAGAGCTTGGTTATTCTTTATTTATGACATTAAAACTTTGATTTACGTTTTGAAAAAATAAATAAATAAAAAATTTGTCCGAGGACGATCAAAAGTTAAGTGTGGGGGTATTTGATGAGAACATAAAATGTTATTTTTATCCCTTAATGCCTACCATTTTATGTTCATTTCATGACTAAAGGTACTCACTATTCTTCTATTTTGATTTAGGACACAGTTGGAGACACCAAGTACAAATTGGAGCTAAATAACAATTTTGGACAGTTTTGACACCTTTTACCAAAATGGGCATAACTTTCTCATCCGAAATGCAATTGAGGTGCTTCAAAAGATTTGGAAATCTAAGAGAAAGATATACAACTTTTGTTATTTGAGTTTTTCGAGATACAGACTGCATCATGGACGAAATCAGGTTTGAAATTGAGTCAAAGATGTTGTGAACGAAAATAGGAACTAAAATAACTATTTTTCTACTTGTTCTATGAGTTAGTTTTATTGTTTGAGAAGTTACAACTTTTAGAGGATTTGTGGAAAGATATTGTGGGCTTCAAACAACCAATTTAGAGTATAATAAAGGGGTAGCAATCATGAGGAAAGGGAACCACAACACAACTCTTCTTCTTCTTCTCCAAGTTTTCTTTCTTGAAGTTTTGATGAACATGTGTGGCTTGTTGGTCAAAGAAAATAGAAGCCTTGGAATTAATAAACTTGTGAGATCTAAATTATTTCTATTGGTTTGATTTATAGTTTGAGTACTGATTATTTTTCTATGCCAACCTTCATGATTGTTTTGTTTAATTACTAGGAGGCCTACTAGTTTATTATTCATCTCAATCTATTGCTTAATTAGATATCAAATCCGTAACTGTTTGATTTCTCTAATTTGTGAAGCAATCAAGATTTAGTGAACTGCTTTGTTTTATTAGATCTTAGGAGAAAAACTTTTGACAAGACTAAATGCAACCGCTTGTGCTTGTGTTGTTTGGCTTCATCGATCTCTTGGTTCTTTAACAAATTTTTAGATTAAATCTTCACTACTTGTCTTGGATTATTTAGTAATTAAAGTTAATTAGATTGCTTGTTTTTAATTAACTAAGCCTAAGAGAGATAGAAAGATACTTCCAACGGTGAATATTCAAAGTATGAGTTAATTTATGCTTGTATCGATGATCAATTTTAAGATCCCAATGGTGAATGTTGACTAGGACCAATATTTGTTCCTTTGATTGATTTCAATACTTTAATTGTTTTTAGCTCTTCTTAAATTTTCTTTTATCATAATATTCAAAACTCTCTCCCCCAATCCTTGTTCACATAGCATAAAATTATACTAATTACTCTCCGTGGGATTGATCCTTACTCCCACTACTATATATAATTTTAAGAGTAAAGGTTTTATTTTTGGGTGCATGCGACAGCACACCATGTAGTAAAGACGTCTAGAGATCAAGGCTATACAAGGATGCAAAAGCGGTAGATTGTCACCATCTTTGTCAACCTTGTGTTAGTCACCTATTCTTCAAAGCCTATCAAATTAGATACTTCTAATTGCCTACGACTTCAACAAAATTCCTTGATCTTTTGAACGACTCTTCGGAGACTCGAGAAGCTCATTGCACCTTCTGATAGAAAATTCAAATATTTTATTGCCTTACTCAAGATCGTGGCTAGCTTAAGAGTGCTAGCGAGCTTTGACCTAGAAATTTTATTTTATCCTACGAATACTTGATTAACTCTTTTATCTTGCCACAAATACTTATACCGATTTCCAATGAATACTGAAACTAGCATGTCTAAATATCCTCGTGCTAGAACTGTATCTAGAGTTGTTCTAATAATCATCTAAATCATTTATTTTGTCTTGCTAATTAATCCTCTTTATCATTATATGAAATGAAGAAGTTCCCTTTGATTCATACCTGACCCTTTGTAACAGAACAGAATGCCACTAGTCGTGTCCTAAGTCATGCCTCACTATCAAATCTTTATACTTTCTTTATTCTTGACCAGTGCTTCATTATTTATGAAACTTTTAATGATTTATTTTCACTTATAAACCAAGCCTGTCTATCATAATCATTCCTTAAATTTCGAGGACGAAATATTTATAAGGTGGGTGGATTTGTAACCCCTGTTCCTGAATTTTCATAATTTTATTTTTATTCTAAATACTGTTTCTGAAAGTAATTTTCTAAAAAAAAAACTTTGTACAAATGTTTTGTTATTTTTTTGCAATTTGAAAGCTAATTAATGGTTTGAAAATATTATTGATTTTAATAAACATATTCATTCTTGAATTTGTTGGAATTATGAGAGATGTTGGTTAATGTTTGAATTTTAATGGATTTGTTCAAGAACAATTTTGAAATCCAATGTAATTTTGAACAGTAAAAGCGTTTGCCTAATTACATCTTTTTAAAATAAAGTTTGGATTTATGAGAAATAATATTCAAATTGTTTTGAGGATATCAAATATTGTTCAAGGACAATTTTGAAATCCAATGTAATTTTGAAAAATATGATATACTTAGTTTTGAAATATTTATTATTATCCTTGATGTGTAATTCATTTATAAAGACGATTTGAATTTATGAAATTTAAATTATTTAATAAAATTGAATATTACTATTGCAATCATTTATAGTATTACGATTAGATTAATATGTATTTAAATTTTATTTAATTAAATTAAATTTATAGGAGTTTTATTTATTAGAAGTTTTCCTTATCGATCTAGTAATTCATCACCTATTTAAGGGGAGCCATTGTCCAAACTTTCTCCAAAATAAAATTCCATCAACTAACAACCATCATCTATCGTGCGGTGCATCGTATCCGTGTCCTCTATCCCTTTCCACTTTTCATCTTTTACATTTACAGTCTTTCTCTTTCGTGTCCGACACATCGGACACCACCTCGATTGAATTTTCTCTGTCATGTAGGACACACGATACCATTCAGACATCCCCGACAACCCTAACCCTTACCCTAATCTTTCAATACCGTCGCTATCCCCGCTGCCTACATTGTCATGGCAACACTTCCTGACCTCCCTCCAGCGCCCAGTCCGATCGACACCACAGTGCCACAATCCGTTGCCTAGCCGCAACCCGCGTACGGCCAGCCTCAGCGCCTCCACCCCGTCTCCAAACCTATCGTCACCAACGCCACCACATCTACAGTAGCCGTTCACCACCACCATCATCTATCTTCCGGTCAGAACCCTCTTACATCGATGGCGATACCGTCTTCTTGCCATCAACCACCTACTTACGTCTCTTCCGGCGTCGAACCCCTCACCGACCCGGTGTCGCACTTTCGGCTACGCCATCGACCCACCGGCCCCGATCCAGCACTAGCGAGGCAATCTCTGCCACGTTATCTCGAACCGACCGCACCAACGATGTGGCTATACTAGCGCCCCACGCAGTCGACAGCTTCCTCAAGCGTAGTGCCACCACCTTCTCAAAGTTCGAGCTGCCACATCAGCAAAACTGATGCTTCCTACTGCGCTTTGCAGTTGTAACCACTGGTCGTACCTCAACACTGCTTAACGCCTCGACCTTTGACCATCGACCCTCCGTCGCGGCCCTACAGACCTGTCGTGCGAGTGCACCTCGCTGAGAGCATCCCTACCGAGAGCGCCACCGAGGCTACGACAAGCAACCTCGACTCGAGCCGGAGCGACGTGCCTCATCGTCGAAGACTCTCAGTGAGTTTCCACCCTCTCCCTGCCCTCTCTTATCTCTTCCGCTCTCCTATCCCTATGGCTCAATCCCTCTTCTTCTTCTTCTTCTTCTTCAAGCTTCCAACCTCCAGCTTCCTCTGGAAGATTCTTTCTTTCTCTTTATTCTTTTTCCCTCTTTTGTTGTTTTTGTAAGTCTTTGTAGTATAGTGTATTTAATGTGGATTGGATTCTTTTGATGCTAATAATTGTTTAAGATTGATAGGTTTGGGCTTGGGCTAATTGGGCCTGAAGGAATTTATTATAAAATTTAATTCTGTGTTTAGGATGGGCCCTAGTGTTGGGTTATAAATATAAATATTCGATTTAAGAATTTTATAAATGGGCTTACCTGTTTGGGTCTATATTTTTAGTATCCTTTTATATATAATTTTGTGTTGGGCCTTTATCTATATAGGGTTTGATGATATATGATAACTATCATAACACATGTTTCAAGAGGTAATACTAAGCAAAAATTTCATGTTAAATATTTTAGTTATTTTGGGCTTTTATAAATACAAATGATTTTGGTCTTTAAGAAATATTTCTAGTAACTTTTATATATAAGGGTTCTAATATGTTTATAAATAAATACTAAATATTTATCTAAAATAATTTTGACTAATAAAATTTAATTTCCAAATATTATACATATTTTCCAAAATAGTTCTATATATTTATTTACGCAAATTTGCTTCGATTATCATCTTGACAGTGACTAATCATATTTCATATTTTCTTGCGAATCCGACTTACTACACATCGACTCTAGCCAATTGGACTATTCTAGACCCAACATGATTCTCTATTTCACCAGCTAAGGACCCCAGACGAGTACAATTCTTGTTTGTTTCTAATATTGATAGTTACTATATTTTCATGATTAGTGATGTATACTTGATTCTTTACACGCTCGTTACACGGACTAGTGATATCGTATTTTCATGTTTGTCGTGTTATTCATGATCATTGTGCTCGTGTTCCATGTCTAGAAGTCGGGCGGGAAAGTACTAAGTACACATGTGATAAGACTTTAGACCTTGCTTTATTTTATATTTCATGAATATTTCGACCGTGAGGATGCTAATCCTATGTAGAGCGTGCGGTATAATGTCCCAGTCCAATCACATATTGAAAAGTGTACTTCAAGTCACTTAGATAGTTATATTTTCTTGTTCCATGCCTTACTTTCTTTGTAACACATGTTAATTGTTCTATATTAGTTTTGATGCCGTGTTTACAGTTTATTTATTTCATCATGTATGCCATGACTATTTACTATTTTATAGTCTTTATCATATATTTGGAACTGCATGCTTGAATTGTACTCATTACATTCATGACTGGAAACCTATTTTCAGATTAGTCACTTGATACTCTATGCACTAGAAACCATAGGAGAGATGCGAGTAGATTTGGAGGCCAAATCTAGAGACTAGTTAGATAGATTTGATCATAAAGCTTAACGAGTTGTTTTCCATGAGATATTGTATTTTTAGTCATTTATAAACTTTGGAAGTCGTAAATAATTAAGTTTTGTGAATGAGCATAAAGAGATTATTTATGAGCAAATATTATAACTTCGATCATTAAGGTCAAGATAGCGTTGTACCGTCGATACCGCGGCATAGGCTAGACTTGCATACGCACTCAAATCCCGAAAAGCGGGTACGTCATGACAGCTAATCATGGGGAATGACTTGTGGGGCCTCATATAAATATGTATCGATTAGTGAAGAGCTGAACCCTGAGCCGCAGCTGCTAGTACGTGTGTATATCAGTGGAGAGCTGAATCTTGAGTCACAGCTGCTGGTGTATGCATGTATTAGTGCATAGCTGAGCCTTGAGTCTCAGCTGCTAATCGATGAGCATGCATCGACAACCATTCAGAGACGAACATGGAGTACATTGTACATTCAGTTATTTTTGTATTCCTTAGTTATCTTAATCCTTGTATTGTGTAGGATGGAATCGACGATTTTGGGTAAGAGACACCAAACGGTGATGTCCGTTTATGGTTTTTATGTTTCTTTGTATGAAGCTGCTTCCATGATATTTGTCCATATAAAAGTACTATTCTGAGAAATGATATAGAATTGAATTGCTGATATACTGGTAGGCGTTACATAGAGAAAGAATGAGCAATGCATGCTATATTTTCTGATATAGTCCCTAATGAAGTGTTATGGCTCATGAGACACGCTGCGCACATCATATAGATGAACTGCTATCGTACATAAAGATTGACCTATTAGTTGGCTTGATTAGAAATGTTGGTTTTTGAAATAGTTTACAAAAGAAGTAGTATGACTTTGTACTACATGAAATGAACGTAGGTAGAAGTAGCAAGATCAATATCACGAAAATGTTTATCACTAAATGAATTAGTGATCATTTTAGATGATGTAGCCTTTGTTCACATCACCAGTACGTTAATGTAATGACCCACCACCAGCTTGCCTACAGGTGCACGGTAGATGAAAAGAAAGATCTGAAGCGATAGCCCGAGCCTCATCCTCGGGAGCCAAAAATCAGAAGAGATGTAAAGATGGACTTTTTGTCCGAGAGACGATCATCTATTTAAAAGAGTTGGTTTTGTACATAAAGGGATGTAAAATATGGAACTGGATCACTGGAATCTGTAAAGTTTCTTAAATTTTGTAAGCCAAGTATGGCATGTATCAGAGAGACAATGAGAGCTTTGTACTCTGTTCAAAAGATATCAATAAAGAGAATTTTGTTTCTTCTACCATTGTGTTCAATTATATTCTATAATTATGTTCCGCTGCGTTATGGCTATCTTGTCTATTTTGTTATTGTACATGTCATGGCCTTGTGCAAGCACAACTTAGGGCATGCATGGCATCACAAACAAGCGAGGATGAACGGTTTCGTAGCGATCAAAGCGAGGATGAATGTTCCTACTGGATCGGTGCGTGATGCTGTGGTAAGGTTGTATGTAGTGATGGAACACGGAAGATCATATTATCAGTTCCTTGTAGTATATATAAATAGTTCACAACCTAGATGGATTTGGACAAACCCTTGGTAAGGTTGTATGTAGTGTAATCTGGCATTTGTCTACCTTGACTATTGTCACGCCCCGACCCGAAAAATTGCTCATCCTCGTATCATTTTATCCGAATCATCGTCCTCGCTAGGGCGTGATGTCGTACAAGTCTAGAATTGCACTCGTACAAGGCAAGATGACAAGTTCTCAAATGGTTATCTTTGAATTGATATTAGCAACAGAAGGAACGGAGTATACGAAACAATTCTCTTTATTGATAAATGAACTGAGATTACAAAGGCTTTCAATAGCCCAAATGATTTGCCAGATTGGCTACAACACTCAGGTTCTCTCTTGCCCACAAAGGATTTTACCGTTCCATATATCATGTCTTCTATATCTCGGCTGCATCAATCCTGTTGCAAGACCGAGCGTCAATGCGTTCACATGCTTCAAGCGCTACGACATTCCATGACTCAGCGCGATCAAGCGAAGCTCCGTCGCGAGCAAACCCTTCCCTGAACCTGCTATCAAACTAGTGGAGGATTAGTACTTTCGTCCTCGCTGTACTGATCAAAACCCACTTAACAAACTGACTTTTGGTAATGTATTGATTCATGCAAGCATACAATTTAGTTATCTTTCTAGGTTCTCCTTAGGATCAGTTCATGGCATATTAACATGGCATATTCGAAGGTTGTAAAGCATGTTATCGTGGCAAGATGTTATTTCAATATGGATAAGCAAGTAGGCAACAAATAGAATCCCGTGTTATTTCGTGACTTCTTACCAACATCGACGCACTCGTCCTTGCACCGACACAACGTGAATACGCCTACCATCTTTCCCTGTCATGTTATAAGTGGCAGTCTATACAGGATCTATGTGTGCCTTACACTTTCGACCCATCTTCGAACTTACCTGATCTTCACTATATGAAGGTCACTAGCTTTCCGGGCTAGAATGGACTTATTTTCTCAAATCACATATGTAAGACGATGATCACTCTGTGCGGTTGCTAACCAAACAAATCAGAGGACCCTGAAATACATGGTAAGTGGCTTATCACATTTAAACCGTCTATATGAAGTGCACCAACAATACCAACTTTATCCATATCCCTCCTCGGCCGAACGGTCCCAGCGCCCTGGCGTACCACGTTCGAGGGGTGCCCGTGCACAAGCTTCTTCATATCTTTAAGTCCATTTGACAATGCAACGCATCTTAGCCTTCATACGACCAAGCAAGTTCGCCTATCTCTATTTCAATTAGCGCAATGCCCCAATGTTCATCAACGAACGCCCCGAAGGCCATAAACATTTCCGAAGCACCAAACCACATCCAACAATTCTGCCACATTCGTGCCGCAACTGTTCTTTTCGCAACTAAGCCATCTTTTGTAAGTCTCGTGCACGTACGCACGCTTTGATATAGTTGTTCACCATTCCTTGAGTCGTGCATTCGATGTACTCTCGATTTAGTGTTTCCATTTTCTACGTATTAGTGTTCAATACGTTAGACTTAAGTTCCTTTCCCTCCGACTCGTGCAACTGAGGCACGTCTCGATAGGGTATTCAATGTTCTATAGCTCGTGCACTGAGGCACTCGTGCCGATATAGTCTTTTAATGTTCTAGCGTACTAACTCGTACGCGGGGGCCTGGAATGACTCGTGCGCTGAGGCACTCGTCGATACAGTTATCCCATGTTCTTATGGCTTGTGCACCGAGGCGCTCGCCTTTGCGATATTCAATGTTCCATAGCGACTCGTATATTTTGATGTACGATTCATTTCAATTGTTCTATCTAGTGTTCGACACGCACTATGTTCATCTCCCGTTCAAGCCACGCCCGTGGTCTCGATGGGTTAACTCAGCATACAATGATATATTTTACTTAGGCATGAAGGAGTAGGAAAGAGAAGTCAAAGTCCCCTCCACCTTAAGCCGATACGCCATGTCGTTTTGTCGAGCCGATGCGGCTCGATTTCATAACTTGTTGCTCGGCCAACTCTTCTGACTTGGCCATTCGAACACTTTACGCTACGTTAATTATCCAAGCGATTTGGGCTACCGTGCCTATACTTCAGTCCGTAGCAAGGCGACGACTTGGTTTCGCAGACACCATTTCAAATAAGGCAAAATGTCGACCTCTTATATTTATGCATAAACATATAGCCTGTCCACGAAACCAACTAAAATCAATACTCGTCCACATCGGACTAATGTCTTACGTCGATTCAATTTCTTAGAATCTTCGAGCCGACTCAATGCTTTCTCTCGGGCCAACGTAACACTAGCATCGATCTTACTCGATGCATTCCTCGGGTCAATGTAACTCTTTACATCGATCCGACTCGATATGTTTCTCGGGACAAGATAACTCTTGTATCGATTGCATCGATACTTAATCGGGTCAACGCGACTCTTCGAGTCAATGACTCAGCATAATGTACCCTGCGGAGCGGGGCATTACAACTATAAGTTTACACTAGCACACTTTATGTGTATTGAGTAGAACCACGTGAGGTTTTTCTCTTTATACTGACTACATAAGAGAACAATTACCTCGGTTATCATGGATGCTTGTGCTCTTGATCCGGATATAATAACATACATATATATGCAGTATGCATTACTTTGACTCATAAAAGTGAGATTCATTATGGGTCAGCAACATCTATGAATTAGGTAATGGCATTGTGTGTATGATAGATTGTTGATTATAAAAAAATCTATGTCTTGAGTTGATTATGTCCCTTAAGGAGCTCATATGGATTGTCATATAAACCCTGCAAGTAGATTATCCGACATGACAAATGAACTTGAGTGGTACTACTTAAGGATAAAAGATGTCGATTAATATAGTCGTTTGTTACTTAATCTGATTGACGGACATTCGATATCTTAACATGGGAAGACGAACATGCATATAATAAGAAGCCCAAAATCGTAATTAGGGATTTGGAAGGTAGTGCAACAATAAATCTTTAGTGGACTGAGCTGGCGTTAATGGGCCTGGGTTGTGTGTTCTGGCTGAACACGGGATACCTAGATCCTTTAGGAGACCTAACCCTAATTTCTCTTCATGGTCCCTATTGTAGCCTATATATACGCTTTATTCTATGGACGTCATATGCATCAGAAAAAGAGTAACTTTATCTAAATTCATTCTACGTGTAAGTAGAGAAACAAATGTCAACCAAGGAGAATAAAAGGTTGAAAGATTGTCGCCCACACGACGTCCAACCCAAGGAAGAAACGGCAGAAGATCTTGCGCTGATTGAAAGAGGTTGCTGGAAACTATCATCTACTTCCATCACTTCAGGTATAATTTATAAACCCTAATTTCCGTCATTGAAGGGTTAGATCACGGTTTAAACCTGTTTGTGCTTTATCAATCGTTATGCACACCAATTTGCAATCCTGGGAAACTAGGACTTTGTCGCATAGAAATCATCATGCACACATGGATAAGGTATCGTTATGCGACAAACTGTCTTTGCCATATGGATGCAGTTCCATCACATGGATCAATCCATGGTCCTAGGGATCCCAGTTCCATAACTTGCAACTTCTTACAGACTCTCGTGCTTTGATTTGAAATGCATGACCACTTCACAACCACAAACTTTTGATGCGAATAACTTGTTGAATTGAACTCGGATGAAAACGAAATTATTTCAAGCCTTTTTTACAACTCGAACCAAACTTCTAGATCGAACAGCACTGGTACTGGGCTAGCTAGGAGCTATAAAGCTTGGAATGGGAAGTTTAAAGCTCAAAGGAACTCTTAAAGGGATTGAAGAAGAGAAGAATGAATTGATGTCAAATGAATGAGAAACTCTTCGTTACAAGGTTCCTAAGGGATCGAACTCGGGGCATACTTTGGTTCCCTAACGTTCAAAAATATAAATGTTGGGAGCCTGATCTTCAGGTCGACCTGATCATTAGGGTTGCTGGATCAAGGTGACTGAGTTTGCTCTGAGTTCGGTCCCTTTGAATGCAGTAGGGTCCAACTCTCATTTAGGCTTGTTTAGTTTTGGTTTCAACTAGGTTTTGGTTTATGAACTGAACAGGGTCTAAGAGTAGGTTTGGCTTTTTGATAGAGGGGCCAGGAAGCTGACCAAGTGCCAAGTATGACCCCGATGTACACATTTTTTTTCTAAACTTAATAAAAAACATAATACATAATATATTTGGAAAAAAAATTGCTTTGGCAAATTTTGATGATGTCGCAGTCGTCAATGGTTCAGTAAACATCAGTCTTCATTTGTTTATTTATAAGTTATATCGAATCAGAGTTTAATCGATTATCGAAATCAGGTTTGAACATGACCTATGGGCCAACAATCTCACCTATTTTGATAATTGACAAACTTTGATTAATACACCAAATAAACAAAACTCAACTTTGGTCCTTGTTTGGTGAGATAGTACTACTTCTCCCCCATTGCCATTGTCATTTGATCGATGCGGTTTGCTCCCCCGTAATTTATGAACCACAACACAAACAACAAATATAGTGAAATATCACAAATAGCAATAAACAAGTACCATAAGCAAGTATCAGAGTAACAGAATGAAGTATATATGACAAACACAGGTAACAGTTTAAGAAACCATAACCATAGATAATAAAGGTACATAACTACTAAAAATGTTCAGTACAAGAACCACACATAATGTCGAATACAAACTAAAATAGAAACGAAAGTGAAACTAATAAAGCAAAATTAATGCTAAAAATAATCATAAAAGTGCAGCATCCACTAATGTGCAAAATGAGACTAAACAAAAGTGTGACATTAGTAGCATCCATCAACACAAACTCATAGCCAATCAACTGGTATCCTCACCGCTCTCAGCAGACCATTTTGGATCATAGTAAGCAACACAGGCTTAAAATATCTATGAGCATCTGGATCATCAACACTGGGACCTGGACATTGAGGGTGCCTGACCAGAGGAATAGGGCCTCCAGGAGCATAGGCCATACTCCACTGCATGTCAAAAGGAGTATTCCCCAGAGAATGGACCTGGAATGTCTGACGAAAGTCCATCTGACAATAACGATCGTCCTCAAGTCGAAAACGATCGCAAAACATGTCGTGAAGATACTCCAACGTAACAACATGTGGAGCAACAACAGCAGTAGGAGGAGGTGCTATATCATTAATAGGCACAACAACCTCAGTAGGAGTGTTATCAGAAGATGAATCATCATCAACAGTAGAAAAGGTGGGACCAGTCCTACAGGTAGTAGAAGAGAGGATGGAACATCTTCAAAAGGACAATTATCCAAAGAGATATCGAAAGTCCTAAAGATGATAGGCAAATAAATAGGATAAAGTAGGTTTCGCCCTTTCTTGTGATACCATACCATACAGTGCCAATCATGTCTTAGAAAGACTAAACGGAGAAAAAAAATGGAGATGGTAAAGGCAGACATTTCTAAGTATATGATCTCGTTAATGGATCTCATCTTAGGCAAAATAGCAGAAAAGATCATACGATGTAGCTCATAGAAATGCTGGTTCAAGTATCTAGCAAGAAGCCTACTAGGCTGTCTAGGATGGGGATCGCATAATACATTCTTGAAAGAGTCAAGGGTCATATCGTTATCAAAATTGAATTTCGTAATTTCGACCAGAGCATTACCCATATTTGGAATATGAAGGATATAACTTAGATCGAAATCATCGAATTCAATATCGATACCGCAGACACTAGAATAAATAGATCACTCAAAATAGGTCAAATTGCAATAAAACATGCAAATGACATTGGAATAAATCGGATTACTAGTTTGAACTAGTTCCTCAAGACCCAAGTCTCTAAAGTTGGATCGGTATTCTTGAAATATAGTAAAATGAATGGGATTTCCCAAACAGAGTTTTGTTGGGAAAGAAGCGCGGAAACCTTTCCCCAAACCGGAGAGTACCTGCGAGAGGACCGAGCAATACAACGCACAAACCCAAAAACAACCACACAAAACAATCTACGCAGACACAGAGAATTTTTGACGTAGAAAACCCTTGCGGGAAAAACCACGGGACGATCGGAGTCCAACCCTGAGAAGCCTCCACTAATGGAATAGAAGAATTACACCCTCTACAAACTCCTTCCGATCCAAATCGGATCCCCACAACACTCAGAAGTAAGAACAATGATTACAAGGCTACGAAGAGCGAGAACGACGAGTAGAGATTACCCGAACGCGATCTCCTTCGAAAAACGACCTTCAATCCTCCGTCTTCTCTTCCGAAGTTGTAATGGCACTCTTGCCTCCTTCTCTCTCTTTTCGTCAATGTTCTACGATGAATAGGGTTAGGAATAACCTAATATTAACTCCCCTAATCCGCAACAAAATTTGGACCATTAGATATGATCCAACGGTGAAAAATCACCCCAAATTTTCGCTCAGCCCCGACGACACAGAGTTCGGCCAGAACTCTGTGTCGGGCAACCAGAACCTATCGGCCACATTCTG
Source organism: Iris pallida (assembly GCA_029216955.1). Classification (NCBI taxonomy): domain Eukaryota; kingdom Viridiplantae; phylum Streptophyta; class Magnoliopsida; order Asparagales; family Iridaceae; genus Iris; species Iris pallida. The sequence goes on from JANAVB010012600.1 coordinate 7,695,956, forward strand.
GAGTGGCCAGACCGAGTTCAGCCCGACTCGTCCTGGGACCGATTTCGGCCCGAACTCGGCAGCCCCAGTCCAGAACCACCCTTTGGGTTGGCAGCAGCAGCAGCAACTCCACGTCGCCTACTTCCCGAGCTTCTCCGACATCGGACGGCGCTCGTCGCACTCCGGGATCTTCTCCACATAGGTTGGGAACCCCACCCACTCCAACAAATCTCCCCCTTCACAACTATGGAGAGGATATCGTTATCCCGACGATCTGCCTGCAGTACTCAAACTTTCCCCTTGGTAGAATCTTCGTGAACATATCAGCTCCGTTGTCATCAGTATGAACCTTCTCAAGCTCCGCGTCCTTCTTCTCAACCACATCCCGTATCCAATGATACCGAGTCTCGATGTGTTTGGACCGGCTATGAAACGTCTGATTCTTCATAAGGTGAATAGCACTCTGACTGTCACAAAGCAAAGTATACTGCTCTTGTTTCAGTCCCATTTTCTGCAGCAGCTTCTTCATCCACAGCAGCTCCTTGCTAGCCTCCGTCGCCGCAATGTACTCTGCCTCTGTCGTCGACAAGGCAACACACTTCTGTAACCGCGACTGCCACGACACCGCTCCTCCTGCAAACATCATCACGTAGCCTGAAGTCGATCGCCTTGTGTCTACATCTCCAGCCATATCAGCGTCGGTATACCCAACTAGCTTCGGCTCATCACCACCAAAGGAAAGTCTCCAACCAGCAGTGCCCTGAAGATATCGTAGAATCCACTTGACCGCACTCCAATGTACCCTTCCAGGATTTGAAAGATACCTGCTAACCGTACCAACTGCATGAGCAATATCGGGCCTCGTACACACCATGGCATACATAAGGCTTCCCACAGCTGAGGCATATGGAACCCGCTCCATATCTTCCTTTTCGTCCTTGGTAGATGGATACTGTTCCTCAGTGAGCTTAAAGTGAGCCGCGAGGGGGGAACTCACTTTCTTCGACTCGTCCATCCCGAAACGCTGAAGTACCCGGTGAATGTACTTCGTTTGGGACAAGTGTAGCAGCTTGGACTCTCTCTCGGCTGATCTCCATCCCAAGAATAGTCTTTGCTGCGCCCAAATCCTTCATAGAGAAGGCCGCGCCCAGTTGGCGCTTCAGCTCCGCTATCCTAGTGGCATTCCGACCCACTAATAGCATATCATCAACATAGAGTAATAAAATGATGAAATCATCCTCGACAAAATACCTCACAAATACACAATGGTCCGACATCGTCCGGGCATAACCATGCTCCCCCATAAACGACTCGAACTTCCTGTACCACTGCCTCGGAGCCTGCTTCAGACCATACAAGCTCTTCCTCAACCGGCAGAACAAATGTGACTTGCCCTTCTCACAGAATCCCTCTGGCTGCTCCATGTACAACTCCTCCTGAAGATCACCGTAGAGGAATGTCGTCTTCACGTCCATCTGCTCGACCTCCAAGTCGAGACTGGCTGCTAATGCTAGCACCACCCGAATAGACGAATGCTTGACGACAGGCGAAAAGATCTCATCATAATCCACGCCTTTCCGCTGATCGTAGCCTTTAACTACCAGCCTCGCTTTGTATCGAGGGCGAGTAGCATCATCCGTCTGCTTCACTCTAAACACCCATCGATTCTTCAAAGCCTTCTTGCCCTTTGGCAACTGCACCAGCTCATAAGTGGAATTAGTGTGCAAGGAACTCATCTCCTCCTGCATGGCCTCCATCCACTCCTGCCTGTGTTCGTCTTCCATAGCCTCTGCAAAGCTTTCGGGCTCTCTCCCGTCAGTCAATAGCACATACTCATTCGGTGAGTATCTCGTAGATGGTCGACGATCTCTGTCGCTCCTTCTCAGTGGAGCTACTGGTGCTGGCTGTATACCAACAGCCTCCTCCCCTTCAGAAACTGCCTCTCCGGCATGCTCATCCTCCTGAGGGACACCCTGACCACCATCAGCAGGCTGATGATCAAGGTTGGGAGCAACTCCATGTACTGGCTCCCCCATAACTGGATCCTCTGTGATGTCCTCTGGAAACTGCTCGAAGCGAAATGACTCTAAGTCAGGCAATTCCTCAGCCTCAGAAGGCGTCTCGGAATCCTGAGTGTTGGTCATGGTCTGATCCTCGACGAACACCACGTCCCTGCTTCTGTAGAGCTTTCTTCCCACCTGGTCGTAGAGTCTATAGACAAACTCATCCCGACCATAGCCGACAAAGACGCATTGCCTCGTCTTCGGCTCAAGTTTGGTCCTCTCGTCCTTCGGTACATGCACGAAGGCCTTACAACCAAACGCCCGCAGGTGATTGTATGACGGCTATTTGCCGTACCATACTTTACCATGCACATCACCCTGCAAAGGAGCACTAGGAGACTAATTAATAACATAAGCAGCTGTGAGAAGAGCCTCACCCCAATAACTGCCCCGGCAAGTTTGCTTCTGACAGCAAACATCGCACCCTCTCCATCAGTGTCCTGTTCATGCGCTCCGCTACACCATTGAGCTGAGGTGTCTTTGGGCGGAGTCTTCTGGTGTCGTATCCCTTGCTCTCTGCAGTACGCATCAAAGGGACCGATGTATTCGCCGCCATTGTCGGACCGAACACACAACAACTTCTTGCCCGTCTTCCTTTCAACAGAGGCCTGAAACTCCTTGAAAGTAGGCAGCACCTGATCCTTGGTCTTTAAGGCATAGACCCAAACCTTCCTGGAATAGTCATCAATAAAGGTTACAAAGTAAGAAGCACCACAAGAGATTTTACCTTCATAGGACCGCAGACATCCGAGTGAATCAACTCGAGCAACGCCGGCTTCCTTGAACTTGGGTGACTTTGGAAAGACACCCTATTTTGCTTCCCAGCTAAGCAGTGCGTGCACTTCTCCAACTTTGTAGACTTGAGCCCTGGAATCACCTTCCTGTTCACCAAGTAGCTCATCCCCTTCTCGCTGATATGGCTGAGCCGCCTGTGCCACAACTCGGTAGACGCATCACTGACTGCGTTCACCTCCTGTGCCCCCTGTGCGCTCCCCTCCATATAGTAGAGACAGGACTTCTTACTTCCTCTGGTAATCACCATCGAATCTCTGGAAAGCTTCCACTGACTATTTTCGAAGAGACTGAAGAATCCCTCGTCATCCAACCTTCCAACCGACACCAGGTTGAAACGGATATCAGGGACATGACGAACATCCTTGAGAACAAGAACCGCACCCGTCTTCATTCTCAAATGCACATCTCCAACGGCAACCACCTTCGACACATCTCCATTGCCCATCTTCAATACTCCACAGTCGCCTGTTGTGTAAGTGGCAAATAGTGCCCTGTTGTGAGATACATGTGCTGAAGCCCCTGAGTCCACCAGCTAAGAATTGTCATTGCAGGCGAGGTTAGTAATAACCTCATCACCTACGACGATCACATCACCTCCATGCATCGAGGCCGCCGCTGTAGTGTTCCCTTCTTGCTTCTCCTTGTCGTCCTTCTTCTCTCTCTTCCAAGCGAAACAATTCCGCTTGATGTGGCCCTTCTTACCACAATGGTAACACTCTGAGTCCTCGTAACGACCCTTGGACTTCCCCCTGCTCTTGTCTCTGCCACCACCTGGACCCCTGCTTTTGCCCCTTTCGCGGCTCTCTGAAACCAATGCCTCTGAGTGATGGGATGTAGATGAAGTACCCTGAGAACGTCTCTGCATCTCTTCATTCAGCACTCCGCTCTTGGCAAACTCCAGACTGACCACGCCCTCTGGAGCAGAAGCGATCATAGATACTCGTATGGTCTTCCACGAGTTTGGCAATGTACACAGCAGCAATAGTCCCTGAACTTCGTCGTCGAACTTGACTCCATTGAAGACAGCTGGTCAACCACGCCCTGGAACTCACTCAAGTGATCCAAAATAGACGCCCCATCCTTGTATCGCAGATCCATCATCGTTCGGATCAGGAACAACTTGTTTACCCCGGTCTTCTTCGCATACAAGGATTCCAGCTTATCCCACAATGTCTTCGCGTGCTCAATATTGGCAACGTGGTTGTACACGTTCTTATCAGCAAACTACCGTATGTATCCACACACCTGTATATGCTCGAATGTCCAGTCCTCCTCGGATTTATCGTTGGGCTTTTCGGATGCAAACACGGGTAGATGCAGCTTCTTGACAAACAGCAAATCCTTTATCTTGCTCCGCCAATAATGATAGTTTGTGCCATTAAGATTCACCATGCGTAGCAGCTTCGCGTCCATCTCTCCTCTCTGGTTTCTCTGTCAACTACTGACACTCCTTCTGAATTCCAGAACCTGGCTTTGATACCACTCTGTTGGAAAAGAAGCGCGGAAACCTTTTCCCAAACCGGAGAGTACCTGCGAGAGGACCGAGCAATACAACGCACGAACCCAAAAACAACCACACAAAACAATCCACGCAGACACAGAGAATTTTTGACGTGGAAAACCCTTGCGGGAAAAACTACGGGACGATCGGAGTCCAACCCTGAGAAGCCTCCACTAATGGAATAGAAGAATTATACCCTCTACAAACTCCTCCCGATCCAAATCGGATCCCCACAACGCTCAGAAGTAAGAACAATGATTACATGGCTACGAAGAGCGAGAACGACGAGTAGAGATTACCCGAATGCAATCTCCTTCAGTAAACGACCTTCAATCCTCCGTCTTCTCTCCCGAAGTTGTAATGGCACTCTTGCCTCCTTCTATCTCTTTTCGTCAATGTTCTACGATGAATAGGGTTAGGAATAACCTAATATTAACTCCCCTAATTCGCAGCAAAATCTGGACCATTAGATATGATCCAACGGTAAAAAATCACCCCAAATTTCCGCTCAGCCCCAACGACACAGAGTTCCGAACTCTGTGTCGGTCAACCAGAACCTATCGGCCACATTCTGGAGTGGCCAGACCGAGTTCGGCCCGAACTCTCCCTGGGACCGAGTTCGGCCCGAACTCGACAGCCCCAGTCCAGAACCCCCCTTTAGGTTGGCAGCAGCAGCAGCAACTCCGCATCGCCTACTTCCCGAGCTTCTCCGACATCGGACGGCGCTCGTCGCACTCCGGGATCTTCTCCACATAGGTTGGGAACCCCACCCATTCCAACAAGTTTAAACGATTATCAAAATCAGGTTTGACCATTACCTATGTGCCAACAACTATCAATATACTCTATATTAGAAAACTATAAATATTTTAATTTTTAGGACAAATTTTTTAAGGTGGGTATATTGTAAGCACCATGCTTTTTATAACTATAATTATGAACACATTCACATATGAAACTTATGACATGTCGTTTGTGAGCATGTTAGTACGAATAATGTATTGATACCCATTCACGACATTCGTGCACTTGAGCTCACATGATTATACTTGGTTGCACTTGAGATCACATGATTATACTTAGTTGCACTCCTTAGCACTTAGCATCCATCACTTGTTAGTTCACTTGGCTAAGTATTTCACTTAATACACTAGGTTATAACTCTTATCGATTAAGTCACTTGAATATGTGTGCAACTAATATAGATACATATGCACTTGTTGTACTCTTAGCGATTAATATATTTTTGATATGTAGTTAATTATAACACGTACTTGAGTACATCGCGTGTTAAAGCACTATGATATAGTGACACGTGCTCTTGCACGTTAGTACATCTACACATATGCGTGTTGATTAGTTAACATGCTTAGCTACTTCTCAGTGCATCAAAATGTTTGTTCATGTTAGTTGTTAGCATACTAGTTAGTGTGCATACATACACACTTGTACTAGTTAGTGATTCATGCCCAATCACTTTGTTAGCTCACCAACACGTATTATTACACTAGCTAATCCCTTTTATTTCATCTTGTTCTTATCCTAGACTACTAGCGTATGTCTTGCACTTACACAGTTTATATATTGAAAAAGCATAGTGTCATGACCCGCTTTATTTTTGGGATACGTGTACGTGGCCAAGTCTAGCCTACGCCGCAACATCGGCTGTAATACGTTGTTTAGACCTCAATGTAAATCTCAAATCCAAACACATTTTTTTTTGAACACAAATTATATCATTGCTCATTCACAATAACTAATTAGTTAATCTATAAATCCAATAATACATCAAAATATATTCGTGAACAAATCTGCTAAATGTTAAATCTAAGAACTATCTAATCCATTTGGAGTCTAAGATTGGCCTCCGAAATGACTGTAACTCCGCCAGAAATGTCCATGGTGCAGATATCAAGTCACATGCAATGTATTTAGTCAGGAAAGGAGTAAAGTACAACCATATTGCAATAATATAACTCAGCACAAAAATAAAGCTAGATAATTTGATATAAAATATGACAATAAGGAAAACATGTATATGAACTGGAAACAGTAAACACGTAAAAGAATCCACTGGCAAGAACATGTATAAATAAGATATTTGGATAATAAATATGGACAGGTGAGAGTAACAGATAGTGTGTGCGAAATACCTTTTTGACATGTGAACGACTGGGTTAATACGACACATCATATAGATGGCTATCCACATTATAAGCTACGGCTAACCCATACGTGAGTTGTATAACTTAGCTATCCACATTAACATTAGTTGGGGTATGTTCACAAATATACTCGATATTTCCCCTCCCGACCCACTAAACAACAATAAAGCAATAGTGTCACAGTCATCTCTCAAATTGGATTCTAACCGAAAACATGGTAAAGAATATCATTTATAATGTACTACAAACATAAAGAAATATTGTACTTGTCTTGAGTTACTTTGCAGTCGACGTGCGCCACCGAATCATAATAAAGTTATTACAATTATGGCTAACCGCTACCAATTCAGTAAATCGCTGATCATCTATGGGTTCTACAAATTAATCAAAATATTAAAAATATTAATTTTTGAAAAATTAGTATGTTATATATTTACATCTCAGCTTTTTAAAAAATCAAACGGTTTTTAAAACAGAGTTTGGGATCTCCCGAAATCTTGAAAATAGTACAGACATATTAATTTTTGGATAACTAGCAAACAAACAATTTTTTAGAAATTCACGTTAATAGTTACAAAAAATAAATTATATATTTGGAAATCTAACCTCGATACGGTTCTACAAAAAAAACTGGAGGTGAAAAAAAGTCCGGAGTAGATCCCGACGGCTTCGCAAAGTTGCTTGAGCTTCTGAAAAAAGGGGTCTGAATTTATGACGAATTTTGGACCAAAAATTTATCCTCAAATTTAACAATATCTAGGATAGACATCAAAAGTAGTAAAATATCATATAATAATAAAACATTGATCAATTATATAAAAGAAAAGCAAAAAAAACTTAAATAGAAATATTGATCAAATCATTAGTCAAGAAGGATGGAAATGGAAGAGACAAAATAGATACGGCTTGGCTTGGTGTTTGGGATCTAGGTTAGGGCCTTAAATCCTAGAAGATTCTCGAAATCTTAGAGTAGTCGTAAGTATTAGAAGAATCAAATATTTATGATGTCAAAACATATTTAAGATGGGTAGGAAAATATGGTCAACGACTATAGTTAGAGGAGTTTGACCTACATAACATCCTATCAATATTACTCACTCAGTCAATATCTTAAAATTCTATCAATCTTATAAATCGTTCATCCTCAAAATATTTTGAAAATCCTTAATTTCAATTATTCAATTTAAATCAATAGTTCACTATCCAAAGTTATCCAATATTATCATAATTTCAAAAATTAAATTCTTTAAAATATTTTAAATTTAAAATTCACAATCCTATAATCTGCTAATATTTAAAATTCAATAAATCTTACAATTCTTATCATAATTTATCAAATCGAAAATCATTTCCTTTCAAAAATTTCAACCTTACCTTAGCAACAAATTCATATTCTTCAATCTACAAAAAAAAACTAAAATTTAAAGCACCAAAATTTAATAATTCTAAATCCTCAATAATTCATTAACCTCAAATAACTAATTTATCAATCGAAAAGTCTACCCACCTTTGATCTTACCATCATCTCAAAACAATATTATATTCTCATATGAAAATTCCTCAAATTCATCACATAGTCTATATAGCAACCTTAACTACCCAAGCAATCAAATTAAATAAGGCTTTTCTATTGTATACATAGTCCTAGTAATTCTACTATGATCAAATCAATCCTAATTGCGAATGAGCATCTCCTAGTTGCAGACTCACAGTAGTATGGCTAATATATGTACTACTTCGGACAATTTTTGCAAAAACAGACCTGCATGGGCCACCGAAAAAACTTGTCAGAACCCGCTTCCACTTTTGGGATATGTGTTCGTGGCCAAGTCCAGCCTACGATGTAGCATCGGTGGTAGTATGCTGTTTAGACCTCAATGTAAATGTCAAATCCAAACAAACAAATTTTTGAACACAAATCATATCATTGCTCATTCATAGTAACTATTTAATTAATCTATTCATCTAATAATACATCAAAATCTATTCTGGAACAAACCCGTTAAATGTTAAATCCAAGAACTATTTAATCCATCTAGAGTCTAAGATTGGCCTATAAAATGACTCTAATTCCCCCAGAAAGGTCCATGGTGCAAAATAGCAAGACACCTACAACATATCCAGTCAGGAAAGGAGCAAAGTACAACCCTATTACAATAATGTAACTCGACACAAAAATAAAGCTAGATAATTAGGTATGTAATATAACAATAAGGGAAACATGTATATGAACTGAAAATAGTAAACACGTAAAAGAAATCACTGGCAAGAACATGTATAAACAAGATATTTGGACAATGAACATGAACAAGTAAGTCTAACAAAAAGTGTGTGAAATACCTTTCGGCATGTGAACGGCTGGATTAATGTGGCACATCATATAGGTGGCTATCCATATTATAAGGTACGGCTAACCCATATATGAGTTGTATGACTTAGATATTCGCATTAACATTAGTTGGGGTTTTTCATACATCTACTAAGTATTTTCCCTCCCGCCTCACTAAACAACTGTAACGCCCCAGTCCCAATATACGTAGGACTAGGCATATGAAACATGCCAGCTGCATGTGTACGAAGAATACTCTAATATATGGAATTCTCGTACACATACATAAGCTATAAAGAATAAATCACAGGCCAATCACAGATAAACTACATATCATCCACAGAACACAAGAGATAAACGATAGTCCAAATTAATAAAATAAAAAAGGCAGAGATATATAGCCGGGTGGAAACAAATCTACTACCAAATAGATATGAAAAATAGTCTAAGATAATTGGAGTCCGACCTCCTAAAACATAATAAAAGAAATAAATATGTCCAATACAAGTATCAAGTCATGATTAATGAAACAAATCTCAAAAAGCGAGACCTTATCGACTGAGAAAGATAGATACAGTATAGTACCATACTTCTAGGGAAAATCCTGGCCATTTGCCTAGAGAGTTAACCAGGTCCTCAGAGGGACGTAGCAAGATAGAAGAAAATAATATGCCATATAAACAATGAAATAAAATAAGGATGTATGCAATAGCGTGCCTAACCATTCTACTGTGATTATGCAGTTAAGAACAAATCTCCAACGCATGGACGCTCTAGCTACAGTGGGATTGGCATAGTTCTAAAATAGGGTACCAGGGGCCTACGTTTGTAACGCTCCGTAAAGGTCAGAGGGAATAACTACAATAGGGTATCAGTAACTGCGTCTCCGACGGAGTTCACTGGGTATAATGGATAGTGCATACTTGGCCCATACGTCAAGGAACTGTTCTCCCCTCAATGTTATATCCATAACATATATGAACCTCTAATAACTACCAAGTCTACCAACCATACAAATTCTATCAGCAGTTATTTCCTAACCGTCGCACATCTCACACGTATCGATGGCCAGCCGACTACGCGAGTTCGTGTCCTACATGCGACTCACGTGATAAAACAAGTGTCAGAAAATATGAGATATAGTAATACCTCACATCAATGTGTAGTCATCTAGTACTAGGTCAATGCATAGTAAAACGACTAATATAGTTGCTCGCACCCAAGTATGACTTGGACGCTCAATGTGATAGAAACATGCAGTATATAGATAAACTGAATAAAAATAATAGAATAAAATAGCAATAAATGAACAGAATAAATTGGCAAGGTATCTTTGTTTGCCATTAAAAAACATTTTTGGCAAAACTTTTATAAATAATAAACGAACAAAGTACAACTTCTGATTTTTGATAGAATCCTTCGAGTACACTTTTGTTTTTTTTTTGGGAACAGTAGCGATGGAGAGTTGATTCTGTACTCCGTTAACGATCTGACGACGATCACGAGTTCTCTGAATGTCTGAGTTACTTTGGGGAAAAAGCGAAGAAGTTGAATGAAGGAATATTCCTTCTATTTATAGGCGGTGGAATGCGTTCACGCACGCATGGAAATTTTGCACGTAGAAACGCTATGCACATGACTTGTTGGGCGCAGGGGTGCTGCGTCTGCGAGGCTCGAACTAAATCTGGTGTAACTGCACTGTTGGGCTGTGGATGAGCTGACACGTAGCAGTTGTTGAGATTCATTTGTTGCTAAAATCTTGGGTGGTTGGCACCCGTTCATGAGCAAAACTGAGTCAATGACACGTGGCACATGCACATTGCTTCAAAGAACTTAATTTGTTGAAAAAAGTGGACTTAATGTGCCTGGGAAATATGGTGCATAAGGAGACTTGGCGTATGACTTCTGGAAATCGATAACAAGTCTGGGTGCATGCAAATCTGGGTGCATGGCTTTAGTACACATGCAAGGAATTAGTCGGCCACGTGGCGAAGCACAACTGTAATCGACAAAATAAGTAATTATGGCATCTCTTAGTTTTCTGTGAAAACTGTCAACTGTTCAGTTCTCGAGAAGCGTGCTACTGACATCTACGACTTTAGCATTAAATATTCGATGTATGGAGAGCCAATCTAGGTACACCGCCTATGGGGTGTATGTACCCTGAAGCGCATCCGTTGGAAGCACATCCATTATGGGGCACATGAAACTGAGGGCACATCAGCTGTAAGGCACATCACCTTCGGTCAACTTTGTTGAGTGTTTCGAGGCTTGAAATAAATTTCTTTGACTTGGTTGATTTCGAGATGGCAGATTCATTGCCATTGATGCTAGGTTCATCGCATTAATGTCAGTAAGGCTGCCACTTGGCGCATGGGTTTTGTCCATACTTTGCCTATAAATAGAAGTGTTTGTAGAAAAGCGAGTTTGCTCGTTCTCATTTCACACGATTTCTCATCGAGAATGAACTCATCCGATTATTCTTTTTGGCAAGTTCGTATGCTGCGGGTTATGGATCTCCTCGTTCAAAGAGACTTCGATTCTGACGACGAACTTTATTGGAGAACTGAGACGTATCGAGTTAGCTATGGGCAGAGCAGTTCGTACTCGTGCACATTACTGGCTATGCTCTTCTCCGAGACAAGTTCAAGTGTCAAGTTGAATACAGGGTTTCGGGTTGATGTACCCAACCCTCGTTATGCTGGAAGAGCCACAAGGCGGCAGGTGATGCATCTGTGCTGAGACGACGAAGTGATTCGCTCGTAATGAGGAAGTGTTGTGTCCATCTTTAGAGTTTAGAGTAGGCTATTTGTAGTAGATTTTCTATATCGACGAAAAGCCTTCAATTGGCATCATGTTTTCGAGACAATGTCGGATGGGTGTAGCAAGTTGCAGTTGCTGGAACACAGACTGCCTTGTTGGTGGGACCACTATTTTACAACAACAACAGTTGATAGTGACCGTAGCACAAGTATGTCCTATGAGGGGTATGTTGTGCATAGTAGTCGTCTTTCCCGACCTATGTTTCTGAGTAATCACATTAGGTAGATCATATGATGAGTGATTCACATCTACACCCTCTTCAAGCGCATGGCAAGACCAAGTGTCAGGGTGTGTATGTGAGTGATGCGCCCCCTGATCCAGTTCCAGCGCATGAAATGCACCCAGATCATTAGTGGAAGAATAGCACATATTGTGAGTCGAACCCACTTCATGCGCATAGCACACATGGGCGCATAGGTTCGACATCACAAGATTTGCCCCTGACTTGGTTCTAGCGCATGAAATGCACCAAAGTAGGAGAGGGACTTTAAGAGTTGACCCATTCCGGACACATAAGCCTCTGAGTCAACTCTATACAACTTGCCATCAACCATGCGCATGACTTTCAGCGCATGTTTCTGGCTTGCTGCTGGCATAGCACATTGAGGGCGCGTGGCCCATGCTATTTTGGATTTCTTTGTACTAGCCTGTAAAGGCGCATAATACTCAGAATCCAACTTTTCCTTGCCAAGATGGTAAGTGAAGAACTTGCAGCCTACCAAGAAGAAGAAGAAGCATTGTTGCTTAAATCAAGATTCGTTTTTCTATACGATCCGCTTCTAGGAACCTGCAAGTTCTCGAAGAACCTCTGGAACGCTCGTTAGTTAATTTTTGTGAGTCGAACGGGCTCCCTGGATTCAACAGCCTCCCTTTACTTTTTTTTATCTTTGTGCCCTTTTTAAAGGAGGCCAAGTGGCTCTATATATGGGGTGGAATGAGGCTTCTCTTCTTCTTCTATCCGATGTGGGACTAAAAGCAATATTATTTTTTCTATGCTTCTACAATCTTACCTGGAGGTGGTGTACAAAAAATAGCAATGTCCATTCACTCAGATCGTGAGAATCAAGAGCAATAAAAAGTCAACTCCCGCAAACGTCCTCGGATGCTGAAATAAACATCATGAACGTTTTTGGCATAAAAGAAATATCTAAGATCGCCTACCCATAAGTCCAATTCTGGACACAGGGGAAAAATCATAACTTCGGGCCAAATCGGTGTCCGCTGTTGGACCCTCTTTGCACTAAAAAGTGTGCCAAGATGTAAGGTCTCTAAAGTCATCAAATTATATGTCTACGTATCTGTTTTGATGATACAAACTCAACCGTGTGTCCAAAATTGGATTTCAGTGAGCTGTGCACAATTTTGCACGTTGGATCGCGGGCCCACGAGAACCAGAAAAATTAGATGAGTCCAGTGGCACAAGTTTCATCTCGAGATGACAAACGTGCACGAAGTTATGGGCTAGTTTGAAAAGTGGTCGATATGGGGTATTTGACCGATATGCCTCGATTTTGTCGTACACACACCGCGAAATCGTGTTCTGTCGAATCCCACACTTCTGCATAGTCGGTAAGCACCTTTTGAAGCTTTCGGTTCGTGACCACCCAGTTTGTCGAGGCACACGCCGTATCGGGAAAATTTTCTAAATTTCTACAATTTTGGAAACAATTTTCGTCAATTTTGGGAAACCGATTTCTCGTCGCACAATCGATGAAATCAACTTCTGTAAGAAGGATTTTGAAGCCCTATATATTATCTAGGTCTATCTTTTATTAGTTTTTGAAAATTCAAAATAACCTAACATAAATCATCCTCCCAAGTTAGGACAGTGGCTTCCTATAAACTGCTTATTTCAGCAGTTTTTCTCCCAAGTTTCGTTCGATTTTTTGGATCGATTCTTTCGTACAAACGAATCTATTTACTAGAATTTGGAGAGGGTCATCTAGGCTTCATGTAGGAATCTCTAGCTCAAAAATTGATTAAGTAGAATTGAAGAAAAGTAGGGATTAACTGGAGTAACTGGGCTGCGGCTGAGAACAAGAGTTCTCTCTATTTCTTGGTCGGGTCCGACGTTGTAGTGGCTCTCCGATGATCAACGACCGGTACAGGCGGTCTGGGGGTGTTCGTCGGGGCTTCGAGGTGGCTTTGGAGTCGAAGGACTGGACACGAAGGGGATTTGGCTACGAAAGTTTTTGGTTTAACCTCACCGTTCGTATATATAGGTTGAGAATTGAGACCAATTTTTGATCGGTTTTTTAATCCAATTGTTTGCAAGATTGGATTGAGTTTTTAGGTCATCTAGAGGAGAACATGATTAGGATCACACAGGAAAAAGTTTGGTTTAAATTGATCAAGATTTGATCAAATTACATCGATCAAAATTTTGAAAAAAAATTGCCTATGCTGTCGGGTTTGGCCAGATTTGAATATATCGCGAGATTTCAACATCTCACGATAAATTGGATTTCTTTTTTGCCTTTTATATAGGAATAGATATATATCTATATGTATATGTGAATACATATATACATTTATGAATTGCCAAAAATCGAATAAAAATTATAAAAAAATTCAACACAAAAAATATAACTTATCCATATTTTTCATAAAAATAACTTGTGCAAATATTTCAAATTTGGTTATATAATAATATCTACTAGTTTAGTATTTATATATAAGAAAATCATTTAATTAATTGCTAAACTTTTTAATAACTATGAAAATACCATAAAATATAAAGTAACATATAATAAATAATTCTTATAAATAGGCAGTTTACATCCTAACCAACTTATAAAAATTTTGTCCTCAAAATTAAAACTAACGATGGGTGTATGCAATGCAATGCGATACGAAAGGATAAGAACTTAACATAGGAAAGTCGTACCTTGATTTTCGAACAAATAAGGGTAGCGATTGCGGATGTCAGCCTCGCGCTCCCAAGTAGATTCTTCTAGAGAGTGATTCTTCCATGCTAAGCGAACCAATGGGATAGATTGATTCTGCAATACTTTCGCTCGACGATCAAGGATACCTACTGGTCGCTCTTTGTATGACAAGCTCGGTCATACAGTTATCTCGGAGTGATCAAGCACATGACTACTGTCTACCATGTAGATCTTTTTAGCTATGACACATGGAATATGTCATGTACTCCTTCTAGTAATGATGGCAATGCCAATCTGTAGGCAACTTCTCCAACTTGCTCTAAGACATCGAAGGGACCGATGTATCTTGGACTCAACTTGCCACGTCCTTCGAATCGTATTTTACCTCTAGTAGGTGATATCTTCAAGAAAACATGGTTACCTTCCTTAAACTCCAAGGGTCAGTGATGATGATTTGTCTACTACTTTTGTTTGTCCTATGCTGCTCGCAGGTGGCCTTGTATCTTCTTCACCTTCTCTACTATGCTCACGACCAATTTGGGAGCCAATATCTGTCGCCCTCCTACATCACCCCAACAAACGGGAGACCAACACTTCCTACCATACAATGCTTCAAACGGAGCCATCTGAATACTCGCTTGATAGTTGTAAAAAAAAAACTCCATAAGATGGAGGTGGTCTTCCCATGATCTGCCGAAGTCAAGCATATATGCTCTCAACTTATCTTCTAGCGTTTGAATAGTATGCTATGACTGTCCATCGGTCTGTGGGTGATAAGCCATGCTAAACATCAGTCGAGTGCCCAAACTTTCTTGCATGCTCCTCCAGAAATGGAAGGTAAATATCGAGTCCCGGTCCGACACGATGCTAACTGGAACACCGTGTAGCTTCATTATTTACTTCATGTATATATCAGCTAAGACTTCCCTGGACTGGCCTACTCTAAAAGGCAATAAGTTGGCTGACTTAGTATGCCTATCCACGATCACCATACGGCATCTCGTCCACTAGGACTCCAAGGAAATCCCATGATGAAATCGATGGTAATGTTCTCCCACTTCCACTCGGGAATGTGAAGCGGTTGCAATAATCCAGCTGACCTCTGGTGCTCTGTCTTTACTTATTGACACACCAAACACTTAGCCACAAAACGACCTATCTCCTGCTTCATTCTGCGCTACCAATAGTGCTGCCGTAAGTCTCGATACATCTTGGTTCCTCCAGGGTATATGGAGTAGATGGAGCTATGTGCTTCAACCATTAATTCTTGTTGTAGCTCTTCGTTTGGAACATACAGACGATCACTATATCATAATATCCTATCGGGATGACTCCTCAACCCCGTCTGCTCTCTTGCTTCAGTCGTCTCTCTAAGTTGTCAGAATCTAGCTTCTATGGGTAATGTTGCCTTGATTCTCTCTACTAGCGATGATTGCACTAGATGATTGGCTAGTACGCCATCAGCTCCGGGCAATACGACTTCAATTCCAAGCTTCTGCAAGTCTTCTAATAATTCCATCTGTGTGGTCAAAAAATGATCCATGGGCTTACGGCTTAACGCATCTGCTACAACGTAAGCTTTGCCCGGATGGTAATACAGCTCAATCTCATAGTCCTTCATCAACTCAAGCCATCGTCATTGTCACATGTTCAGCTCTTTTTACGTGAAGACATACTTGAGACTTTTGTGATTGACATAGATGTCTACCTTTTCGTCGTACAAGTAATGCCTCTAAAGTTTCATAGTGAAGATGACTACTGCGAGCTCTAGATCGTGGGTTAGATAATTCTTTTCATGCACTCTCAACTGCCTCGATGCATATGCTATTACACGGCCATGCTACGTCCCAATTTCTTTCCGGATGCATCGCTATAAATTACGAATCCTCCTGGTCCTGATAGAACGACCAAAATGGGTGTAGTGGTCAAGCGCTTCTTTAACTCAACAAAAGTCGCTTGACACTCGTCCGTCCAGATGAACTCTTGGTTTTGCAAGTCAACCGAGTCATAGGTCCAACTATGCATAAGAAATCTTCTATGAACCTTTGGTAATAACCCACAAGTCTAAGGAAACTTCTCACCTCGGAGGCAGAAGTGGGAACGAACCATGCCTTGAGTGCTGTGATTTTCTTTGGATCTACCGATATGCCGTCTTCCATGATGATATGCCCAAGAAACGGAACCTTCTCGAGAAAGAAGTCGCATTTGCTAAGCTTGGCATAAAGCTGCTCATTCCTCAAGGTTCCCAAGACTGTAAATGCTACTCGTGCTCTTCGATTATATCAAGATATTGTCTATAAAGACAACCACAAATTTGTCCAAATATTGATGGAAGATCTTGTTCATGAGATTCATGAAGACAACTAGAGCATTAGTCAAACCGAATGGCATGACCAAAAACTCATAGTGCCCATATCTCGATCTGAATGCAGTCTTCGAAATATCTTTCTTCTGGACCTTCAACTGATGGTAACCCGATCGCAAGTCGATCTTAGAGAATACCTTGGCTCCACTCAACTGATCGAATAGATCATCGATGTGTGGCAAGGGGTATTTGTTCTTTACTATCACCGTGTTCAAAGTTCTGTAATCTATGCACATGTGCAATGTTCTATCCTTCTTTGGCACGAATAAGACGGGTGCTCTCCATGGTGACGTACTGGCACGGATAAAGCCCTTCTCTAGCAATTCGTATATTCGAGTCTTCATCTCTACCAACTCATTGGGTGCTAGCCGGTATACTCGAGATGAGATTGGTTCGGCTCCCGGGATGAGCTCTATTGAGAACTCGATGTCCCTATCGGGTGGCAATCCCGACAATTCTTTTAGGAATACATCTTAGAACTCAGTGATGATGGTATATTGGGGAATGTCATCCATCTCCATGTGTGTTCCTAATGCAGGTGGATCACTTCTTTCTTCTGCTCCTCTAACAAACTCGAATTTTGGCTCATTTGGTGGTTTAAAGACAATGCTACTCTCTATGACAGTCAAGGGATGCATAGTATTGGCTCAACCAGTCCATCCCAAGAACTACATCAAAATTTGGCATAAGGAAAAACAAAAATCGTGCCTTCATCTCTCTACCACAAATTACTACCGGACAGAGTTTATAAATGCTACTTATAGGTACTACACCTACCCTAGTGAGAATTTTAACGTTTTTAGATAATAGTGTAGTGGAATACTGTGTCTAGTGGCATAGCTAGTGGTTATGAATGAGTGTGTGGCTCTAGTGTCAAATAACATAATAGCAGGAAACATAGTAACTAAAATCATACCTGCCATGACTTCCCCTTGTGCTTCTACATCCTCAACTGCTAGCGGGAAAGCCTGTCCATACTTTTGTCCAGGGCCCTGAGCTTTGGCCCTGTCGAACTGCACTGACTAGGGAGGCAGTGGTGGATGAGGTGCCCCTACTGCTAGTGCTATAAGCCTCGGTACCTGCTGCCCTGGTCGGGGTGCTGAAAGTGCTGGAGCTGTCGCCTCGGGGTCTGTCGAGCATGTACTAAGGCTTGCTGCTTCGGACAATCCTTGACCATATGCTGGCCGGATCCACATCTTAAGCACAACCCAAGACGAATTCGATAATTTTTCTGGATATGTCCTTGCTTCCTCCAGTAAAAGCAACTGGCTTCTGATATGGTGTGGGTCTCGGCTGCTGCTGTCCCTTGGGCCTGCAGATAGGTCCGCCCTGGGTCACTCTAGCTAGATTAACTTTTGGAGCGGGGTGTCTCTGTGTCTGCTACATCTTCTTGTGAAGGAGCTTCTAGCTACGTGCACCCTCCATGACATATGCATGAAAGTCTCGAGACTGTGTAGGAGTATAAGTCTTGGGCTATTATGCTAGCCCCTGGTGGAATATCTTCACTCTTTCCTCCTCCGTCGGAATCAATGTCGTACCGAATCTGCTCAGGCGACTGAACTCTGCGTCATACTCGTCCACCGACATGTTCCCTTGCTTCAGATGGAGGAACTGGTCGTAGAGGATGTCTCGGACATGAATAGGGAAGAATCTCTCATAGAAGAGGTCATAGAACTCCTTCCTTGTCTTCTCAGTGCCTAGTCTCCTTAACTCTGTCTTCCACAAGTTGTGAGCGTTGTCCTCTAGAAGTAAGTCCACGGGTGTCATCCAAAGTTTGTTGGCAGTGACGCCTTCAATAGCTTCTATGTTCTTATAAGCCACATGGAGACCTCTAGTAGTTTCTTGGTACCTTCGAAGGGCTTGGGGTTCATGTCCATGAAGTTCTTGATAGAGCCCTCATAAGGTTGCGGAGCTGGTGCTGGTACCGGGGCCAGAGGTGGGGGTCTAGTCAGTGTTGCCATCATGCTTTGTCTCATCATCTCAGTCTGCCGCCACTGAGTCTGCATCATGGCAAACATGAATTGGGTAGTGGGGTTTCCATCAGCCGGTCGCAGAGGCATCTATGGTCCGGACTGAGGTAGAAACTGCTAAGGGAATGGTTGTAGGGGTGGTGGTACATTTCCTCCTGGTGGTACTACAGTAGTTTGCCCAGTCTGGTTGACTGGTGGTACTTGGGTCTGGGTCTCCTGCTGTACCATCAACGGGGTCGTGGTAGTCTCTTGATATTTCAACTGGTACGGAGCAACCAGGGCAGTGGTAGAACCTGCTCCTCTTGAGTGGCTGCATCACCAGATGTGATAGCCAAGGTAGAAACATGTCCACTTCGAAGGTTCATTTTGGTGGCACGAAAGTAAGGATACGTTAGGACATATTCAAGCAAGAGGAAATTCAAGCAATCAAAAGAGAGTTTGAAAAAGTTGAAGTCAAAGGAGGTAGTAAGTTATGGATGAGATACTATTCCTATTCCTATATGCAAGCTTGCTTGGTACAGTCATATAACCAAACAATATTTTTGTTAACCTGTATGGGCCACCAGAAAGATATATAATGCCCCAGTCCTAATATACGTAGGACTAGGCATACGAAACCTGCCAGCTGCCTGCGTACAAACAATACTCCAATATGTGGAATCCTCGTACTCATAGATAAGCTATAAATAATAAATCACATATAAACTACATCTCACCCATAGAACATAAGAGAGAAACAATAGTCCAGAATAATATAATAAAAGAGTCAGAGATATATAGCCGGGTGGAAACAAATCTACTACCAAACAGCTATGAAAAAACTTTGAGATAACTGGAGTCCGACCTCCTAAAACATAATAAAAGAAATAAAGATGTCCACTACAAGTACAAAGTCATGACTAATGAACTAGATCTCGGAAGGGAAGATCTCATCGACTAAGAGATGGATCCAGTACAGTACCGTGCTCCTGGGGAAAGTCCTGGCCATCTAAGCCTGAGTGTTCACCAGGTCCTCAAAGGGACGTAACAAGATACAAGAAAACAACATGCAAAATAAATTGTGAAATAAAATAGGGATGCATGCAATAGGGTGCCTAACCATTTTGCTGTGATTATGCAGTTAAGAACAAATCTCCAACGCATGGGCACTCTGGCTATAGTAGGATTGACATATTTCCAAGATAAGGTACCAGGGGCCTACATCCATAACGCTCTGTGAACATCAGAGGGAATCAGTACAGTAGGGTATCAGTAACTACGTCTCCGGCGAAGTTCACAGGGTATATGGATAGTGCCTACTTAGCCATACATCAAGGAACTGTTCTTCCCTCCCCATGTATATCAATGTTATATCCATAACATATATGAACCTTTAATAACTGTCGAGTCCACAAATAATGCAAATTCTATCAACAGTTATTTCCTAATCGTCGCACGTCTCATACGTATCGGTGGCCAGCCGACTACGCGAGTCTGTGTCCTATATGTGAGTCACAACTCGTGATAAAGCTAGTGTCAGGCCATATGATATATACCAATACCTCACATCAATGGGTAGTCATCTAGTACTAGGTCGATACAAAAAATGAACAAAAACAGTAAAACGACTAATGTAGTCGCTCGCACCCAAGTATGACTTAGACGCTCAATGTGATAGAAACATGTAGTATATAGATAAAATGAATAAAATAATAGAATAAAATAGTAATAAATGAACAGAATATATTGGCAAGGTATCTTGCATGGAGGTGGTATGCAGAAAAAAGCAATGTCAAGTCACTCAGATCGTCAGAATAAAAAGCAATGAAAAGTCAACTCCCGCAAACACCCTCGGATGCTGAAATAAACATCATAAAAGTTTTTAACATAAAAGAAATCTCTAAGATCGCCTATCATAAGTCCAATTCTGGATACGGGGGCAAAATCATAATTTAGGACCAAATCGGTGTCCGTCGTTGGACCCTTTTTGACCGAAAAGTGTGCCAAGATCTATGGTCACTAAAGTCATAAAATTATATGTCTACGGGTCTAATTCGATGATACTAACTCAACCATATGTCCAAAGTTAGATTCCGGTTAACCGTGCATAATTTTGCCCGTTGGATCGGGTTATGGGCCTGCCAAAATAGCTTTCCGGTCAACCTTCTCAGAATCGGACAAAACTTCGCTCACAGGACCGGTAAAATAAGACGAGTCCAGTGGTGCAAGTTTCGTCTTGAGATGACGAACATGCACGAAGCTATGGGCTAGTTTGTAAAGAGGCCGATAAGGGATATCTCGACCGATATGCCTCGATTTTGTTGCACACACACTGCGAAATCGAGTTTCATCGAATCCCACGCGTCCGCGAATTCAATATGCGCCTTTCGATGCTTTCGTTTCGTGATCACGTCGCCCGATATCTTGGGGCACATGCCGTATCGAGAAATATTTCTATAGTTTTCGTCAATTTTGGGAACCCAATTTCTCGGCGCACAATCGATGAAATCGACTTCTGTAAAAAGGGTTTTGAAGCCATATATGTTGTCTAGGTCTGGCTTTAATTATTTTTTGAAAATTTGAAATAACCTAGCATAAATCAACCTGCCAAGTTGGGATGGTGGATGCCTATAAACTGCTTATTTAAGCAGTTTTTTCCCAAGTTTCGATCGATTTTTCGGATCAATTCTCTCCTACAAATGAATCTATTTACTGGGATTTGGAGAGGGTCATATAGGCTTAATAAATAAAATTCTAGGTCAAAAATTGGTTAAGTGGAATTTAAGAAAAACTGGGATGAACTGGGGTACATGGGCTGCGCTTGAGAACAGAGTTCTTTCTGTTTCTCGGTCGGGTCCGACGGTGTAGTGGCTCTCCGGTGATTGATGGCAGGTGTAGGTTGTCTGGGGTATTCGCCGGGGCTTCAGGGTTGCTTTGGAGTCGAAGGATCGGATACGAGGGGAATTTGGCTGCGAAATGTTTTGGTTTTCTAAACCTCATTGTTCGTATATAGGTTGAGAATTGAGACCGAATTTTGATCGAGTTTTGAATCTGGTTGTCCGCGAGATTGGATTGAGTTTTTAGGTTATTTAGTATTTTCTTATAAATAAATACTAAACTAGTAGCTATTATTATATAACCAAACGTGAAATATTTGCACAAGCCCCATTGTTCGTATATAGGTTGTGAATTGAGACCGATTTTTGATCGATTTTTAAATATGATTGTCCGCGAGATTGGATTGAGTTTTTAGGTTATCTAGAGGAGAACAAGATTAGGATCACACAGGACTTATCAATATTTTTGGTGGAAATAACTTGTGCAAATAATTCACGTTTGGTTATATAATAATAGCTACTAGTTTAGTATTTATATATAAGAAAATCATTTAATTAATTACTAAACTTTTTAATATGGTGAAAATACCATAAAATATAAAATAAATTATAATAAAAATTTGTAAGGTACGGCTACAACCCATGCATGAGTTGTATGACTTAGATATCCACATTAACATTCTTTGGAGTTTTTTCACACATCTACTCAGTATTTTTCCTCCTGGCTAACTAAACAACAGTAAAAAGCATGGTACAACAAGTCCTATCGTGTCACGATCGTGTCTCAAACTGGATTTTAACTGAAAACATGGTAAAAATAACATTTATAATGTACTAAGAATATAAAGCAATAGTGTACTTACCTCGAGTTAAGTTGCCGTCAACATGCGCTACTGGATCACAATTTGGTTGAAAGTTATTACAAGGCTAACCGCTACTAATTCAGTAAATCACCAGCCATCTATTGGTTCTACAAATAAAATAAAGTACTAGACAAATTTATTAATTTCTAGAAAATTAATATGTTTTAAATCTATGTGTCTGCTTTCTAAAACATCAAACGGTGTGCAAAATGGAGTTTAGGATCTCCAGAAATCTCAAAAATAGTGCGACACATTGATTTTCGGACAACTGAAACTCAAACAATTGTCCAGAAATTCACGTTCATAGTTACAGAAAATAAATTATATATTTTGAAAGCTAACCTCGATAAGGTTCTAACAAAAAAATTGAAGGTGAAACAGAGTCCGGAGTTGGTCGCAACAGCTTCGCGAAGTTGCTACAACTTCCAAAAATGAGACTGAACTTATGACAAATTTTGGATGAAAAATATAGGTAGTTTGGGAAAGGAAAATATGAGAGATGTTCACAAGTTCAATATGTATATATAATGGGTAGTAATTAGTTAATTAGGATTAGGTTGGAAGGGAAAAAGGCTCCCCTTAAATAGATGGAGATTTCCTAAATATATAGGGATTGAGAATTCAGTGATCAAATCTTTTCATAAACTTTAAATCAAATAAATATTTAAAACTTAATTAATCAAATCTAATCCAATATATAGTTATCATATGTAAATTAAAATAATATTTGATTTCATCAATGGATAATTCAAAACATATTTGCATAATCCAAAATCTTATTTAAAATAATTTAGCAATAGATTTATATTGGTCAAAAATAATAATCAATAATTTCAAAACTCAATTAATCAAATCAAATGCTAATATTTGATTACAGTAACAATTTAAATTAATATCATCAAAATAATTAAACAATATTTTCATAAATTCTAAAATCTAATTTTTGAAAATATAATTTTGTTCATGATTTCCTCTATAGAAATTCCAATAAAAAATTTCTAACAGAAAATATTTCAAATAAAATAAAAAAAATTTGAAATGAATTTAGGAAAATGGATTACACATAGTCCCCTCACACTAGCACATTTTACTTACGTTATTTTCTTCTTCATCGCAATCTATTATTGTTGTTGGAGTAGGTGGGGTTCCCAATCTATATGGAAAATATCCCGAAGTCGGATCGGGTATTCCTATATATAATAAGAATACATCAATGATTTGGATTGTGTATTCCTACACATAGTAGACTACCTCATTTAGTTGTGGGTTTGAGGCTATATATACTAGGTGTTTCCTTACCCAAAAATATATCTCAAAGCAATAAGAGAGAAAAAGAGGCAAGAGTGCTTTACAATTTTTGGAGAGAGAAAGAATTGAAGGCTATTGTGAAGCAAAGATCGCTTCGAATAATTTTTTGACATCTCCTGTTCTTGAGTCTACAATGAAATTTTCTTCTTTGGTAATTCGTTTGGATCGAAAGGAGCTTGTAGAGGGTGTATACTTTTTATTCCATTAGTGGAGGTTCTTCAGTGGACTACGATCATTTCATAGTTTTTTTTTCATCTGGATTTTTCGCGTAAATATCTCTGTATCTGCGATTTGTGTTTGGCATTTTTGGTTTGTATGCTTTTGCTCAGTTCTCTCGCAGGACTCTCTGGTTTGCGGGAACATTTTTCCACTTCATTCCCAACAGAGTGGTAACAGAGCTTTGGGTTCAGAGAGGTGTCAAAAGTTGTCAGTCAAATCAGAGAGTAGAGATAGACAGGAAGTCGGTGCGCATGGTTTACCAACTATCACTACTGGAGGAGCACTGAAGGATTTGTTATTTGTCAAGAAGCTGCATTAGCCGGTATCTGCTTTCGAGAGGCCCTGTTATAAATCCGAAGAGGACTGGTAATTCAAGCATTTATAGGTGTGTGGGTACATAAGGCAGTTCGTTGACGAGAACGTGTATAATCACGTTGCCAACATTGAGCACACGAGGACACTGTAGGATAAGCTAGAATATTTGTATGCGAATATGACCAGGGTAAATAAATTGTTCTTGATTCGGATGATGATGGATCTGTGGTAGAAATATGGTACGTCTATTACGGATCACTTGAGTGAGTTCCAGGGCATGGTGGACCATCTATCCTCAATGGGAATCAAGTTTGACGATGAAGTTCAAGGACTTTGGTTGCTATGTACAATGCTAGACTCGTAGAAAATCGTACAAGTATC
This sequence comes from Iris pallida, assembly GCA_029216955.1. Lineage (NCBI taxonomy): Eukaryota > Viridiplantae > Streptophyta > Magnoliopsida > Asparagales > Iridaceae > Iris > Iris pallida. Next base: position 7,720,736 of record JANAVB010012600.1, read on the forward strand.
TATGATCACTTCTGCTCTAGTGTTTGCCAAGAGCGGGATCCTGAATAAATAGATACATAGACGTTAACAGGGCACTTCATCCACAAAACACTCAGAGGACTAGTTTCAGAGAGCCGCGAAAGGAGAAAAAGATGGGGTCCGAGCGGTGGCAAAAGCAAGAGCAAGGGCAAGTCCAATGGTCGTACAAGGACTCAAAATGTAATCATTACGGCAAAAAGGGCCACACCAGGCACAACTGTTTCGCTTGGAAGAGAGAGAAGAAAGGCGAAAACGGAAAGCAAAGCGAGAACACTACAACGACGACCTCGGCACATGGAGGTGATGTGATCGTCGTACGTAATGAGGTTGTGTAACGTCGCAGTCCCTAAATACGTAGGACTAGGATACGTAAACTTGCCAGCTAGGTATCAAGTAGACTCTAGCGCCACTTAAATACGTATAAGTTGTCTAGAGGTCAAATCTAACTATATCTAGCAAGTCCAACGCTCAATCCATAGGATATCATCTCAAGTGGGAACCAAGTGTTATAATGCTGATTTAACAATAATACACCTATTCTACAAGAATAAATAACTAGGCTATATCATCAGAATAATCAATGATAATAAAATATGTTAGAGGAATATGATAAATGCAACTACTAATATACCTAAAATCCTGAAGATGTAACCGTCTACCAACTATTCTATAAAGCCAGCTCAGCAACAACCTAGAGGGATCATCAGGTCCTCATGGGACATAGTAAGGTACATAATATACATGTCAAGTAACAGTAAAAGAATATCTATATATTACCATAACCATATAAGTTCAAAATACAGTTGAGGACAATACTAATAACATCCCAGTCATACAGGAAATCACCCATGGCACTGTGCTGTGATACCGATGGGCGAACGAGTAAACAATACTATAGCTCTGCTACAGAGACCATGGCCGCGAGTAAAATAACCAAGTCCCAAATATGGAAGCATGGTCAAAGAGTCTAGGCGACCGGATATTTTGGTAGAGTCCTCTCCTCCCCATACACTAAAACCATCCAGTTAGGTCACATCAAGTCAAGTAAAACTCAAGTACGAGTAACAAGTCGCATATGCTAGTAAAGACTCCATAGCCATAAATATCTTATCTCAGAATGTCACAACCCGCACCTGGATGATCGGGCATGAGAGCGAGAGGTACGCCCAGCCTATACCGCAATATCGACGGTAGAATGTTGTCTAGTCCTCAATAGAAATATCTCCATATTTAAAATCCTTAATATCAATATATACTCAATCAAAAAATGCTATGGAAGGTATGAACAAGGAAAGATAACTATAACACTAAATCATCCAGAATCTATAAACGATTATACATATCAAGAATGTATCGGAGACTTCCGATAAACAAACCATAAATCTAATAGAGAATATTGGCCTAGAGCTCTCTAGAGATCAACTCACGGTCAATGGTACGTACATCAAGATATGACTCGGCTAGCATCATCATGAAGTCCAAGAATGTAGGACATTACATCTCCTAAAAATGTAGTTGTCCAGTCAGGATTGGAGCAAAGTACAAAACTCTAAAAGTAGTTCAAAATAATGGCAGAGAATATATGACAAGTAAAAGAAATGAATACATGAGGAACAAGTATACCAAGTAAACATAAAGATAACTGAATAAACATGTATGCATGGTAAAACATCTAGAAAAGTAGTCACATGGAGACATGGTATGAAACAATAAGCAATATGAGATAAGAAGACTAGCTAAGTGATTCAAAATACAAGTTCACTATGTGATCGGCTTAGGAAAGCACATGAGCTAATAAGATAATGCTCAGTTATACGTGAGATGTATAATTGGCATGCACACGATCGATACTAAAGATTTTGATCACATAACCAACTCGTAATTCCCCCGTCCCAGACTAATACTCATCGATCTGAATCATGACACGTCACGACACGATAATCACAACACACGAGCTAATCATGAGTACAATGAGCACACGGTCTAATAATATAACAAGTGACATCTCCTGACTAAGATCCATATAGTACCAATTCGTGTAATGTGAAGGATCGATGGCACCTCTAGAGGGGGTGAATAGAGTGCAGCAAAAAATATTTACCAAATTAAAAACTAAGCAGGTGAAGCAAATATATAATCAAACTTAAATGCAATGAAGTAAAGCAATAAGTAGTGGAGGCAAAAAAGCAATACGCAGACACAATAGGTTGATACTGGTTTTTCTCTGAGAGGACCAGTCCAGTTCGCAAGAACTCTTGCTCGTTATAATCCACTATTTTTAATAGAGATTACACCTTGTGCTTTACTCCGAAGAACATGCCAACTTCAACACCATCGTTATCCGAAGCCCACGATTAAATTTTAACAACACCTTTCTGAGAAAAGCTTTTATACGCCAAGATGGTACAACTCGAATACTCCTAATCGAAAACCACCGGCACTAGAAGAATAGGAGTTGTCTTGGAAATTTGTCGATTCAAGCTTTGTAAAATGGATAGAAAGCTTAGGAATAGATAGAGAAGATGAAAATTGAATGAGTGAGTAGAAGTGACAAATTCTTCTCTTTATAGGAATTTTTGAGACAGAGTTTGGGCAGAACTCGGTAGGCTAGCGTTAATAATTTTGAACGTTTGAGATCCAAAAGACTAGGGAAAGCTTCTGACTAGGAAAAATCCAAGGGGACCGAGTTCGGGTAGAACTCCGGCCGAGTTCGGTTGCTAAGGTTTCTGGTCTTTTTTATTTGGTTTGATTTGGCTTTTGGATATGGGTTTGGTTTTGGGTCACGAATTTGGATTTTGGATTTGAACTTCTAAATGCCAATGATCCCGATGCACAACTTTTCTAGACTCAATAAAAAAATATAGAATAAAGTATAAACAATTTGTGGAGATTCTGCGATCTTTTGTTTCTTTTCATATCAAGTTCAGAGTTTTAAGTCAATTATCAAAATCGGTTTGACCATGGCTAAATGGGCCAACAATCTCCCCCATTTTGATAATTTAACAAAACTACGATTGATACTTAAGAATTTGTTCAACTTGATTTGAAAGAAGACTTGATATGGTACAGAGGGTACGGTAGTAGCTTTGGCCTTGAATATATTTGCTCCCCCGTAATGTACGGTCAAGTCTTGTTACTCCCCCGTAACAAAACATGTCGTCTGAATATCTGTAAAGTCTAAAAAATAATATCTCCAAACAAAATTTAGTCATAAACAATTTTTAAGCAAAATTTTAAGTATTTATCACTATTACTCCCCCGTTTTGTCATATAAACAAAATGACTTAATCAAAATAGCAGTACTCAGCACAATCAAGAGTAGAGCAGAACTTTAAACATTTAAACAATAAAGAATGCTTAGTGCTGAAAACAGGAAATACTGATATAACTAAAAGAGAGAGAGAGAGTTCATACAACTAGTCCAATAAACTAAAACTAATAATGCTTGATAGAAGCATTTATCACTAATACATAGTCAAAAAAACTAAAAACATAACTGGTGATGGTCTATCAGGAGGAATAATATCCTCAATCATCCTCCTCCTCCTCATCATCATCAACACCTGCCGCCTAGGAAGGATCGATCTCAACAGAATGGTTGGTATCATAACGGGCAGCAGTAGGGTCAAAGTATCGCTGAGGCTCTGGATCATCAATGCGATAACCAAGTCAAGTGGGATCACGAAACATAGGAATAGGACCACTAGGGTTGTGAGCAAGACTATATGACATATCCCATATAGAGTTGGATATGGCCTGGAGCTGGAGGGTTGTATGGAAGTCCATGGACCGAAACTGATCAATCATGAGTGCTTGAAGTGACTCAAGAGTAACACCATCGGAAGGATGAGTAGGATTGGTGTCAACAACTAATGGGTCAACTGGAGGAGAAGGAGCCTGGATGGAAGCAAGCGCAGCACGACGATGCTCATGAAGATAAGCAGGAGCACCATCCTGTGGACACCTTCAAGCATAACCTCAAAGAACTGAAAGATGTAAGGAATATACATTGCATATAGAAGTCATAATGCCATTATGGCTAACCGTGACCAAATCGATGATTCTACGGCCAAAACTGAGTTCTATGAATTAATTAAATTATTAGATGAACATATTAATTTATGAAAAAAATGTCATAGATCTGTGTTGGATTTCTGAAACTTCAAACGGTTCATAATTCTGATTCTTGGTTCTCCCAAAATCTCAAAAACACCGAAACGTGTCAAATTTTGGAAAACTGACACTCTACGAATTTTCTAGAAATCTAGCTTCAGAATTTATGAAAATAAATTATATATTCAGAAACCTAACCTCGATATGCTTTCAATAAAAAAATGGCGCACGAAAATTACGTCGGGGTTGGCGAAAATTGCTTCGCGAAGTCAGGGATCTCCAAGGAACACTCTCCTCAAATTCGGCCAGGAATTAATTAGGGTTTCCTGAAATATATGTATATATTTTTTTTTCCTGAAATATATGTATATATATATATATATATATATATATATATATATATATATATATATATATATATATATATATATATATATATATATATATATATATATTCTCATATGTATATATATATATATATATATATACATATGAGAATATATATATATATATATATATATATATATATATATATATATATATATATATATATATATATATATATATATACATATATATATATATGAGAGAGACAGAGAGAGGCGATTAAGTGCCGACAGGTGGGCTCGGGTCTAGCTGACTGGGTTGCTGACTGTGTAAATACTAATTTAGATTCAAAAAATTATTTAAAAATCATTTTAACTTCAAATAAATTATAGAAAACTTCTAGAAAATTCTAGAAAATATTTTTAAGTGTCTAGAACATAAATAAAAATATTATAACTCAAAATATCATCGTGTGAATCCATAGTAAATCCTAAAAGTCTATGAAAAATTAAATTATATGGGTTTTAATTATTTAAAAATTTTCCAAAATTCTACAAAAATCTAAAAAAATTTCTAGAAAATATTTCTAACAATCTAGAGCCCAAATAAAAATATTTGATCCCGAATGACCTTACAATAAATATTGAAATTCCTTAAAATAATAAATCTTTAAATATAAAATATCTAAAAGTATCCACAAATTATAGAAAATATAAAATAACTAAATAATACATATTCAACCTATTTAGAGTTCATATAACCATCATGTGGTCATAGCCCTCCTATGAGCTAAGGCATGACTCCCAATGATCATAAAATTAATCATAAAAAATTTAAAAAAATTTGGGAAGTGGCTTACAAATCTATCTGCCTTAGAAAATTTTGTCCTTGAAATTTTAAAAGGCACGATTATGCATGACTAAGAATATAATTAAAGGATGATACGATCAATCGATACGAATAAGCATGACAAGAATATAATTAAGAAAACGATACGATTAACGATCGAAATAGATCGGCAAAATCATGGATTGAATTGAAAGCTCAAGAAAAGATTCAATTTAATACGATCAAAATATAGTCAAAAGGGTTTGTCAAAATCTAGGCTTGATTAAGGATAGAATCGACATAGGATTTGCTCAACAAAAAAAGTCATTAGGCACGATTAACTATTAACAAAAATTATTTAGGCACGATTATAGAATCAACATCTAGATACTATTAGGAATCTAGCGGAAGAAAATCAAATAGGTTTTAAAGATTACTAGGAACCCAAATGACGTTTCGAAAATAGAAGGATAAAAAAGAAAGGTTCAAAAAATAAAGGAAAAAATATAAAAACTAAATCAATAGTCATATTCCAAAAGGATGTAGTCTCGATAATATTCGAAAACTATATGTATACATGAAGTCACTTTACCAAGAATTTATGTCCCGCCAGTGTTCATCTGGCTGCAGTAAACCCTTGGTATTATGACTCAATTAATGCTGTGGTTTCGAACACTTTATCAACTCAATCCATTGTTGGCATAACAACTCAAGATCACAATATGACAAGTGGGACATAGTTTTAATAATATTCGTTAACTTAGACTTACTCGAAATTACTTCGACTTAAGGATCATGCCACGCCAGTACGCTGCTGGCTGTAGTGAACCGGTAGTTGCGATCATTCAAATAAATGACGATAGTGCGCTTATGTCTTGCCTTTATGAGTCATCGAAAACTATTCCAACTATATCCATAAAATTTTAAAGGAGATTCTAGAATTTCAACAAGTTGATCATAGTAGAAAAATATAAGTATATGTTCTTGAAGAAAGTTATCAATTTTGAAAATAAACCAATCGATTAGGGAGAAATGACTGAAGACGAGCAGTACAAACATTATAATTTCTATCAAAAGTAATTCGAGGTTAACATATGGGTAATTGAATCGGAAAAATAATTCCTTATGGAAATAAATAAGCCATTCAGACTTACGATATGAGGATGATATCTAAAGAGGGCAGAAAAGAAAATTTGAACAATTAAGGCTTGAATTCGAGGAAGACCTAATCTAACAAGCGAATAGTCTATCCACCTTGGATCCTACTATCTTATTAAAATACAATAGTATATCCTTCTATGAAAGTCATCTAATAGGGTTTAAAATTCAAGGAAGCCTTGGCTAAGTCATATGGCCTGCTTAGCAACCTTAACTACCCAACAGTCCAATTGAATAAGGGACTCATATTCCTAGCCATTTTCCTAAAATCAAATTAATCCTAATTGTGAATGAGCACTTCCTAGTCGCAGGCTCGCAGTAGTACGACTAACTTAAGTACTACCACGAGTTCCCAATCTTTGGCAAAAACTGACCTGCATGGGCCACTACAAAAACTTGTCACAACCCGCACCCGCTTTTTGGATACGAGTGCGTGTCCAAGCCATTCTACGCCGTAATGTCGGCGGTAGAACATTGTCCAGGCCACAATAAAACACAATGCTCATAAAATAATTATTATTTCTCAATCACAACATCTAAATTATTTTATAATAAGTTTATATTTAATTCAAGTACAATATCTCATAGAAGAAAATAAAACCACTAATCTATCTAACTAGTCTTCTAGGTTGACTTCAGCATACCCATACCTCCCCAATGCTAAGAATAACACGAAAGAGCATAATGAAGAAATATGCTATTCTGCGTCAGAAGAAGCAACCGACACATTGGTAACGTCAGTGTCATCAAGATACGTACCATAAACCTCAGAGCAAACCACATCGTCTAAAGCTAAAAATTAGTTATCAAGTCAGGATTGGAGCATGATCACCATAAACTACATTACACAATATAATATACAAGCACGCAGAATAACAAAAAGGAAAGGATGAATATAACATAATATAAAAGAGACCACTATATCATGGTAAAACAGTTTGAGAGTACAATTATGACATGGAACAGTTAAAGGTATAATTAAGGCACAAGACAAAATGAGAGGACGATGAATATAAGATAAACAATTGGATAATATGTCAACACGAATCAAATCACGTGTACCGTGTGTTTTAGAATACAAGGGTTCCGCATGTGGACGGGTTAGGACATCCTTGCAGTCGGTGCATGTGGTCCAATGACTGCTGCTAACATTGACATTGGAAAAAACTTGTACATTATGTAGACCACATGCATACTAGTTGTATTCCCCCTTCCGACTCTCTCACAAGTAAACATGATCACTTTAACATTAACTTTTAAATATAAAAATTGAATCATTGAACATTGAACATTGAGCGAAAGCAATAAGTGAACATGTATGGTTATGGTAACAAGTATAACTCTCGTGCACCAATGGTATAAAAGATAAGACTAACAGTTTTAAGGAAAAGAATAACATGTAGCATAAAATAAAGGCAACATAGGTCATAGTGATACTTGCCTTGCTCTGGAAAAGGATGAAGTCGTGACTCACAACATCGTAGACCGATCTACCCCGTCACATAAGTAATCATAAGTTAGATTAGAAAAATCCCACTCTAAAAATTCTAGGAAGTGGCTAATGGTTTAACATAACAAATTCTATTTAATTCTGGAATAAATCATCTAAAAATCTAATTTAATCTAATATAATTCTGAAATAAAAGTTAAAACAAGTTTTTGGCCCGAGAAAGTCACAGTTTCCAATTTGGGACCCGTGGCATGCAAATCGAGGCACATCGATGACTAAGTAGTGAAACAACAATGATTTGAGTGTGAAACCTAGTATATTTCAGTGCCACGAGTGCATTGAAATCAACCGTGCCACAAAATCACGTTTTGGTCAAAAGATATCGCCATTATGGCTAACCGTGACCAAATCGATGATTCTACGGCCAAAATTGAGTTCTACGAATTAATTAAAATATTAGATTAACATATTAATTTCTAGAAAAAATATATGTCGTAGATCTCTGTGTTAGATTTTTGACTTCAAACGGTTCATAATTCTGATTCCTGTTTCTCCCGAAATCTCGAAAACACCGAAACGTGTCAAATTTTGGACAACTGACACTCTACAAAATTTCTAAAAATCTAGCTTCGGAATTTATGAAAATGAATTATATATTCAGAAATCTAACCTCGATACGATTCCAATAAAAAAATGGCGCATGAAAATCACGTCGAGGTTGGCGGCAATCGCTTCGTGAAGTCGGTGATCTCCAAGGAAAACTCTCCTCAAATTTGGCGAGGAATTAATTAGGGTTTCTTGGAATATATGTGTATATATATATATATAGGAGAGAGGCGGCTGAACGCCGACGGGTGGGCTCGGGTCTAGCTGGCTAGACTGCTGATTGTGTAAATACTAATTTAAATTCAAAAAATAATTCAAAAATTATTTTAACTCCAAATAAATCCAAATAAATTACAGAAAAATCCAGAAAACTTTTAAAAAATTCTAGAATATATTTCTAAGTGTCTAGAACATAAATAAAAATATTTTAACTCAAAATATCCACAGTAAATCCTAAAAGTCTATGAAAAAAATATATGGGTTTTAATTATCTAAAAAATTTCCAAAATTCTTGAAAAATCTAGAAAAATTCTAGAAAATATTTCTAGTCATCTAGAGCCCAAATAAAAATATTTGGTCACGAATTACCCCCGAATGACCTTACAATAAATCTTGAAAGTCCTTAAAATAATAAACCCTTAAATAGTAAATATCTGAAAGTCCTCAGCAGCTGTCTGAACCTCCAGGGGGTCCAGGTTGCAAGTGTCATCAAGGACTGCTCCGTAGTAGGTAGGGCAGAACTCCTCCTCATCCTCTGTAATATTTTCAACAGGTCCAGTCAGGACAGAAACGAGCACATATCTCTCAAACAGTTCATATCAAGGCAGGAAATGTAAAGCAAGCAATAGAGTAAGATACATGAACTGTAAGAAATGTACATGAAAGATAAGAGAGATATTTGTAAACTAGAAATATCTATATGTAAGTAAGAACTGTTAGTGACTAAGTGATTTAGAGCACAAAATGGTATGTAATCGGCTTGGGTTTGCACATGAATAATCTGAGTTGCACATGAATAACACAGTTGCACATGAATAACACAATTTCACATGAATAAGTAACAGAGTTGCACATGATGGAAAAGATCACATAACCATTTATACTCACCCCTACCCTAATCAATACACAAGGATCTAGTCAAGTTACGTTACGCACATAATAGTTTGGTTATACATGAAGCACATGGGAAAACATGGCCGTACATGAGAACTCATGAAAGTACATAAGCGTACATGAGTGCACATGAGAGTACATGAACAACATGAGAGCAAAGAATACGTGATGTACATGAAACACATGACATGAAGTACCCTATGCGCCATCTAAGGGGGATAACATCTCATGAAAAGATCCATATAGTACCAACCCGTGATAACAAATGTCAGCATCAAGTAAAGTAATTTAGAGCATGGATATAAGTCCTAGCAAGTATGAAACGATCAGAGAATATACTCACCTGATATCCTGAATGTCCGATGAGAATAGATGTCCAAATCAGAGTAACTGAGTCCTAATTAGAGCAACACATGTTACAATGAATCCAAGATGATAATAATTAAGTTTACAATGCATTCAATATGATCCTAGGTCATTCTAGGCCAAAGTCAACTCTTGGTCAACTCTGGTCAACAATCTAGTCAAACTAGGTCAACTCTAGTCAACTAGTCTAGGTTTAGTCCAACTCAAGTCTACAAGTTCAAATAGCCTATTGGTCAATTATAGGGTCATACTATAGTCTAACTCAACTATACTAGGATACTAAGGTATTAGAGAATATACCTTACCTACATGATGCCTATCCTATAGAGTCCAACAGGTAAGGCCTATCATATATGTTATCTTCACATATATAGTACACAACAACATAACTACACAATCATATATATAGATAACCATATACCTATACTTGACCTATATAGGTATTAGCCTCATATCCAGAACCTACATATATAACTCATATATATATAACTATAATATATACATATAACATAATCTATATATATCTAATATATATATATATATATATATATATATATATATATATATATATATATATATATATATATATATATATATATAAGGTATCCGATACACATACATTATATACAATACTATATATATAATCCTATATCTCAATATACCCTCATCTATAGGTTAAGAGATATATATATATATATATATATATATATATATATATATATATATATTATATATATATATATATATATATCTATATATATATATATATATATATATATATATCTTAACCTATATATATAAAATCTTAACCTACAGATCTTAACCTATATATATAGTTTAAGATCTATAGGTTAAGATATATATATATATATATATATATATATATATATATATATATATATATATATATATATATATATATATATATATGGGGACTTACACACACAGCCTATCTATATACTAACCTGGTACTCAAGGAGTGTCACAACTCCTCACTCACACACTCTAAGTCAAGCCAAACCAATACCAAGCCAAACCAGTCCAAGCCACTCCTGCCTAATGCTATGCCTAAATTGCTAGCTGCTGCTAATGCTGCAACAATGGCTATTGTTGCTACTCTCACTCTCCTCCTCCTTACACTCACAACAACTGAACCAATATGCTACTGCTCTACTGCTGTAGACCACCTATATCTATATAATTGTATGTAACTTCACAGATACCCCAATTCGTGCTCAGTCAAAATGATATGTAATCTACATGCTATTAGCTACAAAATCATGTAATTTTTTTTGAAAACATTAACATTCATTTTATTGAGGTATTTCACCAAACACTTTACACTATACTCCGATACGCCTCTGATACGCGTATCAAACAGACACGAATTTCTACCAAACTTGGCCTACAGGTCAATGGTGCCTAGATACATGCATCTATGAAGAGAAAACAAAAATTTGAATGAGTTTGGGGCTATTACCTATTGAGAGTGAGATCTCAATGAAAAGCCTAAGGGATGAGGTCCTTCTTCCAACTTGCAATGGTCCAAAGCTTCCAAATCCTTGCTAGCTATCCACCAATGGCCTCCTCTACACTAGGGGAGTGTGATAAAAAAGACTGGGCTCAATTTGGAGTTGATTCGGTGAAAGGGGGTGAATTTGGAGAAGAACACTAATTAGGGTTTGTAGATGTAATGAAAGGAGGCAAGGGGGTGCTAAGGAGATGTTATATAGGGGGAGGGGGTGCTTGATGGCAGCCAAGGGCTTCTCTAGGGTTAGGGTTCAAGTTCTAAGGGATTAAAAGCCTTCTTGCTATACAATTCAAGGCCTTCTAGCTAAGGCCCAAGCTAAATATATAATCCTTAACAAATATCCTACTCCTAACTAAATATCTAGATATTATTAACCTTGTCATGTGATGGAAGCTTCTAATCTAATATCTAGGCTCACGACTAATATCTAGGTTAGGACAATTCTAGGTTAAGGCTTAACATAATGATTAGCACAAAATTAATTAATAAAAATTCATTTTCACTAAAAGTCAAAAATAACCAAAATACCCTTAGGCTAAAAAGTGGTAATTAGTCAATCTAATCACATGGTTAGGTCTCCTTGGTCATGGTTAGTCTCTAGGTCAAGTAGTCTCTAGGGTTACACTAGCAAAACACCAAAATCACAATTCACTAATTTAAATAGTATTAAATTAATTAAAATTCACCCAAAATTACAAACATGATTTAAATCCTATTATTCAATGGCCAATTTTACAAAAGTTCAAATTTACCCTTATTTTTGAAAATTTACCCTCCTTAGAATAATTTCGTCCTCAAAATTTAAAGTAGTCGTACTCCTTCTAAGTCAAACACCTAACACTCATAGTCTCAGATACTTTATCTAAATCATACAATTCGATAATTATATGCGTCTGTCCAAAATCATGATACTCAGAATCTTCGTCATACTAGTAAGCAAGGCTATGATAAATCATAGAGTCCCCAACTGAGGTACATACCTCTAGAATCATGGTATTTAAAATTTTTGCATTGTCGCATACTTGGCTGCAAAAACCTTAAATTCCTACACCCGAGAAATACGTCCAAAATTAGACTATATGTCCTCACTATGCTAGCTAATATGACTGTAGAAGACTCTATATTCCATAACTGAGGTGACCTAGCCCATACGACTTATCTAGGTAGAAATCAAATCAACATTGAATACAAAGAATCAAAATTTTCAATGAACAAAGAAGGTAGACAGAAACTATCGGAATCAAATTTCGAGATAGTTTATAACGAGGCACAAGCGGGAATGGAATCGAGAAGAACAGAACCTGCAATCAGCTCTCCTACTGCTTGTGCATCCTCGGCTATCATGGCGTAAGCTCGCCCTGCTGGCCTCCTCTAGCTTGTTGCTGGTGCTGCACGAACCTCTGCTGCTGGGTTTGCAATGGTGGTCCCTTCTGTTGGCCCACCGGAGCCCTATCTCCTGCTCCCTGAGCTATCCGTCCTGAAGACTTGGGACACTCCCTCAACTGATGATCTGATGCCCCCTAAAGTAGGCACCTGCCTAGCCTCTTCTGACAGTCGCTGCATCCGTGCCCTAGTTTCTTACAGAAGGGGCAAATGATAACCTGCTGTTGCCTTTGTTGATAAGGTGCATGGTCCTGACCCTGAAACTGCTGCGGCTGGAAGGGCCTCTGCTGATGATACTGCTGCTGAATCTATATGTGATGCCTCTTGGCCGGGCCTACACTGCCACTAGCACCATGAGTATCCCTCCTTCATCTCAAGATCGTCCTCTGCTGCCATGGCGCTTATCAGAATCTCCTCAAAAGTGGCGTCACGGCTGCTCCTGATAAACGACTTGATTTCCTTGATCAAGCCCTTGCGGAAGCTCCTCGCCTTCGTGGCCTCAGTAAGATCCTTCACAAATCTGCCCATACGGCAGAACTCACCTGCGTACTCCTCAATGGTCTGGCTCCCCTGAACCTGTCACGACCCGCACCCTAGAGTAAGGGCACGAGAAGTGGGTACCTCCAGCCTACGCTGCAGTGTCGGCGGTAGAATGCTGTCCTAGGTCACAACATCTAACAATATAATGCTAAGCAGTTTATACTTCCCGAATGGGGGTGACATAGCAGAATGTAAACTCAATCACAACTAAGGAAGAAGAAGTACGATATGATATAGAACTCAAAATGAAATACAGATAATCAGAAGAGTCTAAGTGTCTAAGATAACAACTCAGCAACATCCAGAATACAAGGTCTCAACTACAGAGTATGAAAGAATATATACAACATCTCAAAACAACAACTGAAAGTAAATAACAATGCTGAAAAGAAAGATAAAGCCTAGCTGTCTAGCCTAGACTATGGGAGTAGCATCCTGTACTACAGCTGGGTCCTCCAGAGGAACCAGGTCGCAGGTGTCGTCTAAGCCTGCTCCGTAATAGGTGGTACATAGGGCCTCATCCTCATCCTCTGTAATATTTTTAACAGGTCCAGTCAGGACAGGAGCGAGCACAGTACATCTCATGCAGTTCATATCATGGCAGAAAATATAAAGCAAGCAATAGAGTAAGATACATGAAACGCTGTAAGAAGATGTACATAAAACAGAAGAGATATTTGATAACTGGAAATATATACATGATAGTAAGAACTGTAAGTGACTAGTGATTTAGAGTACGAGATGACATGTAATTGGCTTAGGTTAAACATGATAAAACATGAAAAGTAACAGAATGTACATGATGGTAAATCACATGACCATTTATACTCACCCCTACCCACAATCAATACACAAGGATCCAGTCCAGTTACGTTACGGACATGATATTTTGGTTACACAGGAAACACATGAGGAAACATGAGCGTACATGAAAGAATATGAAAGTACATGAACGTACATGAAAGAACATGAGAGAACATGAGTGTACATGAATAACGCAGAAGCAAGGAATACATGATGTACATGAAACACATGTCATAAAGTATCCGATGCGCCCGCTAAGGGGGATAACATCCCAATAAGAGATCCATATAGTACCAATCCGTGATGATAACGTGACAGCATCAAGTAAAAGTAATCTAGAGCGAGAAATATATGTCGTGACAAGTATGAAACGATCAGAGAATGTACTCACCTGATACCCTGGATGTCCAGAAGAAAATACTACCTGAGGAGTGGTGTCTGGCTCCTAATTAGAACAGCACAAGTCACAACATGTCTAAAATGAAGTAATTGATCATTATGATGCATTCTACATGAATCTAGGTCATTCTAGGCCAAAGTCAACTCTTGGTCAACCATGGTCAACTATACTAGTCAAACAAGGTCAACTAAACCATTCCAAGTCTAAAACTAGACTAACAAGTCATTCTAGTCAATCTAGGCCTAACCAATCTAGTTTAGAACCCAAATACAAACACAAGCCAAACCAAGCTAAGCTAATCACTATCTAGGCATATAAATGCATATAACATAGGAATCTCAACTTACACATTATATTCACATATTTATACACACTATCTATGTAGGATATTCCTACATTAAATTACAATTCACATTGGTTGCATGTATATTATTACATATATATATACATGTGTACACATAGAGAGTTTAGAGAGGGGAAACCTACATATGTGTAGTGTGTGTATGAGTGTTTGGTGTACATGAAAATGTATGTGGTGTGTGTGTGTGGGTGTCAAGACAGCCAGGGGGGATAAAGTGTCCTGTTCAGGTATTTGCAAGAGGGGGCTGTGTGTTATACAATGGGTGTGTGAGTGTTAAGCAATAAGAGGACAGCAGTATACAAACCAACTCCCAGTCAAAATCAAGCCAAGCCATAACTCAAATTGAATGAAATCTCAAACTCAAGCCCAGGTTCATTCAATTAAAACCAATTTTCCCAACATAGTTCAAAATGTCACAACCTATATTACAGACATGTATCTATGCTACTACTCCTATACGAGGCCATGCCAAACCACGTCACGTTAACCCACTGTCTCACGGCAAAGGTTGTAGTTGCTGCTTGCTGCCAAGGTAATTGCAACCATGGCTGCCTGCAAGCAATGCCAAGGCAAACAAGCCCCTGCCACTGCTGTTGGCCCCCATGCCTCTACTGCTGAACACTCGAACACCCTTCTTCTATTTTACAATAACTACTATATATGTGAATCCATATCCTATCTATTTCTCTCTATATCAGTCAACTTATGCAACACCCAACTGATACCCCAACTTAACTATATATCAAATACGACAAACATTCAAGTATACTCATCAATCTCAGATATATACATATAGGTCAATATCCATATTCTCACAAAATTGGACTATCAATCCTTCCCCTCTATCTCAGAAAACTGAGACATACCAACCCAACCAAACCAAGTCCTAGATATCTCAGAAAAAATAAGATATTTCACATGAGTCTGGACCCAAACTTAGTTAGCAACCCCCATACACATATCAAAGTATCTATATGTATATCTGTAAACATATCAACATCATATAAATATTTCAAACTCAAATTCAGAATTCATATTTGAAACTCAGGTAAGTATATATATGTATATATATTACAGTACAGTATACATACATATATTAACATCCACATACAACTAAATCTCAGTTTACATGTGTTCAATATATCCAAAAACCCACTTTTCTCATGATAAGTTCAACTCAGTTTACATCAAAACCATTTTACCTATTAACACCCAAAATCTCAGTTTCAAACATCAAAACCCAAATTCATTTTAACACCCCAAAATCAAATTCGAACAAAATAACCCAAATACAGTGTGTACACGTGCCTAGCATGTATGTGTCAACCCTAGGAACGTATCCACGTGTCCAGAGACTGGACACGAAGTGTCCAAACCAAAAACAAACATGAGTCAAAAAAACTGTGTGTGTGCAGCATACAGTGTCGTGCAGAGGTGCACACGAGTGTAGGACACGACACAAGTGTCCATAGGTCTCGTGCACACGTGTGTAAGTTCGCCTAGGGTTAGTCTAGGTGTTCCAGTGTCTGTCTCGCGTCCATGTGTCCTCAGGACACAGTACGAACACCGTATCAGTCGAGAAAACTCGACTGATACACACTGTTCTGCGCCACGTCGTGCAGTGGTTCTCGCGTCTCGTGGACATGACACGAGCCACGTGGGATCTCGTGGTCATGCCCACGTGTAGCCTATATATTGGGCTACACACTCGTGCAAACACGAGGTGTCCAAGTGTCGTATCCGTGCGACACGACGCGTGCGAAGTTGGCTCTGTGCTTGTGTGCACTGTCAGTACATGACCAGTGCACGTGTCCTCGTGTCCTCGATACGACACGAGGTGTCATAAAATTTTGGGGAAGTGTGCGCAGACACTGCCCCTAGGTGCTGACCAAAAATGGTCGTGTCTCGTGTCGTGTCCAGTGAGAACTGGACATGAGGTAGCAGGACAGTGTGTGTGGGTGTACACAGCGTGTTCGTGTCCAATTTGGACACGGACACGACACAGTTTCGTGCTCAGTCAACTAGGGTTGTAACCTACAAGTCTAGGGCTACCCAAAAATGTAATTTGTTTTACAAAACACTAACTTTTATTCCTAAGTGGCATTTCAGCAAATACTTGAATTTAAACATAGATACGTGTCCGATACGGACACCAAATTAAACCTAGTTCCTACCAAACTTGGCCTATAGGTCCCTGGTACCTAGATGCATGTAACCATGAAGAGAAATCACAATATTACTGGGTTAAGAGGCATTTTACCTATTGAGTGAAAACTCAATGAAAAGCCTAGAATAGGGGGGGGTGTCCTCTTCACTTGGTGATGCAAATGCTTGTGCAACCTTGCTAGCTAGCTTCCCTTAGTATCCTCAATTGTAGGGGATCCCAATGCAAGAAAGTAGGCTCAATTTGGAGTTGATTTGGGCATTTGGGGAGGAATTGGGGAAGAATACTAAAGGAGGCAATTAAAATGAATTAAAAAGGATGCTAATGATTAATGGGTTGTATTTATAGAGGGAGAGAATGTGTGATGGCTGCCATTAGGTTAGGGTTAGGGTTTAGGATGAGTGGCTAAGGCTTCTCCAATAATTTCAAGTCAAATCAATGGCTCACAACTAAAGTAGCCTTCTTAACCTTTAGCCTAAAATATCTTTCTAACAAATATCTAGATATTACCCTAATTTGATTACTTAATGAAACCCTCTAACTTAGTCTCTAGGGTAATGATTAACATCTAGATTAGGCTAACTTCTAGGTCAAGTCTCAATTAATTTAACTAACACATATTTAATTCATATAATTTCCAATTTCACAAAAGTGTCAAAATGACCAAAATACCCCTAGGCTTAAAAGTAGAAATTTGAAATCCTAAACACATGATTAGGTCTCCTTGGTCATGATTAGTCTTCTAGGTCATGCATGACTAAGGTTACACTAGCAAAACACCAATTTCACATTTCACCATTTTAAATAGTTTTAAAATAACTAAAATCACCAAAAA
This sequence comes from Iris pallida, assembly GCA_029216955.1. Taxonomy (NCBI): domain Eukaryota; kingdom Viridiplantae; phylum Streptophyta; class Magnoliopsida; order Asparagales; family Iridaceae; genus Iris; species Iris pallida. The sequence continues at coordinate 7,738,733 of JANAVB010012600.1, forward strand.
TCATATCATGACTAAAATCAATTATTTTAATGATTTAAAATACAAAAGTTCAAATTTATCCTTATTTTAGAAAAGTGGGTGTTACAAGTCTACCCCCCTTAAAAGAATTTCGTCCTCGAAATTAAGATGGTCGTACTCCTCCTAGGTTAAACACCCCAATCAATTTAAAGTCTTAGAATAGTATCAAAACATTTTACCAATCTATTTATTTATATATATTTTGAAAGACTGAAACGAAAGATGGAAATAGTAGATTTTTGAAATTATTTTAATATAATTTGATAATCATATGCGTCTATCCAAAATCATGATAATCAGAATTCCTCGCCATATTAGCAAGTAAGGCTACGGCACCCATGGAGTCTGAAACGCAGACTATGCCCTCGCCGTACCAACTAATATAACTATAGGAGACTCTAGATTCCATAATTGAGGCGACCTAGCCCATATGATTTGGTAAAAGGTTAAATCAACAACAAAACATACAGATTCAAATTTATCAACAATATAGGAAAGATAGGAACAGATGGAATTGAATTTCAAGATGGATATAACGAGGCAAGGTAGGAATGGAATCGAAAAGAACAGAACCTGCAAGCACCTCTCCTACTGCCTGAGCATCCTCAAATGTCATGGCGTAAGCTCGTCCTTGCTGGCCTCCTCTAGCCTGCTGCTGGTGTCACGCCCCAGAACCAGAATACTGGAGAGCGGGGGCAGACATAGCCAGCTACGTATATTGAAATGGATTCCATCTCGCCATACGGTCACGGCTGTCTAGATACATGAGAGTTTACTACAAGCCAACAGTCTCCTATGGTCATGAACAAGCCTAGTGTCTCAATCACAAGCAAGTAAGTAAATGTTACAAGATATATGATCATTAAATATACAATAATAAGGCGTCCCAAATATTACATATTCAGCTGATCATGAAGCTAGTCGTTACAAAATGTTAGGACTAGCAAGAGTTTAGTCATACATGATCAACCCTAGGATTTGTTAATCATGTTACAGCCCGTAGGCAGACAGTAAGTAAGTGCAATCGAGCTAAACAGGTGCTCGTCGTCTAAACGCCTCAAAAGAATATTTTTACAATAGAGTGGAAGAGCCAAAAATAACCCACTCGTTGCCAGGGTTCCGTCTAGTGGCCACCATCTGGCTGGAAGGTCGGTAGATCCTCTGGAGCTGCTCCGAAATCTGGCCATACAAAACCAGCTGGATCAGACCCCAGAAAGAGCAAGTGCCACAAAGGAAGCTTCACTTAAGAACTAAAAACCAGCAATCAGCACAGGAATATAAATATAAATAAAATAAGGACTGGAATAAAAGGAAATATATCAGGATGATATACGATGAGATAACCATGGAACTATTCAGATAACCAGGTTACAACCCGTAAACCAACAAGGACCGGGGGTAACCCTTCGTCTGAACGGAGCTTGGTTTTTTACCATTTATCGAGAAAATAAATACAAGCATGCTGGTCATGTAACAGTCTGGAACAAGATCAGGACAAGACTAGACTGGTTAGACTCCATCCAATTATTTCACGGCCAAGCAAGAACTACGGCTTGATACTTTAACTAACTAGGGTTGTCACAAGCCTAATTACTAACAAGATGCAGTGAGATTATTCCACAGCCACAAGCCCTGCAGACCATCCAGGCTACCCAGGTCGAAAGATTAGGATTGAATTCAGGTGGGTACATCGTCCAGGAAACGCATGTACCCTTAAGTAGCTTGAAGGGTGCAACACATGGCAGTGTGCTGGAAATGTGCCCTACTCGACGGCAGGCTACAGATCCCAAGCGCGCCCAGGTAACGGAATTGCCTGTAGCTGGAAAATCTCTTCATGACTAATGTGTTAATCTAGTTGTTAACCTTAGTCCATTTTAGTAGGTACTCCTGACCGTGGTACTCAGGAGTCCCATCCTAGACATGATGTAAGACAGGACTGGTTTATTTACAAGCACAATCACCCACGGTGTCCAGGATGTTCATTCTTGTCAAGTCATGTCATGTCAGGTAGCCGTCGCAACAGCTTATCAAGATATAACATGTCAGGTTTATCATGTCAAGTGTACTTGTCAGGAGTGCGCCACGACGGGCCACTATCAGATCATGTCATGTCATTATGTCAGGAGTGCACCACTACGGGTCACTATCGTGTCATGCTCAAGTATCATTCCAAACATATTAAGCAAATCCATGATTATCAAGTTCATGACAAAAGGCGTAAGGATATAAAATGGACGTTAAATATCTAATAAAATATCAATATACAGGGCTATAAAAGATCAAGGGTAATCAGGCTACGCTCAAGCCAGGCTATGCTCAGGCTAGCGTACGCCCAGGTCTGCGTACCAAAGGATCCATACACTTCCAATGGGAAGCGTGCGCAAGGGTCAGCGTACACAATGGCACACTCAAGCTATAGGTCAGCGTACGCTCAAGCTAGCGTACGCTCGAGCTAGCGCACGAAAGGGGCCAGCGTACGCCTTGCTCGCTTAGGCTAGCGTACCAAGGCACGCGTACGCTCAAGCTAGCGTACGAAAGCTAGCGTACGCTCAAGACACACTGCCAACAGGCAGCGTATTAAGGTGAGCGTACGCTCACCAAGAGCAGCGTACGAAAGCTAGCGTACGCTCGCTAAACAGCAGCGTACGAAGGCTAGCGTACGCTCGCTAAACAGCAGCGTACAAGGCTAGCGTACGCTCGCTAAACAGCAGCGTACGAAGGCTAGCGTACGCTCACTAAATAGCAGCGTACGACTCAGTGGCGCAAGCTAAAAAGCTAGCTCACTGTTCACTGTCTTCTCCAATTGGCAAGAACAGCAAGAACTCAAAGGTTGGATCTAAGCTTCCAATGTCCATATCTTAGTCAAAACAAGTCCGAATCCAACTTTCCAAAGGTCAAAATTGGGTAGAATAAAATTATCTACAACATGGAACCATCCAAACTTGAAAACAAGCAAGTTTAATAGATCAAAACACCAAAAATCCGAAAATAGCAAAACTCTAGATCTACAAGAATTAAAGCCTCAAAATAGAAAATGACAAGTTCTAATGTGGTTTAGAATCATGAGAAGAAGCTAATGGAACCATAAATGAGTTCTCTTGTGGAAGCAAGTTGCACTTGCCTAAGGATTGGGGAGTTATGGAGAGGAAGGAAGAAGAAGAAGGAATAAATGAGAGTTATGGAGGAGAAAGAAGGAAGAAATGGCAATAAATATCAAGGTGGTGGTAGGTAGGGGGGTTGTGGTGGAAATGAAGGAGAAGCATAGGCTAAGGTGTCCCACCCTTGACCCATGATGAACCAAGCATTGGGCCGGCCGAACCAAGCCAACCCAACCGAGAGTTAAACCAAGCCGAGAGCTAAACAAGGAAAGATGCAAATATAAGATAAAATACGTATACGTATTCCAAATACGTAATACGAACAACAGGTATTACAACTCTACCCACCTTAAAAGAATTCCGTCCTCGAAATTTAATTAAGAGGCTAGAGGGACAAGAATAAGCTACACTATTCACAGGCACGCTATACTAGGCAATCAATCAATCATACAAGCAAGGAATTGATGGCATGAGGCATAAGAAAGACATTATACCTCACGAGTCAAACAAGTCAGGATATCGCGATCGGATATCATCCTCACGCTCCCATGTTGACTCACCCAAAGAGTGATGACCCCAAGCAACTCGGACTAACTTGATAGTCTTGTTCTTGAGGATCTTCTCTCTCCGGTCCAATATAGACACGGGCCTCTCCTCGTACCAAAGGTTGGTACCAACAACCAATTCCAAATGATCCAGGATGTGGCTCGGATCCGGGATATACCGTCGTAATTGGGATACATGGAACACGTCATGCACCTCGCTTAGCGACGGTGGAAGAGCGAGACGATAGGATACATCTCCTACTCGCTCCAGAATGTCAAACGGTCCTATATACCTAGGACTAAGCTTGCCTCGTACGCCGAAACGAATGACGCCACGGTTAGGCGAAATCCTCAGGAATACATGATCGCCGACCGAGAACTCGAGAGGGCGCCGATGAGAATCGGCCCAATGGCGCTGGCGATCTTGGGCAACTCGAAGGTGATCTCTGACTCGCCTGACTACTTCAACGGTCTGAACATCATTTCTGGACCAAGCATCTGCCTTTCTCCGACATCATCCCAGGCTAACGGGAATCTGCACTTCTTACCATACAGTGCCTCGAACGGTACCATCTGGATACTGGCCTGGAAACTATTATTGTATGAGAATTCCACCAGGTACAAATGATCTTCCCATGAACCACCGAAGTCAAGCGTGCAAGACCGCAACATGTCTTCAAGAGTCTGGATCGTGCGCTCCGACTGGCCATCTGTCTGCGGGTGATATGCTGAACTGAACTGGAGATGAGTCCCCAAACTCTCTTGTAAGCTACGCCAAAAGTGCGACGTAAATCTTGAATCTCGGTCCGAGGTGATGCTGACTGGCACTCCGTGCAACCTGACAATCTGCCTGAGGTACATCTCCGCTAGCTGAGCCGTCGACTGACCAACTCTAAACGGGAGAAAGTGCGCTACCTTCGTGAGCCGATCAACTATAACCCAGATAGCATCTCTACCAGCTGGAGATCTAGGTAATCCAGTCATGAAATCCATGGCCACATGCTCCCACTTCCATTCTGGAATCGGTAAGGGCTGAAGAAGTCCAGCCGGTCTCTGATGTTCGGCTTTAACTTGTTGGCAAACCAAACACCGAGAGACAAACCGAGCTATCTCCCGCTTCATGCCATTCCACCAGAAATGCTGTCGGATATCACGGTACATCTTCGTACTGCCGGGATGGATGGAATACTGCGAACTGTGCGCTTCTGACATGATCTCCTGTCTGATGTCTCCACTGGGTACACAAAGACGCTTACCATGCCTAAGTGTACCATCCTCATGAATACATAACTCTGGTCTTCGTCCTGCTTCACACTCTGCTCTGAGTCGCTGAAGCTTGGAATCTGTTGACTGCGCCATCCGGATCCTCTCGACTATAGTGGACTGAACTTGCATGCTGGCCATCAACGCCACACTGGAAGGGAGAACAACTTCAATACCCATCTTCTGAAGATCTGCTAACAGCTCTGGTTGTGCTGTTAGGAAATAAGCTCCGGCTCTCCTGCTCAATACATCTGCTACGACATTGGCCTTCCCAGGATGATACTGCAAGCTGACATCATAATCCACAAGAAGCTCCAGCCACCTCCTCTGACGCATGTTAAGATCCTTCTAGGTGAAAACATACTTCAGGCTCTTGTGGTCGGTAAAAATCTCTACCCTATCTCCATACAAGTAGTGCCTCCACAACTTAAGTGCAAACACCACTGCTGCCAGCTCCAAGTCATGGGTTGGGTAATTCCTCTCATGATCACGAAGTTGTCGTGATGCATAAACTATCACCTTCCCATGCTGCATCAGAACACATCCTAAACCTCTGCCTGAAGCATCACAATATACTGAAAATCCTCCGGTTCCATCTGGAAGCGTGAGAATAGGAGCTGTTATCAATCTTCGCTTCAACTGCTCAAAAAAACTCTGACACTCTGCTGTCCAAGCAAACTGTGCATCCTTGCGGGTCAACTGGGTCAATGGCGCAGAAATCCGAGCAAAATCTGAAATAAACCGCCGGTAGTAGCCGGCCAATCCTAGAAAACTACGAACCTCTGCAACTGTGCTGGGCATTGGCCATGACTCAATAGCTACAATCTTCTGGGGATCCACTTCTACTCCTCCTCTGGTGATGATATGACCCAAGTACGAAATACGATCGAGCCAAAACTCGTATTTACTAAACTTGGCATATAACTGGTGCTCTCTGAGGATCTGAAGAACCACACGAAGATGCTGCTCATGCTCCGCCTCACTCTTGCTGTAGACCAGGATGTCATCCAAGAATACGATCACAAACTGATCCAAGTAAGGCATGAAGATGCGATTCATGAGGTCCATGAATACTGCCGGCATATTGGTTGCTCCAAAAGGCATAACAAGGAACTCCCAATGCCCATATCTCGATCTAAAAGCTGTCTTCGGGTTGTCCTGCTCTCTGACTCTGATCTGATGATAACCTGAGCGCAAATCAATCTTTGAGAATACTGAAGCCCCCTTGAGTTGATCAAACAAGTCATCTATCCTCGGAAGAGGGTATCTGTTCTTGATTGTCACTGAGTTTAAGGTACGATAATCACATAACCTGGATGTACCATCCTTCTTTTCATAAGAAGCATTGGGGCTCCCCAAGGCGTTCCACTAGCACGAATGAATCCCTTGGTTCTGAGTTCTTCAATCATTTTGTACAATATCTCCAACTCCGATGGCGCCATCCTGTAGACTCTCTCTGACACTGGGGCTGTCCCGGGAATCAAGTCTATAGTGAACTCGATCTTCCGCTCCGGAGGCATACCTGGAAGCTCTTCCGAAAAAACATCTGGGAACTCATCCACTATCCTGGGCAACTGAACTGCTGCTACTGCCATCCGCAATATCGGAGGAGAAGGCTCAACCTCACCTCGAGAGAAAGAAAACTCCGGCTCTCCTGGAATGCTAAAAACAACCCTACCAATATGGCAGTCTATTCTAGCATACTGGTTCCTCAACCAATCCATCCCTAGGACCACATCATAATCGGCCATCGGAAACTCTATCAATCTAGCGGAGAATTCTCTACCGCTAACTACGATCCGACACGAGGAAAACACTCTATCGACTCCCAAGTCCGTTACCAGTAAGTATATTAAGCCTTACTGATAACGACTCGGGCTCCAATCCTACCCGTGTCGCAAATCGTGCAGACATAAATGAATGCGATGCACCAGAATCAAATAAAGCTGAAGTTGGAAGGGAGTTGACGAGAATAGTACCTGCTACTACCTCTCCTGGTGCCATTCCTTCCTCCACGGTCATCACCATAGCCTGACCGTGCCCTCGGGGCTGGTCCCCTCTGCTGAAATCCTCGCTGCCTGTTCTGACTCTGGGCTTGGACTTGTGCATACTGCTGGGGGTTCTGCTGCTGGAACACTTGGGTCTGAGGCGGCAAGGGCCTCGGCAATGGATACTGCTGCTGATGCTGGACTGGTGCTGGTCCTCTCACCGAAGAACTAGAAAGGTTGGACGAGGATGAACCACCCCTGTTCGGGCAGGATCCAACCCTATGGTCTGGTGCTCCACAAGCCAGACACAATCCCTGTGCCCTGCGACATTCTGCCACCACGTGGCCTGGCTTCCCACAATGAGAACAACCCACTGCAAAAGATTGCTTTTGCTTCTGCTTCTGCTGCTGTTGAGGGTACGTCGGAGTGGAATGCTGAACCGACGTCACTGAGGCTGCTCGCCTCGGAACTCCAATAGTCAAAGCCCTGGCTGCCGGGGCTGGTGCTGAAGACTGATTCATCTGGCCGTGAGATCTCTTTCGACCCCCGGTCCTATCCACGATCCTCTGGGAGGTATACTCATGCCTCCGGGCTGCTCTCAAGACTGTATCAAAAGTCTGATGCTCAAACTGCTCAACTGCTAACAAGATCTCCAGGTGCAGTCCCTGCTGGAATTGCTGGGCTCTATCATACTCGGTTGCCACCAAGGTGGAAGCAAACCGACTGAGTCTCGAAAACTCGGCTGCATATCCATCGACCGTCCTGCCTCCTTGCTTCAGATTGGTGAACCTGGTCTGCAGATCATACCGAGCCACGACATCAAAATACTTGGTTTAGAATCTCTCCCGGAATACTGCCCAAGCAATGGGGGCTGCTAATCCAACGGCCTACGCTGCCCACCAGCTGCGGGCAAGATCTAACAACTGCAGGCGCACAACTGCCACCTTCTCGTTCTCTGGAGTCTTGGCTGCTTCTAGAATCACTTCTGTGTCCTGAAGCCATGCATCTGCCGCGATAGCATCTTCACCACCGTCGAAGAATGGAGGGTTCAAGCGCTTGAAGCTGTTGGCCGCGCTGTTACATGATGACCACCTCTAGTCAAAGCATCCGCCACTGCCTGTTGCAAGGCATCTCCACGACGATCTTGAGAAGCTATCAAGGTCCTGACGAGACCTACCAAAGTGCCGTCATCATGTTCTGCAGGTTGAACTGGCTGGACTGGTGGCTCTCCGCCAGAAGGCACGACTCTGGAGGCTACTCCGGAATGCTGGGCTTGATCTCCAGGTTGCTGCTGGTCCGCGGGAGGTGCTCCGTCTTGCTGATCGGCCGGGTCAGGTAGTATGCCGCTGAAGAAGACGACATAGGAAACAATAAGGAAGGACCAGGACAGATCAATGATACAAGCATATGATCTGGACAAGAATCCAGGGATTTAGAAGATACAAGCAGAGATCAAGGACGAATACTGATTGAGACATCTATTCGGTAACCCTCACATATCTTGATTTACAAGACCTGCATGGGCCACCACTTAAACCATGTCACGCCCCAGAACCAGAATACTGGAGAGCGGGGGCAGACATAGCCAGCTACGTATATTGAAATGGATTCCATCTGGCCATACGGTCACGGCTGTCTAGATACATGAGGGTTTACTAGAAGCCAACAGTCTCCTATGGTCATGAACAAGCCTAGTGTCTCAATCACAAGCAAGTAAGTAAATGTTACAAGATGTATGATCATTAAATATACAATAATAAGGCGTCCCAAATATTACATATTCAGCTGATCATGAAGCTAGTCGTTACAAAATGTTAGGACTAGCAAGAGTTTAGTCATACATGATCAACCCTAGGATTTGTTAATCATGTTACAGCCCATAGGCAGACAGTAAGTAAGTGCAATCGAGCTAAACAGGTGCTCGTCGGCTAAACGCCTCAAAAGAATATTTTTACAATAGAGTAGAAGAGCCAAAAATAACCTACTCGTTGCCAGGGTTCCGTCTAGTGGCCACCATCTGGCTGGAAGGTCGGTAGATCCTCTGGAGCTGCTCCGAAATCTGGCCATACAAAACCAGCTGGGTCAGACCCCAGAAAGAGCAAGTGCCACAAAGGAAGCTTCACTTAAGAACTAAAACAGCAATCAGCACAGGAATATAAATATAAATAAAATAAGGACTGGAATAAAAGGAAACATATCAGGATGATATATGACGAGATAACCATGGAACTATTCAGATAACCAGGTTACAACCCGTAAACCAAACAAGGACCGGGATTGTAACCCTTCGTCTGAACGGAGCTTGGTTTCTCACAATTTATCGAGAAAATAAATACAAGCATGCTGGTCATGTAACAGTCTGGAACAAGATCAGGGAAGACTAGACTGGTTAGACTCCATCCAATTATTTCACGGCCAAGCAAGAACTACGGCTTGATACTTTAACTAACTAGGGTTGTCACAAGCCTAATTACTAACAAGATACAGTGAGATTATTCCACAGCCACAAGCCCTGCAGACTATCCAGGCTACCCAGGTCGAAAGATTAGGGTTGAATTCAGGTGGGTACATCGTCCAGGAAACGCATGTACCCTTAAGTAGCTTGAAGGGTGCAACACATGGCAGTGTGCTGGAAATGTGCCCTACTCGACGGCAGGCTACAGATCCCAAGCGCGCCCAGGTAACGGGATTGCCTGTAGCTGGGAAATCTCTTCATGACTAATGTGTTAATCTAGTTGTTAACCTTAGTCCATTTTAGTAGGTACTCCTGACCGTGGTACTCAGGAGTCCCATCCTAGACATGATGCAAGACAGGACTGGTTTATTTATACAAGCACAATCACCCACGGTGTCCAGGATGTTCATTCTTGTCAAGTCATATCATGTCAGGTAGCCGTCGCAACAGCTTATCAAGATATAACATGTCAGGTTTATCATGTCAAATGTACTTGTCAGGAGTGCGCCACGACGGGCCACTATCAGATCATGTCATGTCATTATGTCAGGAGTGCACCACTACGGGTCACTATCGTGTCATGCTCAAGTATCATTCCAAACATATTAAGCAAATCCATGATTATCAAGTTCATGACAAAAGGCGTAAGGATATAAAATGGACGTTAAATATCTAATAAAATATCAATATACAGGGCTATAAAAGATCAAGGGTAATCAGGCTACGCTCAAGCCAGGCTATGCTCAGGCTAGCGTACGCCCAGGTCTGCGTACCAAAGGATCCATACACTTCCAATGGGAAGCGTGCGCAAGGGTCAACGTACACAATGGCACACTCAAGCTATAGGTCAGCGTACGCTTAAGCTAGCGTACGCTCGAGCTAGCGCACGAAAGGGGCCAGCGTACACCTTGCTCGCTTAGGCTAGCGTACCAAGGCACGCGTACGCTCAAGCTAGCGTACGAAAGCTAGCGTACGCTCAAGACACACTGCCAACAGGCAGCGTATTAAGGTGAGCGTACGCTCACCAAAGCAGCGTACGAAAGCTAGCGTACGCTCGCTAAACAGCAGCGTACGAAGGCTAGCGTACGCTCGCTAAACAGCAGCGTACGAAGGCTAGCGTACGCTCGCTAAACAGCAGCGTACGAAGGCTAGCGTACGCTCACTAAACAGCAGCGTATGACTCAGTGGCGTAAGCTAAAAAGCTAGCTCACTGTTCACTGTCTTCTCCAATTGGCAAGAACACAAGAACAAAGGGTTGGATCTAAGCTTCCATTGTCCATATCTTAGTCAAAACAAGTCCGAATCCAACTTTCCAAAGGTCAAAATTGGGTAGAATAAAATTATCTACAACATGGAACCATCAAACTTGAAAACAAGCAAGTTTAATAGATCAAAACACCAAAAATCCGAAAATAGCAAAACTCTAGATCTACAAGAATTAAAGCCTCAAAATGGAAAATGACAAGTTCTAATGTGGTTTAGAATCATGAGAAGAAGCTAATGGAACCATAAAATGAGTTCTCTTGTGGAAGCAAGTTGCACTTGCCTAAGGGTTGGGGAGTTGTGGAGAGGAAGGAAGAAGAAGAAGAAATAAATGAGAGTTATGGAGGAGAGAGAAGGAAGAAATGGCAATAAATATCAAGGTGGTGGTAGGTAGGGGGGTTGTGGTAGAAATGAAGGAGAAGCATAGGCTAAGGTGTCCCACCCTTGACCCATGATGAACCAAGCATTGGGCCGGCCGAACCAAGCCAACCCAACCGAGAGTTAAACCAAGCCGAGAGCTAAACAAGGAAAGTTACAAATACAAGATAAAATACCTATACGTATTCCAAATACGTAATACGAACAATAGGCATTATAGCTGGCCTACTGGAGCCCTGGCTCCTGCTCCTTGAGCTGTCCGTCCCGCAGACTTGGGACACTCTCTCAACTGATGATCTGGTGATCCGCAGAGTAGGCACTTGCCTAGCCTCATCCGGCACTCACCCCAATCATGCCCTGGTTTCTTACAGAAAGGGCAGAAGATAACATGCTGTTGTCTAGGAGCCTGCTGCTGTCTCTGCTGCTGCCTTTGCTGGAACGGCTGTGGCTGGAACTGCCTCGGCTGCTGGTGCTGAAAGTGAGGCCTCTTGGCCTGGCCTCCGCTGCTGCTGCCCCCAACTGGGTCTCGCCCCCCTTGAGCCTAAGCTCAAGATCATCCTTTGCCAATAAGGCTCCCGTCAGAATCTTCTCGAATGTGGCATCCCTGTTGCCCTTGGTCAAGGACTTGACCTCCTTGACCAGACCCTTCCGGAACCTCTGGGCCTTCGCCGTCTCGCTCAAGCCCTCTACGAACCTGCCGAGGCGGCCGAACTCTCCAACGTACTCCTCCACTGAAAGGCTCCCCTGAACTAGGCTCTCGAACTGCGACTCTAAGGCTCTGAGCACTGAATATGGAAAGAACTTCTTCTTGAAGAAGCCCTTGAACTCCTTCCAGGTCTGTCTAGCTACCCCCATCCTGGGGTCTGACTGATACCAGGTGCGAGCAAGATCTCGCATCCTAGCTGCTGCCTCTATCTAGAGATCTGCCGGTATCCGGGCCAAGCAGAAGATCTCCTCTATATGCTCGTTCCACTCATCAGTATATCGAATCCCCTCTGTCCCCAGGAAGTCTTTGGGGCTCATCTTCTAAAATTGCTCTATCCCAGGTGTCTTCGGCTGCTGGACTGCTGGTCGAGCTGCGGCTGTTGTAATGGCCAACTCCATGCCCCTGTCCTGTCGGACCTGCTGCTGGTCCATAAACTGCTGGAAGTAGGCGAACATCTGTGCCGCGTCTACGTATCCTGTAGGCGGCGGCTGCTGGAAAGACATCTCTGGGATGACTGGGTCTTGCCTCCGAACTGGTGGAGGCATACCCTCTGCTACTGCTACTGAAGTCCCAATATGAGCAGAGGTGGCCGGAGCTGTAGCCTCCCGACCCTGCTGAACTGGCTGAGAGGTAGCAGTCCCCTCTATAGTATCTCCATGAATGGCATGCTGTAACCGCGTCTCAACCATCATGAAGATAGATCAAACAAGGGTATCAATTGCTGAGAAAGAAGCGATAAATCAAGGGAGGATAGTTTATTTCAAAAGGAAGTATTAAAGTAGCAAGAATTTTGATAACAAGAATCTGGGTAAGAGCTTTTCCTAATGTGATTGAGTACCTCAAAATATTCTACTCCTACTGCAGGCTGTAGTGATACTCTAGTTCGAATACCACTACATAAACTCGATCTGCATGGGCCACCACTAAAAACGTGTCACGACCCGTACCCTAGAGTAAGGGCACGAGAAGTGGGTACGTCCAGCCTACGCCGCAGTATCGGCGGTAGAACGATGTCCTAGGTCACAACATCTAACAATATAATGCTAAGCAGTTTATACTCCCCGAATGGGGGGGACATAGCAGAATGTAAACTCAATACTAAGGAAGAAGAAGTACGATATGATATAGAACTCAAAATGAAATACAGATAATCAGAAGAGTCTAAGTGTCTAAGATAACAACTCAGCAACATCCAGAATACAAGGTCTCAACTACAGAGTATGAAAGAATATATACAACATCTCAGAACAACAACTGAAAGTAAATAACAATGCTGAAAAGAAAGATAAAGCCTAGCTGTCTAGCCTAGACTATGGGAGTAGCATCCTGTACTGCAGCTGGGTCCTCCAGAGGAACCAGGTCGTAGGTGTCGTCTAAGCCTGCTCCGTAATAGGTGGTACATAGGGCCTCATCCTCATCCTCTGTAATATTTTCAACAGGTCCAGTCAGGACAGGAGCGAGCACAGTACATCTCATGTAGTTCATATCATGGCAGGAAATATAAAGCAAGCAATAGAGTAAGATACATGAAACGCTGTAAGAAGATGTACATGAAACATAAGAGATATTTGATAACTGGAAATATATACATGAGTAAGAACTGTAAGTGACTAGTGATTTAGAGTACGAGATGACATGTAATTGGCTTAGGTTGAACATGATAAAACATGAAAAGTAACAGAGTGTACATGATAGTAAATCACATGACCATTTATACTCACCCCTATCCACAATCAATACACAAGGATCCAGTCCAGTTACGTTACGGACATGATGTTTTGGTTACACAGGAAACACATGAGGAAACATGAGCGTATATGAAAGAACATGAAAGTACATGAACGTACATGAAAGAATATGAGAGAACATGAGTGTACATGAATAACGCAGAAGCAAGGAATACATTATGTACATGAAACACATGTCATAAAGTATTCGATGCGCCCGCTAAGGGGGATAACATCCCAAGAAGAGATCCATATAGTACCAATCCGTGATGATAACGTGACAGCATCAAGTAAAAGTAATCTAGAGCGAGAATATAAGTCGTGACAAGTATGAAACGATCAGAGAATGTACTCGCCTGATACCCTGGATGTCCAGAAGAAAATACTGCCTGAGGAGTGGTGTCTGGCTCCTAATCAGAACAGCACAAGTCACAACATGTCTAAAATAAAGTAATTGATCATTATGATGCATTCAACATGAATCTAGGTCATTCTAGGCCAACGTCAACTCTTGGTCAACCATGGTCAACTATACTAGTCAAACTAGGTCAACTAAACCATTCCAAGTCTAAAACTAGACTAACAAGTCATTCTAGTCGATCTAGGCCTAACCAATCTAGTTTAGAACCCAAATACAAACACAAGCCGAACCAAGCTAAGCTAATCACTATCTAGGCATATAAATGCATATAACATAGGAATCTCAACTTACACATTATATTCACATATTTACACACACTATCTATGTAGGCTATTCCTACATTAAATTACAATTCACATTGGTTACATGTATATTATTACATATATATACATGTGTACACAAAGAGAGTTTAGAGAGGGGAAACCTACATATGTGTAGTGTATGTATGAGTGTTTGGTGTACATGAAAATATATGTGGTATGTGTGTGTGGGTGTCAAGACAGCCAGGGCGGGTAAAGTGTCATGTTCAGGTATTTACAAGAGGGGGCTGTGTGTTATACAATGGGTGTGTGAGTGTTAAGCAATAAGATGACATCAGTATACAAACCAACTCCCAGTCAAAATCAAGCCAAGCCATAACTCAAATTGAATGAAATCTCAAACTCAAGCCCAGGTTCATTCAATCAAAACCAATTTTTCCAACATAGTTCAAAATGTCACAACCTATATTACATACATGCATCTATGCTACTACTTCTATACGAGGCCATGCCAAACCACGTCAAGTCAACCCACTGTCTCACGGCAAAGGTTGCAGTTGCTGCTTGATGCCAAGGTAATTGCAACCATGGCTGCCTGCAAGCAATGCCAAGGCAAACAAGCCCCTGCCACTGCAGTTGGCCCCCATGCCTCTACTGCTGAACACTCAAACACCCTTCTTCTATTTTACAATAACTACTATATATGTGAATCCATATCCTATCAATTTCTCTCTATATCAGTCAACTTATGCAAAACCCAACTGATACCCCAACTTAACTATATATCAAATACGACAAACATTCAAGTATACTCATCAATCTCAGATATATATATATAGGTCAATATCCATATTCTCACAAAATTGGACTATCAATCCTTCCCCTCTATCTCTGAAAACTGAGACTTACCAACCCAACCAAACCAAGTCCTAGATATCTCAGAAAAAATAAGATATTTCACATGAGTCTGGACCCAAAGTTAGTTAGCAACCCCCATACACATATCAAAGTATCTATATGTATATCTCTACACATATCAACATCATATAAATATCTCAAACTCAAATTCAAAATTCATATTTGAAACTCAGGTAAGTATATATATGTATATATTACAGTACAATATACATACATATATTAACATCCACATACAACTAAATCTCAGTTTACATGTGTTCAATATATCCAAAAACCCACTTTTCTCATGATAAGTTCAACTCAGTTTACATCAAAACCATTTTACCTATTAACACCCAAAATCTCAGTTTCAAACATCAAAACCCAAATTCATTTTAACACCCCAAAATCAAATTCGAACAAAATAACCCAAATACAGTGTGTACACGTGCCTAGCATGTATGTGTCAACCCTAGGAACGTATCCACGTGTCCAGAGACTGGACACAAAGTATCCAAACCAAAAACAAACATGAGTCAAAAAAACTGTGTGTGTGCAGCATACAGTGTCGTGCAGAGGTGCACACGAGTGTAGGACACGACACAAGTGTCCATAGGTCTCGTGCACACGTGTGTAAGTTCGCCTAGGGTTAGTCTAGGTGTTCCAGTGTCTGTCTCGTGTCCACGTGTCCTCATGACACAGTACGAATACCGTATCAGTCGAGAAAACTCGACTGATACACACTGTTCTGTGCCGCATCGTGCAGTGGTTCTCGCGTCTCGTGGACACGACAGGAGCCACGTAGGATCTCGTGGTCATGCCCACGTGTAGCCCACATATTTGGCTACGCACTCGTGCAAACAAGAGGTGTCCAAGTGTCGTGTCCGTGCGACACGACGCACGCGAAGTTGGCTCTGTGCGTGTGTGCACTGTCAGTGCATGACCAGTGCACGTGTCCTCGTGTCCTCGATACGACACAAGGTGTCGTGAAATTTTAGGAAGTGTGCGCAGACACTGCCCCTAGGTGCTGACCAAAACTGGTCGTGTCTCGTGTCGTGTCCAGTGAAAACTGGACACGAGGTAGTAGGACAGTGTGTGTGGGTGTGCACAGCGTGTTCGTGTCCAATTTGGATACGAACACGACCCAGTTTTGTGCTCAGTCAACTAGGGTTGTAACCTACAAGTCTAGGGCTACCCAAAAATGTAATTTGTTTTACAAATACTAACTTTTATTCCTAAGTGGCATTTCACCAAACACTTGAATTTAAACATAGATACGTGTCCGATATGGACACCAAATCAAACCTAGTTCCTACCAAACTTGGCCTATAGGTCCCTGGTACCTAGATGCATGCAACCATGAAGAGAAATCACAATATTACTGGGTTAAGAGGCATTTTACCTATTGAATAAAAACTCAATGAAAAGCCTAGAATAGGGGGGTGTCCTCTTCACTTGGTGATGCCAAATGCTTGTGCAACCTTGCTAGATAGCTTCCTTTAGTATCCTCAATTGTATGGGATCCCAATGCAAGAAACTAGGCTCAATTTGGAGTTGATTTGGGCATTTGGGGAGGAATTGGGGAAGAACACTAAAGGAGGCAATTAAAATGAATTAAAAAGGATGCTAATGATTAATGGTTGTATTTTAGAGGGAGGGAATGTGTGATGGCTGCCATTAGGTTAGGGTTAGGGTTTAGGATGAGTGGCTAAGGCTTCTCCAACAATTTCAAGTCAAATCAATAGCTCACAACTAAAGTAGCCTTCTTAACCTTTAGCCTAAAATATCTTTCTAACAAATATGTAGATATTACCCTAATTTGATTACTTAATGAAACCCTCTAACTTAGTCTCTAGGGTCATGATTAACATCTAGATTAGGCTAACTTCTAGGTCAAGTCTCAATTAATTTAACTAACATATTTAATTCATATAATTTACAATTTCACAGAAGTGTCAAAATGACCAAAATACCCCTAGGCTTAAAAGTAGAAATTTGAAATCCTAAACACATGATTAGGTCTCCTTGGTCATGATTAGTCTTCTAGGTCATGCATGACTAAGGTTACACTAGCAAAACACCAATTTCACATTTCACCATTTTAAATAGTTTTAAATAACTAAAATCACCAAAAATCATATCATGACTAAAATCAATTATTTTAATGATTTAAATACAAAAGTTCAAATTTACCCTTATTTTAGAAAAGTGGGTGTTATAGAACCAAGTTCTAGAACTGTGTCTCTAGTGCGTCAAGTACGGTATCTGGAAAGAACTTCTCCTTGAAGAGCTTCTTGAAAGCTCCCCATGTCTGTCCCTCAGTATCCACTCGGGGATCGGTCTGATACCATGTCCTAGCAAGGTCCTACATCTGACTGCCAACCTCTTCTGAATCCCAACTGGTATCAATACGAGGCGAAAGATCTCCTCAATGTGCTCAATCCAGTCGTCGGCATATATGATGCCCTCGGTACCTATGAAGTCTCGAGACCTCATCTTCTGTAAATCCTGGATGTTCGGGGTCTTCGGCTGCCACTGCTGCATCGGCCCTCCCTGTGGCTGGGTAGTCACCATCTCCACTGTCATCCTGACCAACTGGTGGGCATCGTCTATGCCCTGTCGGAAGTCAGCAGACTGGCTGTCACTCTCCACTCTTGTAGGAGCGATCGTCCTCGCTAAGGCGTAATGCCATACGAGCCTAGATTACGCTCGTACAAGACGGGTTCCGTAACGGCCGATTACAGTGGCTGCGACGGGGTCGCACAGAAGTCCCAAGCAGAAACATTGAATAATAGCAGCAAAAATTTAGAACAAAATACAAGTCACTCACCCTTCTCACATTACAAGTCACTCAGCTCTCTCTCATCTCTTAATACATGTCTCGCGCCAGCGGATGCTTCGGAAGGCGACGTCCATACATTATGTCCCGTATAAGTCCAGACTCCATGCAGCCGCACGCGTCAAACCGCCAAGGAACTCCGTGCTTCGACGCATCCAAGCAAGCTCCATGCCATGAGCTTCTACCTGTTCCTGCACATAAACACTGTGAGGGTATCAGTACTCAACTGTACTGGTGGAATAAGCTCCTGGCCTACCCATACAAAACTAACACGTTTGATTTAATTTGTGCAACATAGTCCCTTTATGATTGTCTTACTAGTCTTGCCTTAGGATCAGTTTTAGGACAGACGCCTTGGCCTACTTGTGTCTCTAGACCATCATGTGCTTGCGACAATGTTAACCTATCAAGTCGTGCTTGCCTTTCAGCCCAAAATCAAAGACACAACTACTTGGTAAGACTCTATTTCCATGTGACCGTGCTACAAGTCCATTGTGCCGTGCCTCGTAGTAAGACTTAACCGCATCGCCGCCTCGTGGCCCTTGCTACTTTGATCACCGACTGACCCAATCGAGACTTGTGAACTTAGTGTCACTTAACCAACTTTGCCTTGCAGCGATTCCTGACTTAAACTTGAGACGACTCAAATCTAACTTGTGCAACTCTATGCCAACAACTTAAGACTCGACGCCACAACTTGTGTCGAAGCACGTCGCCTATGTTGATGCCAAATTTTAGGCCCAAACATTGTGTTCTAACTGTACACACATTCAATTTGACTCAATCCAAAGACAAACACAAGAATTGCCGCTCGTGCCGACCCATCTATATGAATTGGTTACTAACATCACAAGCTATCTTGGACTATAAACTTGCTATTCGACGACCCTTTCAACGCAAGTAGCTAGCCCCGTTGAAAGTTCCCGAATAACCCGAGCGGTTCGTCCAGCTTCGGCTATACCGTGTTTCCCCCCATGATGATGCGGTCCCATGGCGCCTAGGGTTGCCGCTCATGGAAACTCCTCCTTGTCGATAAGTTGTCCAATGACCATGCAAGACTCGACTCGAACTGACGTCTCACACAGTCATTCTTCTTATAGTGTTACCATCTCTTTCAAGGCCAAGTTCAATACTTCTCACATCTAAGACCGCCTCGACGATCCATGGTCGCGAGCATTCTTCTTCCTTGCCCTATTATTCCATGCAATTTAGGAATGCCTATTTGAAAGCCCCTTTTTCCAAACTCAATAAATCAACCGTGGCACGTGCCTTAGAAACACTAAGTTCGTGACATCGTGCCTTACGCCAATTGATGTTCTGGATGAAACTATCGTCTAAGACACTTTATACGACCGGCCTTAAGGTCATAAAACCAAGTAATTTTGACAATCGTAGAATACCCGAGACAGTGCTTAGAATGCCTTCGATAGCCTAACAAAACTTAGACTAACTTAATCGCACAACAACTCGACGAGCAAAGGCTGCGTCAAGCCTTGCATCGCGAAAACGTGCCGCGCATGCATTCGACTTTTGAACGACCAAGTCATTTGGGTGCCTAGACTTATGTCACAAGCCGTGCAATGCAACTTAACTCATGGGGCAAGCCAAGGCTATGCCAAGCCTTGGACGATGGGACCGTGCATGCTTTATGAAGCGTTTATGCGAGCGACACCTATCACTTAGGCTAACTCTTTGCTTTGCGGTGAATACCAACTTTCTTTCTCCCAAGCTACGGGATGAAGGATCAAGTGTCATTTTTAAAGCACGCCGTGCACCAACTCTAAGACGACAGTTGGACCCTTCCATATTCTAACTCAATTCGACCCGTCGAGATTATTCCCTTATCTATGTGGATTCGTCTCATTTATTATCAAGCCTACCTGTGCAAGTTGAAAATATGCGATTTATTATGTGAAGGCTAAGATAAGACAAGTTCACCGAAACTACCCCACCTGAGCGAGGGGTCGCCTCGACCATGTCTAAGAGCAGCCGTTGCAAGGCTAAGTCCGAATATCGTTGGTGTTTCAATTCCTTCGTTTGACTGAGCGGGACGGGGCACTACATCATACACCACTCAGAAAAAGTTTCGTCCTCGAAACTAACTGAGTACTTACTTAGGCTTATCACTCGAATGTTCAACGACTCTCGTACATATTTTTCCTATGCATTTCTCAAATTCGAGCCACGTTCGTGCTACCCACAATCTTTTCTTAAAAACTCACGATCTCAAAATCCTTGACACTTTCCCGTTCCTCAAGTCTCACTTGAATACAACGTATCACTTAGTTGGATCGTGCACACATTTCAGGTCTCCCCGAAATGCATGCATTTCAACCAAGCCTTGTGATAGTGAATCCAATCCCACCTATCGATTCATCCATTCAATCTCGAAAATCAATCGTACCGATGCTAACTCTCGCAACATTGACATCTTGCCTAGCCGCTAGGCCATCTCTCCAGGCTAAAGCCAATTGTCAGTATTGGAATCACCGTTCCCAAACAATAATATCAACACTGACCCCATCCTAAGGACAAATCAAAGTTGATAGTACGGGATTTTCTACCCAAGCTCGCATCACTCTGATTTTTAAACTTCGAGCATAGATTGCATATACACATCCGATATTCATCGTACGAGGTCTGAGTCATTCAGTAGAGCGATCTTACGATAACTCAGGTTCAACCAATCCTCAATATCTTAATATCGCTCGTCCAACTAGCAATTCACATAGCCTATCTCTTCGAACCCGTTCGATATAATCCACCTATCAATCCCTTCCAAGTCAACCACGCTACGACACGATTCATCGCTAAACCACAATTCTTATTTTGTATTCCCTATCGTTCATCACAATTCACGAAATCGATCATAAGGTCATCTAGCTTGACTTAACAATATGCCACGCCCCGATCTCACGCGAGTCAGATTATCCACGTGTGGGCATGAATCACAATGTACGCTCCGCGGGATAATCATCCTCATCGGGATGTAACTCATGTTTTGTGTCTAGACTAACTCATTCTCGATACGTAGATTGGATCTATTCAATCATCAAGTTTACTCAATCATCAATCGCAAGTCCAAACATCCTCGAATTTTTTTCGTGTCAAACCAACAAGTCGAAGCAATCCAAATTGCCACGTCCTAATTTTTTGAGTTTTGATCGTTCCCGCGACATGAATCACCATGTCAACGCTCACGAGGAACGATCACCCCAAATCTGAAGTAACGCATGTGTGAGGCTGGAGTTGCGCTCGCGCAAGACAAGATCGTCGACGTTGTGGTTATCAACGCAACCATCAAGACACTTTTTGTTTTCATCAAAGTATTCATCTCTATCAAAATCCTAAACGTAGTATCCATCGAAACAATAGCACTCGCACGATTGTCATTCCTCGAATCTGAGTACCCCCGAGTTATCGCAAATCGATCTTTGATACGCCTCAATACCATTGACGATATACGTAACCTGACGAGCTTCACTTGTAATGAATTCTGAATCGTGCGACTGATGTTATCGTCCGACTGGATAATCTCCTCGACATTCAAGTTCAAGTTCGATCATTATCCCTTGAATCATTTACAACATCAATTTCCTCAAACCCAAATTCGCGTATTGTTCATCCGTCTATCTTAAGTCATCGAGCAACATTTTTCTCCAAATACTTAGTCATTTTCAAACATTCGAATCAAACTTTTCACGCATGCTTCCTTCCGTCGTGCCAACTTTTCGTATACGATCCATATCAATTTCCTTGATCAAGCCATTCATTTGTACACCCTAACTTTCCCTCGATTCGATTTTACCTACTCAATCATTTTGCATTTCATACTCGCACAATCACTATCCCTGCGTGTCATTTCTAACTTTTGTTCGAATCAACTTATCAAATCACAAAACTACAACTTATTCAACGATACTCAATCTACGGCTTTGCATATACGCGACGCTTGCAGATAGACTCATTGACACCCTGTATCCTCAAATGGTCGATCGACATCCCTGAGGCTATCGTATACACCACTCAGGGATGAAGTCATTCAATAAATCCTCAAGTTATCATTCGATTCATAATTCATTTCCCCGAATTTTTGTCCGAACGATTCCTTAAATTTCAAGCACGCTCATCTATATCGTACCAACGTTATCGTCGCTCGATAGTACCCCTATCGATAGTCATCCGACATACTCAATCGATTCCGACTCATTGTCATCCGAGATGGATCGAATCTCGCACTCGACTCTTCTAAGGTCGACGCAACTTTGGTGTATATGCCCAGCCCGACTTAGCCAATCGTGCTTACGCAAACCATATTTTTGTTTTGTCAAAAACTGTTCTCCTACGTTTTGCAAAATAGATAGACTTATTGTGGACATCTCGTGGGACATTTGAGAGAGAGCGCACCAATGATATCAACTTTGCGGAAGCAACACTTCAGAGTTCGCAAAAACAACGGAGTTAAAGAATTCAATCGATAGTCCAAGGACGTAAAGCCGTGCTTTGATACCATTATGTCACGCCCTGTAAAATGCCTTTTTTTAATTATTATTTTATTATTTTATTGGACTTAAAAATGTTTTTATACAATTTATGGTTTATTAATTATTAATGTGTTACAAAAATGGTACAAAGTTTTGGACCCGGATAAGGGTGTGCGGTATAAGTTCACCCATTGGGACGATTTTAATTTTATTATTAAAGTTATTTTGTGGAGATTTATTAAACATGGTTATTCTATTAAGATATTATTATTATTTTGAGTTAATTTATTGTGAATTGAAACTATTATATGTAGATACGATTACATATATTAAATATTTGGATAAATAACAATTAAATTGGTATTTAGATTTTTAAATAGATTTATGGTAGAATTGTATGGGTATATACTCACGAAACCACCATTTGATATTATTATTATTTTTTTAATTAATGTTATTTATGGGGATAAATTCAATATTTTCTTTTGCTACTTATTAATATTGAGCTTTGATTGTCAAATTTTTTTATATAAAGTTGTACATATATTTAAATACATTAATGATATGGATAGATAATATTAAAAATTTATAAGATTTTGTGTGTGTGTGTATATATATATATATATATTATATATATAATATATATATTTAACAAAAGACCTTTTTGAAAATAAAGGATAGCTCAGAAGGAGCACTACAAGCGGTTGCAGGACCGAAAAACACAAAACTGGTCCTGAGATACATGGTAGAAAATGAAAAAGGGGCAGAACCTAGAATCCGTAATTCCAGAACCGAAAAAAGAAATTCCAAAATTGAAATTTTGAAATTGTAAATTTTGCAATTACAAAAACTGAAATTGCAAAATTACAAAGATAGAAATTTCGGAACTGATAAACCTAATTTCGAACTTTGGAAGTGAGGGGGAGTGGGGCATGGAGGGGGGTGTGGGCACTCTGCCCTGGTTTTTGATTTTTTTTTTTTTGGAATAGAGGAAAAATCGAATTTTGAAAACAAAATTTGAAAGTCAAAAGGAGCTGGCCCCCAGCGCGCATGGCCCGAAGGCGGGCGCACGCGAGGCCCGAGGGGGGGAGGCCCACGTGGATGCGTTCCTACGGCCCGAGGACTGGGCGGGGGACCGCCCGAGGTCGCGAGACCCGAGGGCTCCCAGCCCGAGGCGGGGAGGCGAGCCGCCCGGAGCCAGGGGGCTCCGGCGATGGCGACCGGGAGGGGGACGCGGTACGGGGCTCCGCAACGAACCCAAAACGGAGCGAAGGCGCGGGGGGACGAAAGATGGGGCACCGGCGACGGAGCGGAGGAGCACGGGGACGCGGGGCCAGGCGGAGGGGAGATGCACGGCCGACCAGCGGAGGGAAGACCTACCACTGGCGGGGGGTCCAGCCCTAGGGGAGGGGGGTCCACGGCCCGAGGCGACAGATGGACTGCCCGAGGGCGGGCGCGCCGCACGAGGGCTACACCAGGGATCCGCCCTGCGTGGCGGAGCACCGGCACGAGCGACTGAGATTAGGGGGAGGACGGGGGCACCGGCGAGGACCCGGAGAACCCGCCGACCGGAGGAGGCCAGGCGACGGCTACACGAGCGCAGACCGCGGCCCGAAGACGCGGAGGGACAACTGCTACGGGGGCAGGGGAGGGTCCTCCGGTCTGAGACGGAGGGAACGTCGGAGAGGGGTGAGAGGATGGGAGGGAGCGAAGGAGGGGCCCCCACAGAGGGGGGGAAGCGGAGAGGGGGGCCATCCCATGGCCGCCGGGGGCTCCGCCGGGCCAAGGAAGGAGGACGCCGAGTTAGGCCACCGCAGGGGTGGTCGGGAGGCCTCGGCCGGGTGGATGGACGCCACCGCGAGGGGGGGCGGGGCAGGCCCAGGCGGCGGGAGCCGAGAGTGGGGCCGCCGTGGGGGCGTGAACGCCGAGGAAGGAGGGGAACCGAGGCGAAAAGACGCCCGACGGAGAGGGGGTTGGGGTTCGCGGCCGAGGGAGCAGGCGAGGACGGCGGGAAAGTGAATCGACGTCCGGGCGGTGCCGAGGTTGGGGGGGCCGAGGCCACCCTAGCCCAGGAGAGCGGTTCGACTCCCGAGGGGGGAGGAACCGCGACGGTTGGAGGGCTGGAGAACCGGGAAGGGGCGAGGCCGAAGGGGCTGCCGAGGGCGTCGGGGACGACGCAGGGAGAGGGGCGACGAGGGCAGGGACGCCGTCCGGGGGCGGGTGGGCCAGGCTGATCAAAGCCAGACCGTCCGAAGACGACGGCGCTTCCGGCGCGGGCGGCACCGTCGAGGTGGGTAGGGAGGGAGAGGGGGGGAATATACCGCGCCACGGGGAGCGGCGGGGGGCCAGGCGCGCAGGCGGCCAGAATGGGAAGATAGAGGGTAGTCCAAAAGGAAAGAGCACGCCAAGGGGCATGGCCAGGCCAAAGCAGCCGACCGGCCACCCGAGGCAGGCGAACGCCGGGGATGGCGGAGTGGGGAGCAGCGGAGCTCCCACTCTCTTCCTCATTCGATCTATATATATATATATATATATATATATATATATATATAAAAGATTTGATAAGAAAGAAAAGAAAGAAAGAAAGAAATATATATATATATATAAAATATATATATATATATATTATATTATATATTATATATTATAATATATATATATATATATAACACATGTGGTGGTCGGCCCCACCAATGTGGCAGCCGACCACCCACATATGCTAGCAGCAAAAGAGCAGCAGCTCTTGTGCGCCCATGAAGGGGCCGCCCATTTCCCACAAAGCACCAGTAGCAGCAATACTTGGCCGAACCCCCCATAGCCTTTTATATATATATATATATATATATGACTCTAAAGAAAACCTAATCTCCTCCTCCTTCTTCCTCTCTCCTTACTTCCTCCTCCTCTCTCCTCCACCCTCGGCCAACCTCTTCCCTCCGCAAGCAGAGCAGCACCCCACGACAACGGCAACAGAAACGACAACAACAGCAGAATTCAACTTTAAGGTACCTAACTTCTCCGTTGGATTACTCTCTCGATTCTAGCCCGTTTTTAGATCCGTAAATTCGTGTAGAAAGCCCACATGACCCTCTTCGAGATCCAACAGGTGGATTTTGACATGGTCATCCAACTTGCTCGAAAATTTGAGGTAAAGTTGGAGAAAAACCACTTTTCTGGAATATTAAAAACTATTTTAAAATACCAACTTGGCGGCCACTTTTCTTTCTGTACAATAGGATTTTGTAGAGTCTAATTGAAGAAAATCAAAGACAACATAACCGAGATTGTAACGCACCTTTTGGATTCACTTTTCATCTAGTGTGTAAAAAGTTACACGTTGTTAAAGTTTTACGAAAAATGGTAAATCTTGTTTTCAAAAAGTGAAAAAATACCCGATACGGCGTCCATCCCGACAAACCGGGCGACGTGGTCGCACACTATACGCATCAAAAAGCGCGTATGGATGTTGTCGACGTGTGAAAACTGACGGAATCCGATTTCTTTGCATATGCGCGACGAAATCAGTGCGTATCCGTCGAGATACCTCCGTATCGACCTTTTGCAAATTAAGTCACAACTTCGTGTACACTCATCAAATCGCGACGAAACTTGCGTCATTTGACTCGAAATATTTTTCTGGTCCTGTGAGCCAAGTTTGGTTCAATTCTGAGAAGGTTGATCGGGACGCTATTTTGGCGGGCCCACAATCCCACTCAACGGGCGATTTTGTGCACGGCTCATCGGAATCCAAAATTGGACATACCGTTGAGTTCGTCTCAGATAAATAAATTTGTAGACGTATAGTTTGAGGACTTTAGAGACAGTAGGTTCTGGCGCACATTTCGGTGCAAAGCGGGTCCAACGGTGGACATCGTTTTGACCCAAAATTATAAATTGTCCCTGTTCCAGAATATGACTTTTGGACAGGCGTTTCCTAGACATATCTTTTATTCCAAACTCATTCGTGATGTTTGTTTCAACATCCGGAGCTTCTTGTGGATTTTGACTTTCATATTGACGATTCTGATTGTTGGATTTTACTGCTTCTCGCACCACCCGCAGGCAAGATACCTTGTCTTATTTACTATTTATAATTAGATGCATCTTTATTATTTATTACTGCATATTTATTATCTGTTTTGAGTTGGATCCGTTACTTGCTATTTTAGTTCAATTTATTTTGCTTTCAGTTATTTTCCTTCTTTCCTTTTTGTATGCATATATGGACCTAGTCTTAGCGATCTACCTTCTGTTGGTGACCTTAGAAGGGAGAAGAAAGTTAAATGTATGGGCTACCCCAATCCAAAAGATGTAGTAACTGCGTACTACGGTAGTCGAGTCGCGAGGGTCACTAGCCTCGAGCTATGTGGACTGATAGGTCACATGGGCCGCTAGCCTCGAGTTATGCCAGCTGATAGTATTAGTACTTGACGTGTGCGTATTGTGAGTTGTTACCTTGTCCTGGGGGAGTCAGCCTTCACCTGTCCATACATCGATATGTCTTCTAAATTGCCTACTAGAAAGTGTCACATCGCGGAATAGTAAGTTATCCCTTGTCCTTGTTTGGTTGTAGGGGTAGCCTACTGTTTCGATGATAGAATATTGAGCCGTATTATGGTTTGGATACTTTTACTTTATCTTTATTTTATGGTGCATTTATATTCAGTTCATATGGCATGTTCTTCCTGTATCTTGTTACGTCCCTCTGAGGACCTGGTTATCTCTTCATGTGTGTGCTTCTGTGATATTGCAGGTGTTCTAGTCGAAGCCGTGATCTTCTCCATCCTTTCGAAGATGATTGCACTTGGCTAGTCTTGTTATTTCATCTATTACTTCTTGTACCTTTTATTTGAGATAGTTGGTAGTGGACTTTGTCTCCGCCCAACGTATTATACAAAGACTTATTACAGTTGATTATATGATATCTTTTATTCTTCATTTGTGGATGAGATTAGATTACTCTTGGTTTACTATATTTTACAGCTTACGTATTCATACGAGGTTTTCATATATTGGAGTATACTTCGTATGTATGCAGCTGGCATGGATACGTACCAAGTCCTAAGTATTTTAGGACTGGGGCGTTACATATTTTTGTGGTGGTCCATGTAGGTCGAGTTTGTCACTTCGATTACGTTACTGTACCGATGTGAGCCTGCAACATAGGATTAGAATCTAGGAATCTCATCCATACAGCTTGACCACTTCCCTTGGCTTCAAATTTCGAACTCTCGTTCGACTTCCTTGAATTGCATCTTATTTGATTCCTTTCTACCATTGATTCTTATTTCGTGCTTAGTGTCAACTAGGAAGATGAAAGATGACTACACTAGTATATGCTCATAGGTCAAACATGGCTAGAATGGTTATATTGGCAATTGGAATACATTTAAGACTCTTATTGAGTTAAAAAGGTTTTTTTTAAAAAGTGTGATTTAATGATTAGTAATTTGTAAAGTAGAATATTACCAAGGAAAGTTTTAATCTTGAGATTTCTAAATAGTAAACACCATAGGATTGATACTGCATGAAGGAATATATATAGCTAGAATCTTTATACCATTGATTTAAGAAATTGATTGGATTTTTGAGTTTTAATATTTATAAATTATGGGGCTATAGATATACAACTTTGAACAATATAAAATTGATTTGAATTTCGAGTTGTGATATTTATGATTTATTGGATTATAGTTATACACCTTTGAACAGTTATAAATTTGGTTTGAACATGATCTTAGCTTTTAAAAATGGCCGTAGAAATTATTTAAATTTGAGTTGTACAACTTACGATTTTCATGTTTAGTAAATTTTGAAGTTTAAGTGGAAGTAATGATGATGAATGTTGGTTTAAAATATTTGAAAGTTATGAAAATGATTTTTGAGAATTTTTATTTTAAATTGTGTCCTATAATGGAGGATTTATAAATCTATTTAGATTTTGGTTTAAAAAAAAACTGATAAGATTATTTGAAAATTTAGTTTAATGTTGGATTGCTAATATCACAAATTTTGAAATAAAATAAAATATATTAATGATGTGATAAGGTTGTTGTGATTGATCAAATAAAGTTACCATTTAAAAGTTGTGATTATGTTGGAATGACTTAGTATGAATAGAAGTTATAATTGATGAGTGCATTAAAATATTGAGCTAAAATTTTGAGATTGCTTTGTAGGTACTAGAAATTTTTATCTGACGAGCTATTAGTTTTTGTAGAGTTTTAAAGTTATGATTGATTATGGATATTTTATATAGATTCATGATTTATGAACTCTTGAGTTTAAAAGTTGAATTAAAAATAAATTTTTTTTTGAAAAAGTCAGTAGTAATATGACAACAATTTGCTTTGAGATTTATGATAGTGATTTAAATTTTTTTTATGATAAATTTGAACGGCTTGGATTGAATACAAATTTTGGTGATTTATTTGAAAATTTTATCAAGAAACCTTTGGAGGAAGCTTGAGTTAAAATTTTAATGGTAGGCCATCAAGATAGCTCTAATAAGATATGTACTCCACACTAATTGCCATGTCACTCATGACCATGATAGTAGTATATCACCAGTGTTGTTAGTCATCTACCTAGCTATGTGACTGTATTTCCACCTTGACTTACTCGACCTTCCTTCAATTCTAGATCTTTTAATTGCGACCTTCTAACCCATTTGCATTTGAATAATAATTTAATGGTTCCTTGACTGTATTCATCTAGAAGACTATCTTCTCACTAGAACTGTGCCCCTAAATTATTATTTTTACTGGATTCTTTAATTAATTTTATTTCATGTTTTAACTTGATCTTCTTTATTTTTGTGCATTAATTATCACCTCGTGAACTCCTACTTTCTATTTTAGATCTTTTGGCGTCCCTTACCATGACTTGGATATTTGGAGCATAACACTAGACTTTTTCTTTCAACAAATTTTATGTAAGACCTAGACGAGCCCACCTTCCTGTAGACATATCATGTCCCACCAAAACCCGTCTCCTTGTACTCTATTTCTTGATATGACCTTATGGTCAAAATGGCCAAACTATAATCTTTACCATGATACCGATATATTTTTCGACCACGGATAGGGATTCAACCTTGACTCAATTCTTTTGATCCGATATGTGATTTTGTTCTACTTGATTCCTTAAATGCTTAAATTTGTGCTTTATCTTGATTGCTTGACCCCTTTGTCCCATCACACTACTAGCCTAACTCTTGTAAGTTGGGTAGAATGCCTCACCACCTAACAAACATTTTCCTTGTGAACCACATTGGTAAGTTCACTTAGACTAGAAATTCAGAGGACCCTACCTTATCTAGTCTACCAAGCCATAAATAAAGAAACTAGGACAACTGTAAAGGCCCATACTTCGGGCAAGACTTGATTTTAAAAGATCTTGGACTATTTAAAATTTCCTTCATCAGTACCTCCCTTGCTCATATTTTGACTATCTCATGCTGCTAATGTAGCTTCAGTTTTGCAAGCTTATTTCGTTATCAAGCTTGATCATGACATATTTTATTGGGTGCACCCACTAACATATTGTCAAATCAGAACCGGTACATGATGGTCTGATCAACCTATTGCACTTTGGTTCGCTTTTCATGTATTATTCTACGTGGATGGAGACATAGTTAAACCTGTCTTAGAGTCTCATCCCGACAGCATTGACAACTCTCATTTGAATTATTTTCGTCACCTATGAGCCTCGTATTTCGTACTAAATAGCATCGTCTTTGAACTCTTTTGTTGTGGGCCTTACTTACTTTAGAAAGACGAGACACTGTACTTGATAGATAGACTCAAAGTATCAGCTTTAGTTGTCCTATCAGTTATATATACATAAATGTACATAGCCACCGACCAACTCATGTGGCTATATCCTCACCTTAAACTCTTCTTCCCTCAATCCTAGAATTTTTATTGTGCCCTTCCAATCCCACTTGAATGCACGAGAGTGATTCTAATCATCACTTAATCAAACCCTCGATCAAGACGATTGATTAGTATCCAGTTTTCTCGAGGAACCACATCTCCCAAAAGTTTAAATTATTCTCTTTGGTCTACTCAAATCCTTACTATTTCCTAAACTGGATTATCAAAATTTGTTACCATCACTAGCAACTCTTATTCAATTCCATAACCATGATATATTTTTGTATATATCGACTCCATATTTTTCTATTGCATGGTTGTGTTGAACTTCGTTTTATCGCCTCCTCTAAAATTTAATTGTATTTTGGTATTGACGAACTCTTCCTATCCCTCAACCCTATCTACCCTATTAATCCTAAATTTCGAGGACAAAATTCTTGTAAGTTGGGTAGGATGTAAAACCCCTTTTTTAAATTATTATTTTATTATTTTATTAGACTTAAAAATGTTTTTATACAATTTATGGTTTATTAATTTAATGTGTTACAAAATGGTACAAAGTTTTGGACCCGGATAAGGGTGTGCGGTATAAGTTCACCCATTGGGACGATTTTATTAATTTATTATTATTAAAGTTATTTTGTGGAGATTTATTAAACATGGTTATTCTATTAAGATATTATTATTATTTTGAGTTGATTTATTGTGAATTGAAACTATATATATGTAGATACGATTAAATATATTAAATATTTGGATAAATAACAATTAAATTGGTATTTAGATTTTTTTAATAGATTTATGGTGGAATTGTATGGGTATATGCTCACGAAACCACCATTTGATATTCATATTATTTTTTTTTAATTAATGTTATTTATGGGATAAATTCAATATTTACTTTTGCTACTTATTAGTATTGAGCTTTGATTGTCAAATTTTTTTATATAAAGTTGTACATATATTTAAATACATGAATGATATGGATAGATAATATTAAAAATTTAGAAGATTTTGTGTGTGTATATATATATTATATATATTATATATAATATATATATATATATATATATAACACATGTGGTGGTCGGCCCCACCAATGTGGCAGCCGAACACCCACATATGCTAGCAGCAAAAGAGCAGCAGCTCTTGTGCGCCCATGAATGGGCTGCCCATTTTCCCACAAAGCACCAGTAGCAGCAATACTTGGCCGAACCCCCCATAGCCTTATATATATATATATATACATATATATATATATATATATATATAATATATATCTAATATATAATATATATAATATATTATTTTTTATTTATTTTTTTTTTGGGGGGGGGCTCGGGGGGGGGGGGGGGTTCCGGGGGGGGGGGGAGCCCGGGAAGGGGGGGCCAGGGGGGGTGTCCGGCAACGGGTGCCACCCGGGGCCGCGGCCAAAGCCGCCCAGCCACCCCGGGTGGAAGAGGAGGCTCGAACCCAGCCCATCCCTAGGGGAGCCAACCCTCCTAACCACAAGAGCTAGGCCCGCCGGACATATATATATATATATATATATATATATATATATATATATATATATATATATATATAATATATTATATATATATATATATGTATATATATATGTATATATATATACATATATATATATATATATATATTATATATGTATGACTCTAAAAAAAAAAATATATAATATATATATATTATATATTATATGATACTCTAAGAAAACCTAATCTCCTCCTCCTTCTTCCTCTCTCCTTCCTCCTCCTCTCTCCTCCACCCTCGGCCAACCTCTCCCTCCGCAAGCAGAGCACCTCGCGACAACGGCAACAGAAACGACAACAACAACAACAGCAGAATTCAACTTTAAGGTACCTAACTTCTCCGTTGGATTACTCTCTCGATTTTTGCCCGTTTTTAGATCCGTAAATTCGTGTAGAAAGCCCACATGACCCTCTTCGAGATCCTCTAAGTGGATTTTGACATGGTCATCCAACTTGCTCAAAAAATCGAGGTGAAGTTGGAGAAAAATCACTTTTCTGGAATATTAAAAACTGTTTTAAAACACCAACTTGGCGGCCACTTTTTTTTCTGTACAATAGGATTTTGTAGAGACTAATGAAGGCAATCAAAGACAACATAGTCGAGATTGTAACGCACCTTTTGGATTCACTTTTCATCTAGTGTGTAAAAAGTTACACGTTGTTAAATTCCACAAAAAAATTGTAAATCCTGTTTTTAAAAAGTGGAAAAATACCCCGATACGGCGTCCATTCCGACAAACCGGGCGACGTGGTCGCGCACTATACGCATCGAAAGGCGCGTATGGATGTTGTCGACGTGCAGGAACTGACGGAACCCGATTTTGTTGCATATGCGCGACGAAATCAGTGCGTATCCGTTGAGATACCTCCGTATCGACCTTTTGCAAATTAAGTCACAACTTCGTGTACACTCATCAAATCACGACGAAACTTGCGCCATTGGACTCGAAATATTTTTCTGGTCCTGTGAGCCAAGTTTGGTTCAATTCTGAGAAGATTGATCGGGACTCTATTTTGGCGGGCCCAAATCCTACTCAACGGACGATTTTGTGCACGGCTCATCGAAATCCAAAATTGGACATACCATTGAGTTCGTCTCGAAAAAACAAATCTGTAGGCGTATAGTTTGACGACTTTAGAGACAGTAGGTTCTGGCACACATTTCGGTGCAAAGCGGGTCCAACGGTGGACATCGTTTTGACCCGAAATTACAAAATTTCCCCTGTTCCCGAATTTGACTTTTGGACAAGCGTTTCCTGGGCATATCTTTTATTCCAAACTCGTTCGTGATGTTTGTTTCAGCATCCGGAGCTTCTTGTGGATTTTGACTTTCCTGTTGACGATTCTGATTGTT
Organism: Iris pallida; assembly: GCA_029216955.1. Classification (NCBI taxonomy): domain Eukaryota; kingdom Viridiplantae; phylum Streptophyta; class Magnoliopsida; order Asparagales; family Iridaceae; genus Iris; species Iris pallida. The sequence continues at coordinate 7,771,853 of JANAVB010012600.1, forward strand.
GGATTTTGCTGCTTCTCGCACCACCCGCAGGCAAGATACCTTGCCTTATTTACTATTTATAATTAGATGCATCTTTATTTATTTATTACTGCATATTTATTATCTGTTTTCAGTTGGATCCATTACTTGCTATTTTTAGTTTACTTTATTTTGCTTTTAGTTATTTTTCCTTCTTGCATTTTTGTATGCATATGGACCTAGTCTTAGCGATCTACCTTCTGTTAGTGACCTTGGGCGGGAGAAGACAGTTAAATGTATGGGCTACCCCAATCCAAAATATCATAACTATGTACTACGGTAGTCGAGTCGCGAGGGTCACTAGCCTCGAGCTATGTAGACTAATGGGTCACGTGGGCCGCTAGCCTCGAGTTATGCCGGCTGATAGTATTGGTACTTGACGTGTGTGTGTTGTGAGTTGTTACCTTGTCCTGGGGGAGTCAGCCTTCACCTGCCCATACATCGATATGTCTTCTAAATTGCCTACTAGAAAGGTTAGGAGACCTTAGCAAATTTCATGTTCCAATCATGGCATGGAAAAATGTCACATCGCAGAACAGTAAGTTATCCCTTGTCCTTGTTTGGTTGTAGGGGTAGCCTACTATTTCGATGATGGGACATTGAGCCGTGTTATGGTTGGACACTTTTACTTTGTCTTTATTTTATGGTGCATTTATATTCAGTTCATATGGCATGTTCTTCCTGTATCTTGTTACGTCCCTCTGAGGACCTGGTTATCTCTCCAGGTGTGTGTATGCTTCTGTGATATTGTAGGTGTTCTAGTCGAGGCCGTGATCTTCTCATCCTTTCGAAGATGATTGCACTTGGCTAGTCTTGTTATTTCATCTATTCCTTCTTGTACCTTTTATTTGAGATAGTTGGTAGTAGACTTTGTCTCCGCCCAACGTATCGTACAAAGACTTATTACAGTTGATTATATGATATCTTTTATTCTTCATTTGTGGATGAGATTAGATTACTCTTGGTTTACTGTATTTACAGCTTATGTATTCATACGAGGTTTCCATATATTGGAGTATACTTCGTATGTATGCAGCTGGCATGGATACGTACCTAGTCCTAAGTATTTTGGGACTGGAGCGTTACACGCCCCGCTCCCGTGGGAGCGATCATCCTCGCTAAGGCGTGATGCCACACGAGCCTAGATTGCGCTCGTGTAAGGCAGGTTCCATAACGGCCGATTACAGTGGCTGCGACGGGGTCGTCGCATAGAAGTCCCAAGCAGAGACATTGAATAAGCAGCAAAAATTTAGAACAAAACACAAGTCATTCGAAAGATGCATTTTATTGATATTGAAACAAGGATTATAAGGGGCGCAAGGCCAAGATATAATCACTCAAGCTCACACTTCTCACGTTACAAGTCACTCAGCTCTCTCTCATCTTTCAACACATGTCTCGAGCCAGCGGATGCTTCGGCAGGCGACGTACATACATTATGTCCCGTATAAGTCCAGACTCCATGCGGCCGCACACCTCGAACCGCCAAGGAACTTCGTGCCTCGACGCATCCAAGCGAGCTCCGCGCCACGAGCTTCTACCTGTTCCTGCATATAACACTGTGTGGGTGTCAGTACTCAACTGTACAGGTGGAATGAGCTCCCCACCCACCCATACAAAACCACACGTTTGATTTAATTTGTGCAACATAGTCCCTTTATGATTGTCTTACTAGTCTTGCCTTAGGATCAGTTTTAGGACAGACGTATTGGCCTACTTGTGTCTCTAGACCATCTCGTGCTTGCGACAATGTA
>JANAVB010012600.1:7773637-7833637 GCA_029216955.1 Iris pallida
ATTCGAAGGTTGTAAAGCATGTTATCGTGGCAAGATGTTATTTCAATATAGATAAGCAAGTAGGCAACAAATAGGAATCCCGTGTTATTTCGTGACTTCTTACCAACATCGACGCACTCGTCCTTGCACCGACACAACGTGAATACGCCTACCATCTTTCCTGTCATGTTATAAGTGCAGTCTATACAGGATCTATGTGTGCCTTGCACTTTCGACCCAGGATCTATCTGTGCAGGATAAATGTTTACCTTGCACTTTCGACCCATCGTTCCTGAACTATATAAAGGTCACTAGCTTTCCGGGCTAGAATGGACTTATATTTCTCAAATCACATATGTAAGACGATGATCACTCTGTGCGTTGCTAACCAAACAAATCAGAGGACCCCTGAAATACATGGTAAGTGGCTTATCATATTTAAACCGTCTATATGAAGTGCACCAACAATACCAACTTTATCCAATATCCCTCCTCGGCCGAACGGTCCCAGCGCCCTGGCGTACCACGTTCGAGGGGTGCCCGTGCACAAGCTTCTTCATATCTTTAAGTCCATTTGACAATGCAACGCATCTTATCCTTCATACAACCAAGCAAGTTCGCCTATCTCTATTTCAATTAGCGCAATGCCCCAATGTTCATCAACGAACGCCCCGAAGGCCATAAACATTTCCGAAGCACCAAACCACATCCAACAATTCTGCCACATTCGTGCCGCAACTGTTCTTTTCGCAACTAAGCCATCTTTTGTAAGTCTCGTGCACGTACGCACGCTTTGATATAGTTGTTCACCATTCCTTGAGTCGTGCATTCGATGTACGTCTCGATTTAGTGTTTCCATGTTCTACGTATTAGTGTTCAATGCGTTAGACTTAAGTTCCTTTCCCTCCGACTCGTGCAACTGAGGCACGTCTCGATAGGGTATTCAATGTTCTATAGCTCGTACACTGAGGCACTCGCGCCGATATAGTCTTTCAATGTTCTAGCGTACTAACTCGTACGCGGGGGCCTGGAATGACTCGTGCGCTGAGGCACTCGTCGATACAGTTATCCCATGTTCTTATGGCTTGCGCACCGAGGCGCTCGCCTTTGCGATATTCAATGTTCCATAGCGACTCGTATATTTTGATGTACGATTCATTTCAATTGTTCTATCTAGTGTTCGACACGTACTATGTTCATCTTCCGTTCAAGCCACGCCCGTGGTCTCGATGGGTTAACTCAGCATACAATGATATATTTTACTTAGGCATGAAGGAGTAGGAAAGAGAAGTCAAAGTCCCTCCACCTTAAGCCGATACGCCATGTCGTTTTGTCGAGCCGATGCGGCTCGATTTCATAACTTGTTGCTCGGCCAACTCTTCTGACTTGGCCATTCGAACACTTTGCGCTACGAATTATCCAAGCGATTTGGGCTACCGTGCCTATACTTCAGTCCGTAGCAAGGCGACGACTTGGTTTCGCAGACACCATTTCAAATAAGGCAAAATGTCGATCTCTTATATTTATGCATAAACATATAGCCTGTCCACGAAACCAACTAAAATCAATACTCGTCCACATCGGACTAATGTCTTGCGTCGATTCGATTTCTTAGAATCTTCGAGCCGACTCAATGCTTTCTCTCGGGCCAACGTAACACTAGCATCGATCTTACTCGATGCATTCCTCGGATCAATGTAACTCTTTGCATCGATCCGACTCGATGTGTTTCTCGGGACAAGATAACTCTTGTATCGATTGCATCGATACTTAATCGGGTCAACGCGACTCTTCGAGTCAATGACTCAGCATAATGTACCCTGCGGAGCGGGGCATTACAACTATAAGTTTACACTAGCACACTTTATGTGTATTGAGTAGAACCACGTGAGGTTTTTCTCTTTATACTGACTACATAAGAGAACAATTACCTCGGTTATCATGGATGCTTGTGCTCTTGATCCGGATATAATAACATACATATATGCAGTATGCATTACTTTGACTCATAAAAGTGAGATTCATTATGGGTCAGCAACATCTATGAATTAGGTAATGGCATTGTGTGTATGATGATTGTTGATTATAAAAAATCTATGTCTTGAGTTGATTATGTCCCTTAAGAAGCTCATATGGATTGTCATATAAACCCTGCAAGTAGATTATCCGACATGACAAATGAACTTGAGTGGTACTACTTAAGGATAAAAGATGTCGATCAATATAGTCGTTTGTTACTTAATCTGATTGACGGACATTCGATATCTTAACATGGGAAGACGAACATGCATATAATAAGAAGCCCAAAATCGTAATTAGGGATTTGGAAGGTAGTGCAACAATAAATCTTTAGTGGACTGAGCTGGCGTTAATGGGCCTGGGTTGTGTGTTCTGGCTGAACACGGGATACCTAGATCCTTTAGGAGACCTAACCCTAATTTCTCTTCATGGTCCCTATTGTAGCCTATATATACGCTTTATTATATGGCCGTCATATGCATCAGAAAAAGAGTAACTTTATCTAAATTCATTCTACGTGTAAGTAGAAACAAATGTCAACCAAGGAGAATAAAAGGTTGAAAGATTGTCGCCCACACGACGTCCAACCCAAGGAAGAAATACGGCAGAAGATCTTGCGCTGATTGAAAGAGGTTGCTGGAAACTATCATCTACTTTTCATCACTTCAGGTATAATTCGTAAACCCTAATTTCCGTCATTGAAGGGTTAGATCACGGTTTAAACCTGTTTGTGCTTTATCAATCGTTATGCACACCAATTTGCAATCCTGGGAAACTAGGACTTTGTCGCATAGAAATCATCATGCACACATGGATAAGGTATCGTTATGCGACAAACTGTCTTTGCCATATGGATGCAGTTCCATCACATGGATCAATCCATGGTCCTAGGGATCCCAGTTCCATAACTTGCAACTTCTTACAGACTCTCGTGCTTTTGATTTGAAATGCATGACCACTTCACAACCACAAACTTTTGATGCGAATAACTTGTTGAATTGAACTCGGATGAAAACGAAATTATTTTCAAGCCTTTTTTACAACTCGAACCAAACTTCTAGATCGAACAGCACTGGTACTGGGCTAGCTAGGAGCTATAAAGCTTGGAATGGGAAGTTTAAAGCTCAAAGGAACTCTTAAAGGGATTGAAGAAGAGAAGAATGAATTGATGTCAAATGAATGAGAAACTCTTCGTTACAAGGTTCCTAAGGGATCGAACTCGGGCAGACTTTGGTTCCCTAACGTTCAAAAATATAAATGTTGGGAGCCTGATCTTCAGGTCGACCTGATCATTAGGGTTGCTGGATCAAGGTGACTGAGTTTGCTCCGAGTTCGGTCCCTTTGAATGCAGTAGGGTCCAACTGTCATTTAGGCTTGTTTAGTTTTGGTTTCAACTAGGTTTTGGTTTATGAACTGAACAGGGTCTAAGAGTAGGTTTGGCTTTTTGATAGAGGGGCCAGGAAGCTGACCAAGTGCCAAGTATGACCCGATGTACACATTTTTTTTCTAAACTCAATAAAAAACATAATACATAATATATTTGGAAAAAAAATTGCTTTGGCAAATTTTGATAATGTCGCAGTCGTCAATGGTTCAGTAAACATCAGTCTTCATTTGTTTATTTATAAGTTATATCGAATCAGAGTTTAATCGATTATCGAAATCAGGTCTGAACATGACCTATGGGCCAACAATCTCACCTATTTTGATAATTGACAAACTTTGATTAATACACCAAATAAACAAAACTCAACTTTGGTCCTTGTTTGGTGAGATAGTACTACTTCTCCCCCATTGCCATTGTCATTTGATCGATGCGGTTTGCTCCCCCGTAATTTATGAACCACAACACAAACAACAAACATAGTGAAATATCACAAATAGCAATAAACAAGTACCATAAGCAAGTATCAGAGTAACAGAATGAAGAATATATGACAAACACAAGTAACAGTTTAAGAAACCATAACCATAGATAATAAAGGTACATAAACTACTAAAAATGTTCAGTATAAGAACCACACATAATGTCGAATACAAACTAAAATAGAAACGAAAGTGAAACTAATAAAGCAAAATTAATGCTGAAAATAATCATAAAAGTGCAGCATCCACTAATGTGCAAAATGAGACTAAACAAAAGTGTGACATTAGTAGCATCCATCAACACAAACTCATAGCCAAATCAACTGGTGTCCTCACCGCTCTCAGCAGACCATTTTGGATCATAGTAAGCAACAACAGGCTTAAAATATCCATGAGCATCTGGATCATCAACTCTGGGACCTGGACATTGAGGGTGCCTGACCAGAGGAATAGGGCCTCCAGGAGCATAGGCCATACTCTACTGCATGTCAAAAGGAGTATTCCCAAGAGAATGGACCTGGAATGTCTGACGAAAGTCCATCTGACAATAACGATCGTCCTCAAGTCAAAACGATCGCAAAACATGTCGTGAAGATACTCCAACGTAACAACAGTGGAGCAACAACAGCAGTAGGAGAAGGTGCTATATCATTAGTAGGCACAACAACCTCAGTAGGAGTGTTATCAGAAGATGAATCATCATCAACAGTAGAAAAGGTGGGACCAGTCCTACAGGTAGTAGAAGAGAGGATGGAACATCTTCAAAAGGACAATTATCCAAAGAGATATCGAAAGTCCTAAAGATGATAGGCAAATACATAGGATAAAGTAGGTTTCGCCCTTTCTTGTGATACCATACCATACAGTGCCAATCATGTCTTAGAAAGACTAAACGGAGAAAAAAATGGAGATGGTAAAGGCAGACATTTCTAAGTATATGATCTCGTTAATGGATCTCATCTTAGGCAAAATAGCAGAAAAGATCATACGATGTAGCTCATAGAAATACTGGTTCAAGTATCTAGCAAGAAGCCTACTAGGCTGTCTAGGATGGGGATCGCATAATGCATCCTTGAAAGAGTCAAGGGTCATATCGTTATCAAAATTGAATTTCGTAATTACGACCAGAGCATTACCCATATTTGGAATATGAAGGATATAACTTAGATCGAAATCATCGAATTCAATATCAATACCGCAGACACTAGAATAAATAGATCACTCAAAATAGGTCAAATTGCAATAAAACATGCAAATGACATTGGAATAAATCGGATTACTAGTTTGAACTAGTTCCTCAAGACCCAAGTCTCTAAAGTTGGATCGGTATTCTTGAAATATAGTAAAATGAATGGGATTTCCCAAACAGAGTTTTATTGGGAAAGAAGCGCGGAAACCTTTCACCAAACCGGAGAGTACCTGCGAGAGAACCGAGCAATACAACGCACAAACCCAAAAACAACCACACAAAACAATCCACGCAGACACAGAGAATTTTTGACGTGGAAACCCTTGCGGAAAAAACCACGGGACGATCGGAGTCCAACCCTGAGAAGCCTCCACTAATGGAATAGAAGAATTACACCCTCTACAAACTCCTCCGATCCAAATCGGATCCCCACAACACTCAGAAGTAAGAACAATGATTACAAGGCTACGAAGAGCGAGAACGACGAGTAGAGATTACCCGAACGCGATCTCCTTCGAAAAACGACCTTCAATCCTCCGTCTTCTCTCCGAAGTTGTAATGGCACTCTTGCCTCCTCTCTCTCTTTTCGTCAATGTTCTACGATGAATAGGGTTAGGAATAACCTAATATTAACTCCCCTAATCCGCAGCAAAATCTGGACCATTAGATATGATCCAACGGTAAAAAATTACCCCAAATTTTTGCTCAGCCCCGACGACACAGAGTTCGGCCAGAACTCTGTGTCGGGCAACCAGAACCTATCGGCCACATTCTGGAGTGGCCAGACCGAGTTCGCCCAACCAGAACCTATCGTTCATCCTCAAAATATTTTGAAAATCCTCAATTTCAATTATTCAATTTAAATCAATAGTTCACTATCCAAAGTTATCCAATATTATCATAATTTCAAAAATTAAATTCTTTAAAATATTTTAAATTTAAAATTCACAATCCTATAATCTGCTAATATTTAAAATTCAATAAATCTTACAATTCTTATCATAATTTATCAAATCGAAAATCATTTCCTTTCAAAAATTTCAACTTTACCTTAGCAACAAATTCATATTCTTCAATCTAAAAAAAAACTAAAATTTAAAGCACCAAAATTTAATAATTCTAAATCTTCAATAATTCATTAACCTCAAATAACTAATTTATCAATCGAAAAGTCTACCCACCTTTGATCTTACCATCATCTCAAAACAATATATATTCTCATATGAAAATTCCTCAAATTCATCACATAGTCTATGTAGCAACCTTAACTACCCAAGCAATCAAATTAAATAAGGCTTTTCTATTGTATACATAGTCCTAGTAATTCTACTATGATCAAATCAATCCTAATTGCGAATGAGCATCTCCTAGTTGCAGACTCACAGTAGTATGGCTAATATATGTACTACTTCGGACAATTTTTGCAAAAACAGACCTGCATGGGCCACCGAAAAAACTTGTCAGAACCTGCTCCACTTTTGGGATATGTGTTCGTGGCCAAGTCCAGCCTACGATGTAGCATCGGTGGTAGTATGCTGTTTAGACCTCAATGTAAATGTCAAATCCAAACAAACAAATTTTTGAACACAAATCATATCATTGCTCATTCATAGTAACTATTTAATTAATCTATTCATCTAATAATACATCAAAATCTATTCTGGAACAAACCCGTTAAATGTTAAATCCAAGAATATTTTATCCATCTAGAGTAAGATTGGCCTATGAAATGACTCTAATTCCCCCAGAAAGGTCCATGGTGCAAAATAGCAAGACACCTACAACATATCCAGTCAGGAAAGGAGCAAAGTACAACCCTATTACAATAATGTAACTCGACACAAAAATAAAGCTAGATAATTAGGTATGTAATATAACAATAAGGGAAACATGTATATGAACTGAAAATAGTAAACACGTAAAAGAAATCACTGGCAAGAACATGTATAAACAAGATATTTGGACAATGAACATGAACAAGTAAGTCTAACAAACAGTGTGTGAAATACCTTTCGCATGTGAACGGCTGGATTAATGTGGCACATCATATAGGTGGCTATCCACATTATAAGGTACGGCTAACCCATATATGAGTTGTATGACTTAGATATTCGCATTAACATTAGTTGGGGTTTTTCACACATCTACTAAGTATTTTCCCTTCCGGCTCACTAAACAACTGTAACGCCCCAGTCCCAATATACGTAGGACTAGGCATATGAAACATGCCAGCTGCATGTGTACGAAGAATACTCTAATATATGGAATTCTCGTACACATACATAAGCTATAAAGAATAAATCACAGGCCAATCACAGATAAACTACATATCATCCACAGAACACAAGAGATAAACGATAGTCCAAATTAATAAAATAAAAAGGCAGAGATATATAGCCGGGTGGAAACAAATCTACTACCAAATAGATAAAAAATAGTCTGAGATAATTAGAGTCCGACCTCCTAAAACATAATAAATGAAATAAATATGTCCAATACAAGTATCAAGTCATGATTAATGAAACAAATCTCAAAAAGCGGGACCTTATCGACTGAGAAAGATAGATACAGTATAGTACCATACTCTAGGGAAAATCCTGGCCATTTGCCTAGAGAGTTAACCAGGTCCTCAGAGGGACGTAGCAAGATAGAAGAAAACAATATGCCATATAAACAATGAAATAAAATAAGGATGTATGCAATAGGGTGCCTAACCATTCTACTGTGATTATGCAGTTAAGAACAAATCTCCAACGCATGGACGCTCTAGCTACAGTGGGATTGGCATAGTTCTAAAATAGGGTACCAGGGGCCTACGTTTGTAACGCTCCGTAAAGGTCAGAGGGAATAACTACATAGGGTATCAGTAACTGCGTCTCCGACGGAGTTCACTGGGTATAATGGATAGTGCATACTTGGCCCATACGTCAAGGAACTGTTCTCCCCTCAATGTTATATCCATAACATATAGAACCTCTAATAACTACCAAGTCTACCAATCATACAAATTCTATCAGCAGTTATTTCCTAACCGTCGCACATCTCACACGTATCGATGGCCAGCCGACTACGCGAGTTCGTGTCCTACATGCGACTCACGTGATAAAACAAGTGTCAGAAATATGAGATATAGTAATACCTCACATCAATGTGTAGTCATCTAGTACTAGGTAATGCATAGTAAAACGACTAATGTAGTTGCTCGCACCCAAGTATGACTTGGACGCTCAATGTGATAGAAACATGCAGTATATAGATAAACTGAATAAAAATAATAGAATAAAATAGCAATAAATGAACAGAATAAATTGGCAAGGTATCTTTGTTTGCCATTAAAAAACATTTTTGGCAAAACTTTTATAAATAACAAACGAATAAAGTACAACTTCTGATTTTTGATAGAATCCTTCGAGTACACTTTTGTTTTTTTTGGAAATAGTAGCGATGGAGAGTTGATTCTGTACTCCGTTAACGATCTGACGACGATCACGAGTTCTCTGAATGTCTGAGTTACTTTGGGGAAAAAGCGAAGAAGTTGAATGAAGGAATATTCCTTCTATTTATAGGCGGTGGAATGCGTTCACGCACGCATGGAAATTTTGCACGTAGAAACGCTATGCACATGATGTTGGGCGCAGGGGTGCTGCGTCTGCGAGGCGAACTAAATCTGGTGTAACTGCACTGTTGGGTGGATGAGCTGACACGTAGCAGTTGTTGAGATTCATTTGTTGCTAAAATCTTGGGTGGTTGGCACCCGTTCATGAGCAAAACTGAGTCAATGACACGTGGCACATGCACATTGCTTCAAAGAACTTAATTTGTTGAAAAAAGTGGACTTAATGTGCCTGGGAAATATGGTGCATAAGGAGACTTGGCGTATGACTTCTGGAAATCGATAACAAGTCTGGGTGCATGCAAATCTGGGTGCATGGCTTTAGCACATGCAAGGAATTAGTCGGCCACGTGGCGAAGCACAACTGTAATCGACAAAATAAGTAATATGGCATCTCTTAGTTTTCTGTGAAAACTGTCAACTGTTCAGTTCTCGAGAAGCGTGCTACTGACATCTATGACTTTACATTAAATATTCGATGTGGAGAGCCAATCTAGGTACACCGCCTATGGGGTGTATGTACCCTGAAGCGCATCCGTTGGAAGCACATCCATTATGGGGCACATGAAACTGAGGGCACATCAGCTGTAAGGCACATCACCTTCGGTCAACTTTGTTGAGTTTCGAGGCTTGAAATAAATTTCTTTGACTTGGTTGATTTCGAGATGGCAGATTCATTGCCATTGATGCTAGGTTCATCGCATTAATGTCAGTAAGGCTGCCACTTGGCGCATGGGTTTTGTCCATACTTTGCCTATAAATAGAAGTGTTTGTAGAAAAGCGAGTTTGCTCGTTCTCATTTCACACGATTTCTCATCGAGAATGAACTCATCCGATTATTCTTTTTGGCAAGTTCGTATACTGCGGGTTATGGATCTCTCGTTCAAAGAGACTTCGATTCTGACGACGAACTTTATGGAGAACTGAGACGTATCGAGTTAGCTATGGGCAGAGCAGTTCGTACTCGTGCACATTACTGGCTATGCTCTTCTCCGAGACAAGTTCAAGTGTCAAGTTGAATACAGGGTTTCGGGTTGATGTACCCAACCCTCGTTATGCTGGAAGAGCCACAAGGCGGCAGGTGATGCATCTGTGCTGAGACGACGAAGTGATTCGCTCGTAATGAGGAAGTGTTGTGTCCATCTTTAGAGTTTAGAGTAGGCTATTGTAGTAGATTTTCTATATCGACGAAAAGCCTTCAATTGGCATCATGTTTTCGAGACAATGTCGGATGGGTGTAGCAAGTTGCAGTTGCTGGAACACAGACTGCCTTGTTGGTGGGACCACTATTTTACAACAATAACAGTTGATAGTGACCGTAGCACAAGTATGTCCTATGAGGGGTATGTTGTGCATAGTAGTCGTCTTTCCCGACCTATGTTTCTGAGTAATCACATTAGGTAGATCATATGATGAGTGATTCACATCTACACCCTCTTCAAGCGCATGGCAAGACCAAGTGTCAGGGTGTGTATGTGAGTGATGCGCCCCCTGATCCAGTTCCAGCGCATGAAATGCACCCAGATCATTAGTGGAAGAATAGCACATATTGTGAGTCGAACCCACTTCATGCGCATAGCACACATGGGCGCATAGGTTCGACATCACAAGATTTGCCCCTGACTTGGTTCTAGCGCATGAAATGTACCAAAGTAGGAGAGGGACTTTAAGAGTTGACCCATTCCGGACACATAAGCCTCTGAGTCAACTCTATACAACTTGCCATCAACCATGCGCATGACTTTCAGCGCATGTTTCTGGCTTGCTGCTGGCATAGCACATTGAGGGCGCGTAGCCCATGCTATTTTGGATTTCTTTGTACTAGCCTGTAAAGGCGCATAATACTCAGAATCCAACTTTTCCTTGCCAAGATGGCAAGTGAAGAACTTGCAGCCTACCAAGAAGAAGAAGAAGCATTGTTGCTTAAATCAAGATTCGTTTTTCTATACGATCCGCTTCTAGGAACCTGCAAGTTCTCGAAGAACCTCTGGAACGCTCGTTAGTTAATTTTTGTGAGTCGAACGGGCTCCCTGGATTCAACAGCCTCCCTTTACTTTTTTTATCTTTGTGCCCTTTTTAAAGGAGGCCAAGTGGCTCTATATATGGGGTGGAATGAGGCTTCTCTTCTTCTCCTATCCGATGTGGGACTAAAAGCAATATTATTTTTTCTATGCTTCTACAATCTTATGGAGGTGGTGTACAAAAAATAGCAATGTCCATTCACTCAGATCGTGAGAATCAAGAGCAATAAAAAGTCAACTCCCGCAAACGTCCTCGGATGCTGAAAAACATCATGAACGTTTTTGGCATAAAAAAATATCTAAGATCGCCTACCCATAAGTCCAATTCTGGACACAGGGGAAAAATCATAACTTCGGGCCAAATCGGTGTCCGCTGTTGGACCCTCTTTGCACTAAAAAGTGTGCCAAGATGTAAGGTCTCTAAAGTCATCAAATTATATATCTACGTCTGTTTTGATGATACAAACTCAACCGTGTGTCCAAAATTGGATTTCAGTGAGCTGTGCACAATTTTGCACGTTGGATCGCGGGCCCACGAGAACCAGAAAAATTAGATGAGTCCAGTGGCACAAGTTTCATCTCGAGATGACAAACGTGCACGAAGTTATGGGCTAGTTTGAAAAGTGGTCGATATGGGGTATTTGACCGATATGCCTCGATTTGTCGTACACACACCGCGAAATGTGTTCTGTCGAATCCCACACTTCTGCATAGTCGGTAAGCACCTTTTGAAGCTTTCGGTTCGTGACCACCCAGTTTGTCGAGGCACACGCCGTATCGGGAAAATTTTCTAAATTTCTACAATTTTGGAAACAATTTTCGTCAATTTTGGGAAACCGATTTCTCGTCGCACAATCGATGAAATCAACTTCTGTAAGAAGGATTTTGAAGCCCTATATATTATCTAGGTCTATCTTTTATTAGTTTTTGAAAATTCAAATAACCTAACATAAATCATCCTCCCAAGTTAGGACAGTGGCTTCCTATAAACTGATTTCAGCAGTTTTTCTCCCAAGTTTCGTTCGATTTTTTGGATCGATTCTTTCGTACAAACGAATCTATTTACTAGAATTTGGAGAGGGTCATCTAGGCTTCATGTAGGAATCTCTAGCTCAAAAATTGATTAAGTAGAATTGAAGAAAAGTAGGGATAACTGGAGTAACTGGCTGCGGCTGAGAACAAGAGTTCTCTCTATTTCTTGGTCGGGTCCGACGTTGTAGTGGCTCTCCGATGATCAACGACCGGTACAGGCGGTCTGGGGGTGTTCGTCGGGGCTTCGAGGTGGCTTTGGAGTCGAAGGACTGGACACGAAGGGGATTTGGCTACGAAAGTTTTTGGTTTAACCTCACCGTTCGTATATATAGGTTGAGAATTGAGACCAATTTTTGAGGTTTTTAATCCAATTGTTTGCAAGATTGGATTGAGTTTTTAGGTCATCTAGAGGAGAACATGATTAGGATCACACAGGAAAAAGTTTGGTTTAAATTGATCAAGATTTGATCAATTACATCGATCAAAATTTTGAAAAAAAAATTGCCTATGCTGTCGGGTTTGGCCAGATTTGAATATATCGCGAGATTTCAACATCTCACGATAAATTGGATTTCTTTTTTGCCTTTTATATAGGAATATATATATCTATATGTATATGTGAATACATATATACATTTATGAATTGCCAAAAATCGAATAAAAATTATAAAAAAATTCAACACAAAAAATATAACTTATCCATATTTTTCATAAAAATAACTTGTGCAAATATTTCAAATTTGGTTATATAATAATATCTACTAGTTTAGTATTTATATATAAGAAAATCATTTAATTAATTGCTAAACTTTTTAATAACTATGAAAATACCATAAAATATAAAGTAATATAATAAATAATTCTTATAAATAGGCAGTTTACATCCTAACCAACTTATAAAAATTTTGTCCTCAAAATTAAAACTAACGATGGGTGTATGCAATGCAATGCGATACGAAAGGATAAGAACTTAACATAGGAAAGTCGTACCTTGATTTTGAACAAATGAGGGTAGCGATTGCGGATGTCAGCCTCGCGCCCCAAGTAGATTCTTCTAGGAGTGATTCTTCCATGCTAAGCGAACCAATGGGATAGATTGATTCTGCAACACTTTCGCTCGACGATCAAGGATACCTACTGGTCGCTCTTTGTATGACAAGCTCGGTCATACAGTTATCTGGAGTGATCAAGCACATGACTACTGTCTACCATGTAGATCTTTTTAGCTAGGACACATGGAATATGTCATGTACTCCTTCTAGTAATGATGGCAATGCCAATCTGTAGGCAACTTCTCCAACTTGCTCTAAGACATCGAAGGGACCGATGTATCTTGGACTCAACTTGCCACGTCCTTCGAATCGTATTTTACCTCTAGTAGGTGATATCTTCAAGAAAACATGGTTACCTTCCTTAAACTCCAAGGGTCAGCGATGATTTGTCCACTACTTTTGTTTGTCCTGTGCTCGCAGGTGGCCTTGTATCTTCTTCACCTTCTCTACTATGCTCACGACCAATTTGGGAGCCAATATCTGTCGCCCTCCTACATCACCCCAACAAACGGGAGACCAACACTTCCTACCATACAATGCTTCAAACGGAGCCATCTGAATACTCGCTTGATAGTTGAAAAAAAAACTCCATAAGATGGAGGTGGTCTTCCCATGATCTGCCGAAGTCAAGCATATATGCTCTCAACTTATCTTCTAGCGTTTGAATAGTATGCTATGACTGTCCATCGGTCTGTGGGTGATAAGCCATGCTAAACATCAGTCGAGTGCCCAAACTTTCTTGCATGCTCCTCCAGAAATGGAAGGTAAATATCGAGTCCCGGTCCGACACGATGCTAACTGGAACACCGTGTAGCTTCATTATTTACTTCATGTATATATCAGCTAAGACTTCCCTGGACTGGCCTACTCTAAAAGGCAATAAGTTGGCTGACTTAGTATGCCTATCCACGATCACCATACGGCATCTCGTCCACTAGGACTCCAAGGAAATCCGTGATGAAATCGATGGTAATGTTCTCCCACTTCCACTCGGGAATGTGAAGCGGTTACAATAATCCAGCTGACCTCTGGTGCTCTGTCTTACTTATTGACACACCAAACACTTAGCCACAAAACGACCTATCTCCTGCTTCATTCTGCGCTACCAATAGTGCTGCCGTAAGTCTCGATACATCTTGGTTCCTCCAGGGTATATGGAGTAGATGGAGCTATGTGCTTCACCATTAATTCTTGTTGTAGCTCTTCGTTTGGAACATACAGACGATCACATATCATAATATCCTATCGGGATGACTCCTCAACCCCGTCTGCTCTCTTGCTTCAGTCGTCTCTCTAAGTTATCGGAATCTAGCTTCTATGGGTAATGTTGCCTTGATTCTCTCTACTAGCGATGATTGCACTAGATGATTGGCTAGTACGCCATCAGCTCCGGGCAATACGACTTCAATTCCAAGCTTCTGCAAGTCTTCTAATAATTCCATCTGTGTGGTCAAAAAATGATCCATGGGCTTACGGCTTAACGCATCTGCTACAACGTAAGCTTTGCCCGGATGGTAATACAGCTCAATCTCATAGTCCTTCATCAACTCAAGCCATCGTCATTGTCACATGTTCAGCTCTTTTTACGTGAAGACATACTTGAGACTTTTGTGATTGACATAGATGTCTACCTTTTCGTCGTACAAGTAATGCCTCTAAAGTTTCATAGTGAAGATGACTACTGCGAGCTCTAGATCGTGGGTTAGATAATTCTTTTCATGCACTCTCAACTGCCTCGATGCATATGCTATTACACAGCCATGCTGCGTCCCAATTTCTTTCCGGATGCATCGCTATAAATTATGAATCCTCCTGGTCCTGATGGAACGACCAAAATGGGTGTAGTGGTCAAGCGCTTCTTTAACTCAACAAAAGTCGCTTGACCTCGTCCGTCCAGATGAACTCTTGGTTTTGCAAGTCAACCGAGTCATAGGTCCAACTATGCATAAGAAATCTTCTATGAACCTTTGGTAATAACCCACAAGTCTAAGGAAACTTCTCACCTCGGAGGCAGAAGTGGGAACGAACCATGCCTTGAGTGCTGTGATTTTCTTTGGATCTACCGATATGCCGTCTTCCATGATGATATGCCCAAGAAACGGAACCTTCTCGAGAAAGAAGTCGCATTTGCTAAGCTTGGCATAAAGCTGCTTATTCCTCAAGGTTCCCAAGACTGCAAATGCTACTCGTGCTCTTCGATTATATCAAGATATTGTCTATAAAGACAACCACAAATTTGTCCAAATATTGATGGAAGATCTTGTTCATGAGATTCATGAAGACAACTGGAGCATTAGTCAAACCGAATGGCATGACCAAAAACTCATAGTGCCCATATCTCGATCTGAATGCAGTCTTCGAAATATCTTTCTTCTGGACCTTCAACTGATGGTACCCGATCGCAAGTCGATCTTAGAGAATACCTTGGCTCCACTCAACTGATCGAATAGATCATCGATGTGTGGCAAGGGGTATTTGTTCTTTACTATCACCGTGTTCAAAGTTCTGTAATCTATGCACATGTGCAATGTTCTATCCTTCTTTGGCACGAATAAGACGGGTGCTCTCCATGGTGACGTACTGGCACGGATAAAGCCCTTCTCTAGCAATTCGTATATTCGAGTCTTCATCTCTACCAACTCATTGGGTGCTAGCCGGTATACTCGAGAGATTGGTTGGCTCCCGGGATGAGCTCTATTGAGAACTCGATGTCCCTATCGGGTGGCAATCCCGACAATTTTTTAGGAATACATCTTAGAACTCAGTGATGGGATATTGGGGAATGTCATCCATCTCCATGTGTGTTCCTAATGCAGGTGGATCACTTCTTTCTTCTGCTCCTCTAACAAACTCGAATTTTGGCTCATTTGGTGGTTTAAAGACAATGCTACTCTCTATGACAGTCAAGGGATGCATAGTATTGGCTCAACCAGTCCATCCCAAGAACTACATCAAAATTTGGCATAGGAAAAACAAAAATCGTGCCTTCATCTCTCTACCACAAATTACTACCGGACAGAGTTTATAAATGCTACTTATAGGTACTACACCTACCCTAGTGAGAATTTTAACGTTTTTAGATAATAGTGTAGTGGAATACTGTGTCTAGTGGCATAGCTAGTGGTTATGAATGAGTGTGTGGCTCTAGTGTCAAATAACATAATAGTAGGAAACATAGTAACTAAAATCATACCTGCCATGACTTCCCCTTGTGCTTCTACATCCTCAACTGCTAGCGGGAAAGCCTGTCCATACTTTTGTCCAGGGCCCTGAGCTTTGGCCCTGTCGAACTGCACTGACTAGGGAGGCAGTGGTGGATGAGGTGCCCCTACTGCTAGTGCTATAAGCCTCGGTACCTGCTGCCCTGGTCGGGGTGCTGAAAGTGCTGGAGCTGTCGCCTCGGGGTCTGTCGAGCATGTACTAAGGCTTGCTGCTTCGGACAATCCTTGACCATATGCTGGGGATCCACATCTTAAGCACAACCCAAGACGAATTCGATAATTTTTCTGGATATGTCCTTGCTTCCTCCAGTAAAAGCAACTGGCTTCTGATATGGTGTGGGCCTCGGCTGCTGCTGTCCCTTGGGCCTGCAGATAGGTCCGCCCTGGGTCACTCTAGCTAGATTAACTTTTGGAGCGGGTGTCTCTGTGTCTGCTACATCTCTTGTGAAGGAGCTTCTAGCTACGTGCACCCTCCATGACATATGCATGAAAGTCTCGAGACTGTGTAGGAGTATAAGTCTTGGGCTATTGTGCTAGCCCCTGGTGGAATATCTTCACTTTCTCTCCTCCGTCGGAATCAATGTCGTACCGAATCTGCTCAGGCGACTGAACTCTGCGTCATACTCGTCCACCGACATGTTCCCTTGCTTCAGATGGAGGAACTGGTCGTAGAGGATGTCTCGGACATGAATAGGAAGAATCTCTCATAGAAGAGGTCATAGAACTTTCTTGTCTTCTCAGTGCCTAGTCTCCTTAACTCTGTCTTCCACAAGTGTGAGCGTTGTCCTCTAGAAGTAAGTCCAGGTGTCATCCAAAGTTTGTTGGCAGTGACGCCTTCAATAGCTTCTATGTTCTTATAAGCCACATGGAGACCTCTAGTAGTTTCTTGGTACCTTCGAAGGGCTTGGGGTTCATGTCCATGAAGTTCTTGATAGAGCCCTCATAAGGTTGCGAGCTGGTGCTGGTACCGGGGCCAGAGGTGGGGGTCTAGTCAGTGTTGCCATCATGCTTTTCTCTCATCTCAGTCTGCCGCCACTGAGTCTGCATCATGGCAAACATGAATTGGTAGTGGGGTTTCCATCAGCCGGTCGCGGAGGCATCTGGTCGGACTGAGGTAGAAACTGCTAAGGGAATGGTTGTGGGGGTGGTGGTACATTTCCTCCTGGTGGTACTACAGTAGTTTGCCCAGTCTGGTTGACTGGTGGTACTTGGGTCTGGGTCTCCTGCTGTACCATCAACGGGGTCGTGGTAGTCTCTTGATATTTCAACTGGTACGGAGCAACCAGGGCAGTGGTAGAACCTGCTCCTCTTGAGTGGCTGCATCACCAGATGTGATAGCCAAGGTAGAAACATGTCCACTTCGAAGGTTCATTTTGGTGGCACGAAAGTAAGGATACGTTAGGACATATTCAAGCAAGAGGAAATTCAAGCAATCAAAAGAGAGTTTGAAAAAGTTGAAGTCAAAGGAGGTAGTAAGTTATGGATGAGATACTATTCCTATTCCTATATGCAAGCTTGCTTGGTACAGTCATATAACCAAACAATATTTTTGTTAACCTGTATGGGCCACCAGAAAGATATATAATGCCCCAGTCCTAATATACGTAGGACTAGGCATACGAAACCTGCCAGCTGCCTGCGTACAAAAATACTCCAATATGTGGAATCCTCGTACTCATAGATAAGCTATAATAAAAATCATATATAAACTACATCTCACCCACAGAACATAAGAGAGAAACAATAGTCCAGAATAATAATAAAAGAGTCAGAGATATATAGCCGGGTGGAAACAAATCTACTACCAAACAGCTATGAAAAAACTTTGAGATAACTGGAGTCCGACCTCCTAAAACATAATAAAAGAAATAAAGATGTCCACTACAAGTACAAAGTCATGACTAATGAACTAGATCTCGGAAGGGAAGATCTCATCGACTAAGAGATGGATCCAGTACAGTACCGTGCTCCTGGGAAAGTCCTGGCCATCTAAGCCTGAGTGTTCACCAGGTCCTCAAAGGGACGTAACAAGATACAAGAAAACAACATGCAAAATAAATTATGAAATAAAATAGGGATGCATGCAATAGGGTGCCTAACCATTTTGCTGTGATTATGCAGTTAAGAACAAATCTCCAACGCATGGGCACTCTGGCTATAGTAGGATTGACATATTTCCAAGATAAGGTACCAGGGGCCTACATCCATAACGCTCTGTGAACATCAGAGGGAATCAGTACAGTAGGGTATCAGTAACTACGTCTCCGGCGAAGTTCACAGGGTATATGGATAGTGCCTACTTAGCCATACATCAAGGAACTGTTCTTCCCTCCCATGTATATCAATGTTATATCCATAACATATATGAACCTTTAATAACTGTCGAGTCCACAAATAATGCAAATTCTATCAACAGTTATTTCCTAATCGTCGCACGTCTCATACGTATCGGTGGCCAGCCGACTACGCGAGTCTGTGTCCTATATGTGAGTCACAACTCGTGATAAAGCTAGTGTCAGGCCATATGATATACCAATACCTCACATCAATGGGTAGTCATCTAGTACTAGGTCGACAAAAATGAACAAAAACAGTAAAACGACTAATGTAGTCGCTCGCACCCAAGTATGACTTAGACGCTCAATGTGATAGAAACATAGTATATAGATAAAATGAATAAAATAATAGAATAAAATAGTAATAAATGAACAGAATATATTGGCAAGGTATCTTGCATGGAGGTGGTATGCAGAAAAAAGCAATGTCAAGTCACTCAGATCGTCAGAATAAAAAGCAATAAAAGTCAACTCCCGCAAACACCCTCGGATGCTGAAATAAACATCATAAAAGTTTTTAACATAAAAGAAATCTCTAAGATCGCCTATCATAAGTCCAATTCTGGATACGGGGGCAAAATCATAATTTAGGACCAAATCGGTGTCCGTCGTTGGACCCTTTTTGACCGAAAAGTGTGCCAAGATCTATGGTCACTAAAGTCATAAAATTATATGTCTACGGGTCTAATTCGATGATACTAACTCAACCATATGTCCAAAGTTAGATTCCGGTTAACCGTGCATAATTTTGCCCGTTGGATCGGGTTATGGGCCTGCCAAAATAGCTTTCCGGTCAACCTTCTCAGAATCGGACAAAACTTCGCTCACAGGACCGGTAAAATAAGACGAGTCCAGTGGTGCAAGTTTCGTCTTGAGATGACGACATGCACGAAGCTATGGGCTAGTTTGCAAAGAGGCCGATAAGGGATATCGACCGATATGCCTCGATTTTGTTGCACACACACTGCGAAATCGAGTTTCATCGAATCCCACGCGTCCGCGAATTCAATATGCGCCTTTCGATGCTTTCATTTCGTGATCACGTCGCCCGATATCTTGGGGCACATGCCGTATCGAGAAATATTTCTATAGTTTTCGTCAATTTTGGGAACCCAATTTCTCGGCACACAATCGATGAAATCGACTTCTGTAAAAAGGGTTTTGAAGCCATATATGTTGTCTAGGTCTGGCTTTAATTATTTTTTGAAAATTTGAAATAACCTAGCATAAATCAACCTGCCAAGTTGGGATGGTGGATGCCTATAAACTGCTTATTTAAGCAGTTTTTTCCCAAGTTTCGATCGATTTTTCGGATCAATTCTCTCCTACAAATGAATCTATTTACTGGGATTTGGAGAGGGTCATATAGGCTTAATAAATAAAATTCTAGGTCAAAAATTGGTTAAGTGGAATTTAAGAAAAACTGGGATGAACTGGGGTACATGGGCTGCGCTTGAGAACAGAGTTCTTTCTGTTTCTCGGTCGGGTCCGACGGTGTAGTGGCTCTCCGGTGATTGATGGCAGGTGTAGGTTGTCTGGGGTATTCGCCGGGGCTTCAGGGTTGCTTTGGAGTCGAAGGATCGGATACGAGGGGAATTTGGCTGCGAAATGTTTTGGTTTTCTAAACCTCATTGTTCGTATATATAGGTTGAGAATTGAGACCGAATTTTGATCGAGTTTTGAATCTGGTTGTCCGCGAGATTGGATTGAGTTTTTAGGTTATTTAGTATTTTCTTATAAATAAATACTAAACTAGTAGCGATTATTATATAACCAAACGTGAAATATTTGCACAAGCCCCATTGTTCGTATATATAGGTTGTGAATTGAGACCGATTTTTGATCGATTTTTAAATATATTGTCCGCGAGATTGGATTGAGTTTTTAGGTTATCTAGAGGAGAACAAGATTAGGATCACACAGGACTTATCAATATTTTGGTGGAAATAACTTGTGCAAATAATTCACGTTTGGTTATATAATAATAGCTACTAGTTTAGTATTTATATATAAGAAAATCATTTAATTAATTACTAAACTTTTTAATATGGTGAAAATACCAAAATATAAAATAAATTATAATAAAAATTTGTAAGGTACGGCTACAACCCATGCATGAGTTGTATGACTTAGATATCCACATTAACATTTGGAGTTTTTTCACACATCTACTCAGTATTTTTCCTCCTGGCTAACTAAACAACAGTAAAAAGCATGGTACAACAAGTCCTATCGTGTCACGATCGTGTCTCAAACTGGATTTTAACTGAAAACATGGTAAAAATAACATTTATAATGTACTAAGAATATAAAGCAATAGTGTACTTACCTCGAGTTAAGTTGCCAACATGCGCTACTGATCACAATTTGGTTGAAAGTTATTACAAGGCTAACCGCTACTAATTCAGTAAATCACCAGCCATCTATTGGTTCTACAAATAAAATAAAGTACTAGACAAATTTATTAATTTCTGGAAAATTAATATGTTTTAAATCTATGTGTCTGCTTTCTAAAACATCAAACGGTGTGCAAAATGGAGTTTAGGATCTCCAGAAATCTCAAAAATAGTGCGACACATTGATTTTCGGACAACTGAAACTCAAACAATTGTCCAGAAATTCACGTTCATAGTTACAGAAAATAAATTATATATTTTGAAAGCTAACCTCGATAAGGTTCTAACAAAAAAATTGAAGGTGAAACAGAGTCCGGAGTTGGTCGCAACAGCTTCGCGAAGTTGCTACAACTTCCAAAAATGAGACTGAACTTATGACAAATTTTGGATGAAAAATATAGGTAGTTTGGGAAAGGAAAATATGAGAGATGTTCACAAGTTCAATATGTATATAATGGGTAGTAATTAGTTAATTAGGATTAGGTTGGAAGGGAAAAAGGCTCCCCTTAAATAGATGGAGATTTCCTAAATATATAGGGATTGAGAATTCAGTGATCAAATCTTTTCATAAACTTTAAATCAAATAAATATTTAAAACTTAATTAATCAAATCTAATCCAATATATAGTTATCATATGTAAATTAAAATAATATTTGATTTCATCAATGGATAATTCAAAACATATTTGCATAATCCAAAATCTTATTTAAAATAATTTAGCAATAGATTTATATTGGTCAAAAATAATAATCAATAATTTCAAAACTCAATTAATCAAATCAAATGCTAATATTTGATTACAGTAACAATTTAAATTAATATCATCAAAATAATTAAACGATATTTTCATAAATTCTAAAATCTAATTTTTGAAAATATAATTTTGTTCATGATTTCCTCTATAGAAATTCCAATAAAAAATTTCTAACAGAAAATATTTCAAATAAAATAAAAAAAATTGAAATGAATTTGGGAACATGGATTACACATAGTCCCCTCACACTAGCACATTTTACTTACGTTATTTTCTTCTTCATCGCAATCTATTATTGTTGTTGGAGTAGGTGGGGTTCCCAATCTATATGGAAAATATCCCGAAGTCGGATCGGGTATTCCTATATATAATAAGAATACATCAATGATTTGGATTGTGTATTCCTACACATAGTAGACTACCTCATTTAGTTGTGGGTTTGAGGCTATATATACTAGGTGTTTCCTTACCCAAAAATATATCTCAAAGCAACAAGAGAGAAAAAGAGGCAAGAGTGCTTTACAATTTTTGGAGAGAGAAAGAATTGAAGGCTATTGTGAAGCAAAGATCGCTTCGAATAATTTTTTGACATCTCCTGTTCTTGAGTCTACAATAAAATTTTTTTCTTTGGTAATTCGTTTGGATCGAAAGGAGCTTGTAGAGGGTGTATACTTTTTATTCCATTAGTGGAGGTTCTTCAGTGGACTACGATCATTTCATAGTTTTTTTTTTCATCTGGATTTTTCGCGTAAATATCTCTGTATCTGCGATTTGTGTTTGGCATTTTTGGTTTGTATGCTTTTGCTCAGTTCTCTCACAGGACTCTCTGGTTTGCGGGAACATTTTTCCACTTCGTTCCCAACAGAGTGGTAACAGAGCTTTGGGTTCAGAGAGGTGTCAAAAGTTGACAGTCAAATCAGAGAGTAGAGATAGACAGGAAGTCAGTGCGCATGGTTTACCAACTATCACTACTGGAGGAGCACTGAGGGATTTGTTATTTGTCAAGAAGCTGCATTAGCCGGTATCTGCTTTCGAGAGGCCCTGTTATAAATCCGAAGAGGACTGGTAATTCAAGCATTTATAGGTGTGTGGGTACATAAGGCAGTTCGTTGACGAGAACGTGTATAATCACGTTGCCAACATTGAGCACACAAGGACACTGTAGGATAAGCTAGAATATTTGTATGCGAATATGACCAGGGTAAATAAATTGTTCTTGATCCGGATGATGATGGATCTGTGGTAGAAATATGGTACGTCTATTACGGATCACTTGAGTGAGTTCCAGGGCGTGGTGGACCATCTATCCTCAATGGGAATCAAGTTTGACGATGAAGTTCAAGGACTTTGGTTGCTATGTACAATGCTAGACTCGTAGAAAATCGTACAAGTATCTATGATCACTTCTGCTCTAGTGTTTGCCAAGAGCGGGATCCTGAATAAATAGATACATAGACGTTAACAGGGCACTTCATCCACAAAACACTCAGAGGACTAGTTTCAGAGAGCCGCGAAAGGAGAAAAAGATGGGGTCCGAGCGGTGGCAAAAGCAAGAGCAAGGGCAAGTCCAACGGTCGTACAAGGACTCAAAATGTAATCATTACGGCAAAAAGGGCCACACCAGGCACAACTGTTTCGCTTGGAAGAGAGAGAAGAAAGGCGGAAAACGGAAAGCAAAGCGAGAACACTACAACGACGACCTCGGCACATGGAGGTGATGTGATCGTCGTACGTAATGAGGTTGTGTAACGTCGCAGTCCCTAAATACGTAGGACTAGGATACGTAAACTTGCCAGCTAGGTATCAAGTAGACTCTAGCGCCACTTAAATACGTATAAGTTGTCTAGAGGTCAAATCTAACTATATCTAGCAAGTCCAACGCTCAATCCATAGGATATCATCTCAAGTGGGAACAAGTGTTATAATGTTGATTTAACAATAATACACCTATTCTACAAGAATAAATAACTAGGCTATATCATCAGAATAATCAATGATAATAAAATATGTTAGAGGAATATGATAAATGCAACTACTAATATACCTAAAATCCTGAAGATGTAACCGTCTACCAACTATTCTATAAAGCCAGCTCAGCAACAACCTAGAGGGATCATCAGGTCCTCATGGGACATAGTAAGGTACATAATATGCATGTCAAGTAACAGTAAAAGAATATCTATATATTACCATAACCATATAAGTTCAAAATACAGTTGAGGACAATACTAATACCATCCCAGTCATACAGGAAATCACCCATGGCACTGTGCTGTGATACCGATGGGCGAACGAGTAAACAATACTATAGCTCTGCTACAGAGACCATGGCCCGCGAGTAAAATAACCAAGTCCCAAATATGGAAGCATGGTCAAAGAGTCTAGGCGACCGGATATTTTGGTAGAGTCCTCTCCTCCCCATACACTAAAACCATCCAGTTAGGTCACATCAAGTCAAGTAAAACTCAAGTACGAGTAACAAGTCGCATATGCTAGTAAAGACTCCATAACCATAAATATCTTATCTCAGAATGTCACAACCCGCACCTGGATGATCGGGCATGAGAGCGAGAGGTACGCCCAGCCTATGCCGCAATATCGACGGTAGAATGTTGTCTAGTCCTCAATAGAAATATCTCCATATTTAAAATCCTTAATATCAATATATACTCAATCAAAAATGCTATGGAAGGTATGAACAAGGAAAGATAACTATAACACTAAACTATCCAGAATCTATAAACGATTATACATATCAAGAATGTATCGGAGACTTCCGATAAACAAACCATAAATCTAATAGAGAATATTGGCCTAGAGCTCTCTACAGATCAACTCACGATCAATGGTACGTACATCAAGATATGACTCGGCTAGCATCATCATGAAGTCCAAGAATGTAGGACATTACATCTCCTAAAAATGTAGTTGTCCAGTCAGGATTGGAGCAAAGTACAAAACTCTAAAAGTAGTTCAAAATAATGGCAGAGAATATATGACAAGTAAAAGAAATGAATACATAAGGAACAAGTATACCAAGTAAACATAAAGATAACTGAATAAACATGTATGCACGGTAAAACATCTAGAAAAGTAGTTACATGGAGACATGGTATGAAACAATAAGCAATATAAGATAAGAAGACTAGCTAAGTGATTCAAAATACAAGTTCACTATGTGATCGGCTTAGGAAAGCACATGAGCTAATAAGATAATGCTCAGTTATACGTGAGATGTATAATTGGCATGCACACGATCGATACTAAAGATTTTGATCACATAACCAACTCGTAATTCCCCCGCCCCAGACTAATACTCATCGATCTGAATTATGACACGTCACGACACGATAATCACAACACAAGAGCTAATCATGAGTACAATGAGCACACGGTCTAATAATATAACAAGTGACATCTCCTGACTAAGATCCATATAGTACCAATTCGTGTAATGTGAAGGATCGATGGCACCTCTAGAGGGGGTGAATAGAGTGCAGCAAAAAATATTTACCAAATTAAAAACTAAGCAGGTGAAGCAAATATATAATCAAACTTAAATGCAATTAAGTAAAGCAATAAGTAGTGGAGGCAAAAAAGCAATACGCAGACACAATAGGTTGATACTGGTTTTTCTCTGAGAGGACCAGTCCAGTTCGCAAGAACTCTTGCTCGTTATAATCCACTATTTTTAATAGAGATTACACCTTGTGCTTTACTCCGAAGAACATGCCAACTTCAACACCATCGTTATCCGAAGCCCACGATTAAATTTTAACAACACCTTTCTGAGAAAAGCTTTTATACGCCAAGATGGTACAACTCGAATACTCCTAATCGAAAACCACCGGCACTAGAAGAATAGGAGTTGTCTTGGAAATTTGACGATTCAAGCTTTGTAAAATGGATAGAAAGCTTAGGAATAGATAGAGAAGATGAAAATTGAATGAGTGAGTAGAAGTGACAAATTCTTCTCTTTATAGGAATTTTTGAGACAGAGTTTGGGCAGAACTCGGTAGGCTAGCGTTAATAATTTTGAACGTTTGAGATCTAAAAGACTAGGGAAAGCTTCTGACTAGGAAAAATCCAAGGGGACCGAGTTCGGGTAGAACTCCGGCGAATTCGGTTGCTAAGGTTTCTGGTCTTTTTGATTTGGTTTGATTTGGCTTTGGATATGGGTTTGGTTTTGGGTCACGAATTTGGATTTTGGATTTGAACTTCTAAATGCCAATGATCCCGATGCACAACTTTTCTAGACTCAATAAAAAAATACAGAATAAAGTATAAACAATTTGTGGAGATTCTGCGATCTTTTGTTTCTTTTCATATCAAGTTCAGAGTTTTAAGTCAATTATCAAAATCGGTTTGACCATGGCTAAATGGGCCAACAATCTCCCCCATTTTGATAATTTAACAAAACTACGATTGATACTTAAGAATGTGTTCAACTTGATTTGAAAGAAGACTTGATATGGTACAGAGGGTACGGTAGTAGCTTTGGCCTTGAATATATTTGCTCCCCCGTAATGTACGGTCAAGTCTTGTTACTCCCCCGTAACAAAACATGTCGTCTGAATATCTATAAAGTCTAAAAAATAATATCTCCAAACAAAATTTAGTCATAAACAATTTTTAAGCAAAATTTTAAGTATTTATCACTATTACTCCCCCGTTTTGTCATATAAACAAAATGACTTAATCAAAATAGCAGTACTCAGCACAATCAAGAGTAGAGCAGAACTTTAAACATTTAAACAATAAAGAATGCTTAGTGCTGAAAACAGGAAATACTGATATAACTGAAAGAGAGAGAGAGAGAGAGAGAGAGAGTTCATACAACTAGTCCAATAAACTAAAACTAATAATGCTTGAAAGAAGCATTTATCACTAATACATAGTCAAAAAAACTAAAAACATAACTGGTGATGGTCTATCAGGAGGAATAATATCCTCAATCATCCTCCTCCTCCTCATCATCATCAATACCTGCCGCCTAGGAAGGATCGATCTCAACAGAATGGTTGGTATCATAACGGGCAGCAGTAGGGTCAAAGTATCGCTGAGGCTCTGGATCATCAATGCGATAACCAAGTCAAGTGGGATCACGAAACATAGGAATAGGACCACTAGGGTTGTGAGCAAGACTATATGACATATCCCATATAGAGTTGGATATGGCCTGTAGCTGGAGGGTTGTATGGAAGTCCATGGACCGAAACTGATCCATCATGAGTGCTTGAAGTGACTCAAGAGTAACACCATCGGAAGGATGAGTAGGATTGGTGTCAACAACTAATGGGTCAACTGGAGGAGAAGGAGCCTGGATGGAAGCAAGCGCAGCACGACGATGCTCATGAAGATAAGCAGGAGCACCATCCTGTGGACACCTTCAAGCATAACCTCAAAGAACTGAAAGATGTAAGGAATATACATTGCATATAGAAGTCATAATGCCATTATGGCTAACCGTGACCAAATCGATGATTCTACGGCCAAAACTGAGTTCTATGAATTAATTAAATTATTAGATGAACATATTAATTTATGAAAAAAATGTCATAGATCTGTGTTGGATTTCTGAAACTTCAAACGGTTCATAATTCTGATTCTTGGTTCTCCCAAAATCTCAAAAACACCGAAACGTGTCAAATTTTGGAAAACTGACACTCTACGAATTTTCTAGAAATCTAGCTTCAAAATTTATGAAAATAAATTATATATTCAGAAACCTAACCTCGATATGCTTTCAATAAAAAAATGGCGCACGAAAATTACGTCGGGGTTGGCGAAAATTGCTTCGCGAAGTCGGGGATCTCCAAGGAACACTCTCCTCAAATTCGGCCAGGAATTAATTAGGGTTTCCTGAAATATATGTATATTTTTTTTTTCCTGAAATATATGTATATATATATATATATATATATATATATATATATATATATATATATATATATATATATTTTCTCATATGTATATATATATATATATATTTTTTTTCATATGTATACATATGAGAAAATATATATATATATATATATATATATATATATATATATATATATATATATATATATATATATATATATATGAGAGAGACAGAGAGAGGCGATTAAGTGCCGACAGGTGGGCTCGGGTCTAGCTGACTGGGTTGCTGACTGTGTAAATACTAATTTAGATTCAAAAAATTATTTAAAAATCATTTTAACTCCAAATAAATTATAGAAAACTTCTAGAAAATTCTAGAAAATATTTTTAAGTGTCTAGAACATAAATAAAAATATTATAACTCAAAATATCATCGTGTGAATCCATAGTAAATCCTAAAAGTCTATGAAAAATTAAATTATACGGGTTTTAATTATTTAAAAATTTCCCAAAATTCTATAAAAATCTAAAAAAAATTCTAGAAAATATTTCTAACAATCTAGAGCCCAAATAAAAATATTTGGTCCCGAATGACCTTACAATAAATATTGAAATTCCTTAAAATAATAAATCCTTAAATATAAAATATCTAAAAGTATCCACAAATTATAGAAAAATATAAAATAACTAAATAATACATATTCAACCTATTTAGAGTTCATATAACCATCATGTGGTCATAGCCCTCCTATGAGCTAAGGCATGACTCCCAATGATCATAAAATTAATCATAAAAAATTTAAAAAAAATTTGGGAAGTGGCTTACAAATTTATCTACCTTAGAAAATTTTGTCCTTGAAATTTTAAAAGGCACGATTATGCATGACTAAGAATATAATTAAAGGATGATACGATCAATCGATACGAATAAGCATGACAAGAATATAATTAAGACAACGATACGATTAACGATCGAAATAGATCGGCATAATCATGGATTGAATTAAAAGCTCAAGAAAAGATTCAATTTAATACGATCAAAATATAGTCAAAAGGGTTAGTCAAAATCTAGGCTTGATTAAGGATAGAATCGACATAGGATTTGCTCAACAAGAAAAGTCATTAGGCACGATTAACTATTAACAACAATTATTTAGGCACGATTATAGAATCAACATCTAGATACTTTTAGGAATCTAGCGGAAGAAAATCAAATAGGTTTTAAAGATTACTAGGAACCCAAATGACGTTTCGAAAATAGAAGGATAAAAAAGAAAGGTTCAAAAAATAAAGGAAAAAATATAAGAACTAAATCAATAGTCATATTCCAAAAGGATGTAGTCTCGATAATATTTGAAAACTATATGTATACATGAAGTCACTTTACCGAGAATTTATGTCCCGCCAGTGTTCATCTGGCTGCAGTAAACCCTTGGTATTATGACTCAATTAATGCTGTGGTATCGAACACTTTATCAACTCAATCCATTGTTGGCATAACAACTCAAGATCACAATATGACAACTGGGACATAGTTTTAATAATATTCGTTAACTTAGACTTACTCGAAATTACTTCGACTTAAGGATCATGCCACGCCAGTACGCTGCTGGCTGTAGTGAACCGGTAGTTGCGATCATTCAAATAAATGACGATAGTGCGCTTATGTCTTGCCTTTATGAGTCATCGAAAACTATTCCAACTATATCCATAAAATTTTAAAGGATATTCTAGAATTTCAACAAGTTGATCATAGTAGAAAAATATAAGTATATGTTCTTGAAGAAAGTTATCAATTTTGAAAATAAACCAATCGATTAGAGACAAATGACTGAAGACGAGCAGTACAAACATTATAATTTCTATCAAAAGTAATTCGAGGTTAACATATGGGTAATTGAATCGGAAAAATAATTCCTTATGGAAATAAATAAGCCATTCAGACTTACGATATGAGGATGATATCTAAAGAGGGAAGAAAAGAAAATTTGAACAATTAAGGCTTGAATTCGAGGAAGACCTAATCTAACAAGCGAATAGTCTATCCACCTTGGATCCTACTATCTTATTAAAATACAATAGTATATCCTTCTATGAAAGTCATCTAATAGGGTTTAAAATTCAAGGAAGCCTTGGCTAAGTCATATGGCCTGCTTAGCAACCTTAACTACCCAACAGTCCAATTGAATAAGGGACTCATATTCCTAGCCATTTTCCTAAAATCAAATTAATCCTAATTGTGAATGAGCACTTCCTAGTCGCAGGCTCGCAGTAGTACGACTAACTTAAGTACTACCACGAGTTCCCAATCTTTGGCAAAAACTGACCTGCATGGGCCACTACAAAAACTTGTCACAACCCGCTCCCGCTTTTTGGATACGAGTGCGTGTCCAAGCCATTCTACGCCGCAATATCGGCGGTAGAACATTGTCCAGGCCACAATAAAACACAATGCTCATAAAATAATTATTATTTCTCAATCACAACATCTAAATTATTTTATAATAAGTTATATTTAATTCAAGTACAATATCTCATAGAAGAAAATAAAACCACTAATCTATCTAACTAGTCTTCTAGGTTGACTTCAACATACCCATACCTCTCCAATGCTAAGAATAACACGAAAGAGCATAATGAAGAAATATGCTATTCTGCGTCAGAAGAAGCAACCGACACATTGGTAACGTCAGTGTCATCAAGATACGTACCATAAACCTCAGAGCAAACCACATCGTCTAAAGCTGAAAATTAGTTATCAAGTCAGGATTGGAGCATGATTACCATAAACTACATTACATAATATAATATACAAGCACGCAGAATAACAAAAAGGAAAGGATGAATATAACATAATATAAAAGAGACCACTATATCATGGTAAACAGTTTGAGAGTACAATTATGACATGGAACAGTTGAAGGTATAATTAAGGCACAAGACAAAATGAGAGGACGATGAATATAAGATAAATAATTGGATAATATGTCAACACGAATCAAATCACGTGTACCGTGTGTTTTAGAATACAAGGGTTCCGCATGTGGACGGGTTAGGACATCCTTGCAGTCGGTGCATGTGGTCCAATGACTGCTACTAACATTGACATTGGAAAAAACTTGTACATTATGTAGACCACATGCATACTAGTTGTATTCCCCCTTTCGACTCTCTCACAAGTAAACATGATCACTTAACATTAACTTTTAAATATAAAATTGAATCATTGAACATTGAGCGAAAGCAATAAGTGAACATGTATGGTTATGGTAACAAGTATAACTCTCGTGCACCAATGGTATAAAAGATAAGACTAACAGTTTTAAGGAAAAGAATAACATGTAGCATAAAATAAAGGCAACATAGGTCATAGTGATACTTGCCTTGCTCTGGAAAAGGATGAAGTCGTGACTCACAACATCGTAGACCGATCTACCCCGTCACTTAAGTAATCATAAGTTAGATTAGAAAAATCCCACTCTAAAAATTCTAGGAAGTGGCTAATGGTTTAACATAACAAATTCTATTTAATTCTGGAATAAATCATCTAAAATCTAATTTAATCTAATATAATTCTGAAATAAAAGTTAAAACAAGTTTTTGGCCCGAGAAAGTCACAGTTTCCAATTTGGGACCCGTGGCATGCAAATCGAGGCACATCGATGACTAAGTAGTGAAACAACAATGATTTGAGTGTGAAACCTAGTATATTTTTAGTGCCACAAGTGCACTGAAATCAACCGTGCCACAAAATCACGTTTTGGTCAAAAGATATCGCCATTATGGCTAACCGTGACCAAATCGATGATTCTACGGCCAAAATTGAGTTCTACGAATTAATTAAAATATTAGATTAACATATTAATTTCTAGAAAAAATATATGTCGTAGATCTCTGTGTTAGATTTTTGACTTCAAACGGTTCATAATTCTGATTCCTGTTTCTCCCGAAATCTCGAAAACACCGAAACGTGTCAAATTTTGGACAACTGACACTCTACAAAATTTCCAAAAATCTAGCTTCGGAATTTATGAAAATGAATTATATATTCAGAAATCTAACCTCGATACGATTCCAATAAAAAAATGGCGCATGAAAATCACGTCGAGGTTGGCGGCAATCGCTTCGTGAAGTCGGTGATCTCCAAGGAAAACTCTTCTCAAATTTGGCGAGGAATTAATTAGGGTTTCTTGGAATATATGTGTATATATATATATAGGAGAGAGGTGGCTGAACGCCGACGGGTGGGCTCGGGTCTAGCTGGCTAGACTGCTGATTGTGTAAATACTAATTTAAATTCAAAAAATAATTCAAAAATCATTTTAACTCCAAATAAATTACAGAAAAATCCAGAAAACTTTTAGAAAATTCTAGAATATATTTCTAAGTGTCTAGAACATAAATAAAAATATTTTAACTCAAAATATCCACAGTAAATCCTAAAAGTCTATGAAAAAAATATATGGGTTTTAATTATCTAAAAATTTCCAAAATTCTTGAAAAATCTAGAAAAATTCTAGAAAATATTTCTAGTCATCTAGAGCCCAAATAAAATATTTGGTCACGAATTACCCCCGAATGACCTTACAATAAATCTTGAAAGTCCTTAAAATAATAAACCCTTAAATAGTAAATATCTGAAAGTCCTCAGCAGCTGCCTGAACCTCCAGGGGGTCCAGGTTGCAAGTGTCATCAAGGACTGCTCCGTAGTAGGTAGGGCAGAACTTCTCCTCATCCTCTGTAATATTTTCAACAGGTCCAGTCAGGACAGAAACGAGCACATATCTCTCAAACAGTTCATATCAAGGCAGGAAATGTAAAGCAAGCAATAGAGTAAGATACATGAACTGTAAGAAATGTACATGAAAGATAAGAGAGATATTTGTAAACTAGAAATATCTATATGTAAGTAAGAACTGTTAGTGCCTAAGTGATTTAGAGCACAAAATGGTATGTAATCGGCTTGGGTTTGCACATGAATAATCTGAGTTGCACATGAATAACACAGTTGCACATGAATAACACAATTTCACATGAATAAGTAACAGAGTTGCACATGATGGAAAAGATCACATAACCATTTATACGCACATGATGGTTTGGTTATACATGAAGCACATGGGAAAACATGGCCGTACATGAGAACTCATGAAAGTACATGAGCGTACATGAGTGCACATGAGAGTACATGAACAACATGAGAGCAAAGAATACGTGATGTACATGAAACACATGACATGAAGTACCCTATGCGCCCTCTAAGGGGGATAACATCTCATAAAAGATCCATATAGTACCAACCCGTGATAACAAATGTCAGCATCAAGTAAAGTAATTTAGAGCATGGATATAAGTCCTAGCAAGTATGAAACGATCAGAGAATATACTCACCTGATATCCTGAATGTTCGATGAGAATAGATGTCCAAATCAGAGTAACTGAGTCCTAATTAGAGCAACACATATTACAATGAATCCAAGATGATAATAATTAAGTTTACAATGCATTCAATATGATCCTAGGTCATTCTAGGCCAAAGTCAACTCTTGGTCAACTCTGGTCAACAATCTAGTCAAACTAGGTCAACTCTAGTCAACTAGTCTAGGTTTAGTCCAACTCAAGTCTACAAGTTCAAATAGCCTATTGGTCAATTATAGGGTCATACTATAGTCTAACTCAACTATACTAGGATACTAAGGTATTAGAGAATATACCTTACCTACATGATGCCTATCCTATAGAGTCCAACAGGTAAGGCCTATCATATATGTTATCTTCACATATATAGTACACAACAACGTAACTACACAATCATATATATATAGATAACCATATACCTATACTTGACCTATATAGGTATTAGCCTCATATCCAGAACCTACATATATAACTCATATATATAACTATAATATATACATATAACATAATCTATATATATCTAAAATATATATATATATATATATATATATATATATATATATATATATATATATATATATATATATATATATATATATAAGTTATCCGATACACATACATTATATACAATACTATATATATAATCCTATATCTCAATATACCCTCATCTATAGGTTAATATATATATATATATATATATATATATATATATATATATATATATATATATATATATATATATATATATATATATATATATATATATATATATATATATTTATATATATTTATATATATATATATATATATATATATATATATATATATATATATATATATATATATATATATATATATATCTTAACCTATAGATCTTAACCTATATATATAAAATCTTAACCTACAGATCTTAACCTATATATATAGGTTAAGATCTATAGGTTAAGATATATATATATATATATATATATATATATATATATATATATATATATATATATATATATATAAAAAAAAAAAATATATATATATATATATATATATATATATATATATATATATATATATATATATATATATATATATTTATATATATATATATATATATATATATATATAAAAAAAAAATATATATATATATATATATATATATGGGGACTCACACACACAGCCTATTCTATATACTAACCTGGTACTCAAGGAGTGTCACAACTCCTCACTCACACACTCTAAGTCAAGCCAAACCAATACCAAGCCTAATGCTATGCCTAAATTGCTAGCTGCTGCTAATGCTGCAACAATGGCTATTGTTGCTACTCTCACTCTCCTCCTCCTTACACTCACAACAACTGAACCAATATGCTACTGCTCTACTGCTGCAGACCACCTATCTCTATATAATTGTATGTAACTTCACAGATACCCCAATTCGTGCTCAGTCAAAATGATATGTAATCTACATGCTATTAGCTACAAAATCATGTAATTTTTTTTGAAAACATTAACATTCATTTTATTGAGGTATTTACCAAACACTTTACACTATACTCCGATACGCCTCTGATACGCGTATCAAACGGACACGAATTTCTACCAAACTTGGCCTACAGGTCAATGGTGCCTAGATGCATGCATCTATGAAGAGGAAAACAAAATTTGAATGAGTTTGGGGCTATTACCTATTGAGAGTGAGATCTCAATGAAAAGCCTAAGGGATGAGGTCCTTCTTCCAACTTGCAATGGTCCAAAGCTTCCAAATCCTTGCTAGCTATCCACCAATGGCCTCCTCTACACTAGGGGAGTGTGATGAAAAAGACTGGGCTCAATTTGGAGTTGATTCAGTGAAAGGGGGTGAATTTGGAGAAGAACACTAATTAGGGTTTGTAGATGTAATGAAAGGAGGCAAGGGGGTGCTAAGGAGATGTTATATAGGGGGAGGGTGTGCTTGATGGCAGCCAAGGGCTTCTCTAGGGTTAGGGTTCAAGTTCTAAGGAATTAAAAGCCTTCTTGCTATACAATTCAAGGCCTTCTAGCTAAGGCCCAAGCTAAATATATAATCCTTAACAAATATCCTACTCCTAACTAAATATCTAGATATTATTAACCTTGTCATGTGATGGAAGCTTCTAATCTAATATCTAGGCTCACGACTAATATCTAGGTTAGGACAATTCTAGGTTAAGGCTTAACATAATGATTAGCACAAAATTAATTAATAAAAATTCATTTTCACTAAAAGTCAAAAATAACCAAAATACCCTTAGGCTAAAAAGTGGTAATTAGTCAATCTAATCAAATGGTTAGGTCTCCTTGGTCATGGTTAGTCTCTAGGTCAAGTAGTCTCTAGGGTTACACTAGCAAAACACCAAAATCACAATTCACTAATTTAAATAGTATTAAATTAATTAAAATTCACCCAAAATTACTAACATGATTTAAATCCTATTATTCAATGGCCAATTTTACAAAAGTTCAAATTTACCTTTATTTTTGAAAAATTACCCTCCTTAGAATAATTTCGTCCTCAAAATTTAAAGTAGTCGTACTCCTTCTAAGTCAAACACCTAACACTCATAGTCTCAGATACTTTATCTAAATCATACAATTCAATAATTATATGTGTCTGTCCAAAATCATGATACTCAGAATCTTCGTCATACTAGTAAGCAAGGCTATGATAAATCATAGAGTCCCCAACTGAGGTACATACCTCTAGAATCATGGTATTTAAAATTTTCGTATTGCCGCATACTTGGCTGCAAAACCTTAAATTCCCACACCCGAGAAATACGTCCAAAATTAGACTATATGTCCTCACTATGCTAGCTAATATGACTGTAGAAGACTCTATATTCCATAATTGAGGTGACCTAGCCCATACGACTTATCTAGGTAGAAATCAAATCAACATTGAATACAAAGAATCAAAATTTTCAATTAACAAAGAAGGTAGACAGAAACTATCGGAATCAAATTTCGAGATAGTTTATAACGAGGCACAAGCGGGAATGGAATCGAGAAGAACAGAACCTGCAATCAGCTCTCCTACTGCTTGTGCATCCTCGGCTGTCATGGCGTAAGCTCGCCCTGCTGGCCTCCTCTTGCTTGTTGTTGGTGCTGCACGAACCTCTGCTGCTGTTTGCAATGGTGGTCCCTTCTGTTGGCCCACCGGAGCCCTATCTCCTGCTCCCTGAGCTATCCGTCCTGAAGACTTGGGACACTCCCTCAACTGATGATCTGATGCCCCCTAAAGTAGGCACCTGCCTAGCCTCTTCCGACAGTCGCTCCATCCGTGCCCTAGTTTCTTACAGAAGGGGCAAATGATAACCTGCTGCTGCCTTTGTTGATAAGGTGCATGGTCCTGACCCTGAAACTGCTGCGGCTGGAAGGGCCTCTGCTGATGATACTGCTGCTGAATCTATATGTGACGCCTCTTGACCGGGCCTACATTGTCACTAGCACCATGAGTATCCCTCCTTCATCTCAAGATCGTCCTCTGCTGCCATGGCGCTTATCAGAATCTCCTCAAAAGTGGCGTCACGGCTGCTCCTGATAAACGACTTGATTTCCTTGATCAAGCCCTTGCGGAAGCTCCTCGCCTTCGTGGCCTCAGTAAGATCCTTCACAAATCTGCCCATACGGCAGAACTCACCTGCGTATTCCTCAATGGTCTGGCTCCCCTGAACCTGTCACGACCCGCACCCTAGAGTAAGGGCACGAGAAGTGGGTACGTCCAGCCTACGCTGCAGTGTCGGCGGGTAGAATGCTGTCCTAGGTCACAACATCTAACAATATAATGCTAAGCAGTTTATACTCCCCGAATGGGGGTGACATAGCAGAATGTAAACTCAATCACAACTAAGGAAGAAGAAGTACGATATGATATAGAACTCAAAATAAAATACAGATAATCAGAAGAGTCTAAGTGTCTAAGATAACAACTCAGCAACATCCAGAATAC
This sequence comes from Iris pallida, assembly GCA_029216955.1. Classification (NCBI taxonomy): domain Eukaryota; kingdom Viridiplantae; phylum Streptophyta; class Magnoliopsida; order Asparagales; family Iridaceae; genus Iris; species Iris pallida. The sequence continues at coordinate 7,810,361 of JANAVB010012600.1, forward strand.
AAGGTCTCAACTACAGAGTATGAAAGAATATATACAACATCTTAGAACAACAACTGAAAGTAAATAACAATGCTGAAAGAAAGATAAAGCCTAGCTGTCTAGCCTAGACTATGGGAGTAGCATCCTGTACTACAGCTGGGTCCTCCAGAGGAACCAGGTCGCAGGTGTCGTCTAAGCCTGCTCCGTAATAGGTGGTACATAGGGCCTCATCCTCATCCTCTATAATATTTTCAACAGGTCCAGTCAGGACAGGAGCGAGCACAGTACATCTCATGCAGTTCATATCATGGCAGGAAATATAAAGCAAGCAATAGAATAAGATACATGAAACGCTGTAAGAAGATGTACATAAAACAGAAGAGATATTTGATAACTGGAAATATATACATGATAAGTAAGAACTGTAAGTGACTAGTGATTTAGAGTACGAGATGGCATATAATTGGCTTAGGTTGAACATGATAAACATGAAAAGTAACAGAATGTACATGATGGTAAATCACATGACCATTTATACTCACCCCTACCCACAATCAATACACAAGGATCCAGTCCAGTTACGTTACGGACATGATATTTTGGTTACACAGGAAACACATGAGGAAACATGAGCGTACATGAAAGAATATGAAAGTACATGAACGTACATGAAAGAACATGAGAGAACATGAGTGTACATGAATAACGCAGAAGCAAGGAATACATGATGTACATGAAACACATGTCATAAAGTATCCGATGCGCCCGCTAAGGGGGATAACATCCCAATAAGAGATCCATATAGTACCAATCCGTGATGATAACGTGACAGCATCAAGTAAAAGTAATCTAGAGCGAGAATATATGTCGTGACAAGTATGAAACGATCAGAGAATGTACTCACCTGATACCCTGGATGTCCAGAAGAAAATACTGCCTGAGGAGTGGTGTCTGGCTCCTAATCAGAACAACACAAGTCACAACATGTCTAAAATGAAGTAATTGATCATTATGATGCATTCTACATGAATCTAGGTCATTCTAGGCCAAAGTCAACTCTTGGTCAACCATGGTCAACTATACTAGTCAAACTAGGTCAACTAAACCATTCCAAGTCTAAAACTAGACTAACAAGTCATTCTAGTCAATCTAGGCCTAACCAATCTAGTTTAGAACCCAAATACAAACACAAGCCAAACCAAGCTAAGCTAATCACTATCTAGGCCTATAAATGCATATAACATAGGAATCTCAACTTACACATTATATTCACATATTTATACACACTATCTATGTAGGATATTCCTACATTAAATTACAATTCACATTGGTTGCATGTATATTATTACATATATATATACATGTGTACACATAGAGAGTTTAGAGAGGGGAAACCTACATATGTGTAGTGTGTGTATGAGTGTTTGGTGTACATGAAAATATATGTGGTGTGTGTGTGTGGGTGTCAAGACAGCCAGGGGGGGTAAAGTGTCCTGTTCAGGTATTTGCAAGAGGGGGTTGTGTGTTATACAATGGGTGTGTGAGTGTTAAGCAATAAGAGGACAGCAGTATACAAACCAACTCCCAGTCAAAATCAAGCCAAGCGATAACTCAAATTGAATGAAATCTCAAACTCAAGCCCAGGTTCATTCAATCAAAACTAATTTTTCCAACATAGTTCAAAATGTCACAACCTATATTACAGACATGAATCTATGCTACTACTCCTATACGAGGCCATGCCAAACCACGTCACGTCAACCCACTGTCTCACGGCAAAGGTTGCAGTTGCTGCTTGCTGCCAAGGTAATTGCAACCATGGCTGCCTGCAAGCAATGCCAAGGCAAACAAGCCCCTGCCACTGCTGTTGGCCCCCATGCCTCTACTGCTGAACACTCAAACACCCTTCTTCTATTTTATAATAACTACTATATATGTGAATCCATATCCTATCAATTTTTCTCTATATCAGTCAACTTATGCAACACCCAACTGATACCCCAACTTAACTATATATCAAATACGACAAACATTCAAGTATACTCATCAATCTCAGATATATACATATAGGTCAATATCCATATTCTCACAAAATTGGACTGTCAATCCTTCCCCTCTATCTCAGAAAACTGAGACATACCAACCCAACCAAACCAAGTCCTAGATATCTCAGAAAAAATAAGATATTTCACATGAGTCTGGACCCAAACTTAATTAGCAACCCCCATACACATATCAAAGTATCTATATGTATATCTGTACACATATCAACATCATATAAATATTTCAAACTCAAATTCAGAATTCATATTTGAAACTCAGGTAAGTATATATATGTATATATATTACAGTACAGTATACATACATATATTAACATCCACATACAACTAAATCTCAGTTTACATGTGTTCAATATATCCAAAAACCCACTTTTCTCATGATAAGTTCAACTCAGTTTATATCAAAACCATTTTACCTATTAACACCCAAATCTCAGTTACAAACATCAAAACCCAAATTCATTTTAACACCCCAAAATCAAATTCGAACAAAATAACCCAAATACAGTGTGTACACGTGCCTAGCATGTATGTGTCAACCCTAGGAACGTATCCACGTGTCCAGAGACTGGACACGAAGTGTCCAAACCAAAAACAAACATGAGTCAAAAAAACTGTGTGTGTGCAGCATACAGTGTCGTGCAGAGGTGCACACGAGTGTAGGACACGACACAAGTGTCCATAGGTCTCGTGCATACGTGTGTAGGTTCGCCTAGGGTTAGTCTAGGTGTTCCAGTGTCTGTCTCGTGTCCACGTGTCCTCAGGACACAGTACGAACACCGTATCAGTCGAGAAACTCGACTGATACACACTGTTCTGCGCCACGTCGTGCAGTAGTTCTCGTGTCTCATGGACATGACACGAGCACGTGGGATCTCGTGGTCATGCCCACGTGTAGCCCACATATTAGGCTACACACTCGTGCAAACACGAGGTGTCCAAGTGTCGTGTCCGCGCAACACGACGCGTGCGAAGTTGGCTCTGTGCTTGTGTGCACTGTCAGTGCATGACCAGTACACGTGTCCTCGTGTCCTCGATACGACACGAGGTATCATGAAATTTTGGGGAAGTGTGCGCAGACACTGCCCCTAGGTGCTGACCAAAAATGGTCGTGTCTCGTGTCGTGTCCAGTGAGAACTGGACATGAGGTAGCAGGACAATGTGTGTGGGTGTCTACAGCGTGTTTGTGTCCAATTTGGACACGGACACGACACAGTTTCGTGCTCAGTCAACTAGGGTTGTAACCTACAAGTCTAGGGCTACCCAAAATGTAATTTGTTTTACAAAACACTAACTTTTATTCCTAAGTGGCATTTCACCAAACATTTGAATTTAAACATAGATACGTGTCCAATACTGACACCAAATCAAACCTAGTTCCTACCAAACTTGGCCTATAGGTCCCTGGTACCTAGATGCATGCAACCATGAAGAGAAATCACAATATTACTGGGTTAAGAGGCATTTTACCTATTGAGTGAAAACTCAATGAAAAGCCTAGAATAGGGGGATGTCCTCTTCACTTGGTGATGCCAAATGCTTGTGCAACCTTGCTAGCTAGCTTCCCTTAGTATCCTCAATTGTAGGGGATCCCAATGCAAGAAAGTAGGCTCAATTTGGAGTTGATTTGGGCATTTGGGGAGGAATTGGGGAAGAATACTAAAGGAGGCAATTAAAATGAATTAAAAAGGATGCTAATGATTAATGGGTTGTATTTATAGAGGGAGGGAATGTGTGATGGCTGCCATTAGGTTAGGGTTGGGTTTAGGATGAGTGGCTAAGGCTTCTCCAACAATTTCAAGTCAAATCAATGGCTCACAACTAAAGTAGCCTTCTTAACCTTTAGCCTAAAATATCTTTCTAACAAATATCTAGATATTACCCTAATTTGATTACTTAATAAAACCCTCTAACTTAGTCTCTAGGGTAATGATTAACATCTAGATTAGGCTAACTTCTAGGTCAAGTCTCAATTAATTTAACTAACACATATTTAATTCATATAATTTACAATTTCACAAAAGTGTCAAAATGACCAAAATATCCCTAGGCTTAAAAGTAGAAATTTGAAATCCTAAACACATGATTAGGTCTCCTTGGTCATGATTAGTCTTCTAGGTCATGCATGACTAAGGTTACACTAGCAAAACACCAATTTCATATTTCACCATTTTAAATAGTTTTAAAATAACTAAAATCACCAAAAATCATATCATGACTAAAATCAATTATTTTAATGATTTAAAATACAAAAGTTCAAATTTACCCTTATTTTAGAAAAGTGGGTGTTACAAGTCTACCCCCCTTAAAAGAATTTCGTCCTCGAAATTAAGATGGTCTACTCCTCCTAGGTTAAACACCCCAATCAATTTAAAGTCTTAGAATAGTATCAAAACATTTTACCAATCTATTTATTTATATATTTGAAAGACTGAAACGAAAGATGGAAATAGTAGATTTTTGAAATTATTTTAATATAATTTGATAATCATATGCGTCTATCCAAAATCATGATAATCAGAATTCCTCGCCATATTAGCAAGTAAGGCTACGGCACCCATGGAGTCTGAAACGCAGACTATGCCCTCGCCGTACCAACTAATATAACTATAGGAGACTCTAGATTCCATAATTGAGGCGACCTAGCCCATATGATTTGGTAAAAGGTTAAATCAACAACAAAACATACAGATTCAAATTTATCAACAATATAGGAAAGATAGGAATAGATGGAATTGAATTTCAAGATGGATATAACGAGGCAAGGTAGGAATGGAATCGAAAAGAACAGAACCTGCAAGCACCTCTCCTACTGCCTGAGCATCCTCAAATGTCATGGCGTAAGCTCGCCCTTGCTGGCCTCCTCTAGCCTTGTTGGCCTACTGGAGCCCTGGCTCCTGCTCCTTGAGCTGTCCGTCCCGCAGACTTGGGACACTCTCTCAACTGATGATCTAGTGATCCGCAGAGTAGGCACTTGCCTAGCCTCATCCGGCACTCACCCCAATCATGCCCTGGTTTCTTACAGAAAGGGCAGAAGATAACATGCTGCTGTCTAGGAGCCTGCTGCTGTCTCTGCTGCTGCCTTGCTGGAACGGCTACGGCTGGAACTGCCTCAGCTGCTGGTACTGAAAGTGAGGCCTCTTGGCCTGGCCTCCGCTGCTGCTGCCCCCAACTGGGTCTCGCCCCCTCTTGAGCCTAAGCTCAAGATCATCCTTTGCCAATAAGGCTCCCGTCAGAATCTCTTCGAATGTGGCATCCATGTTGCCCTTGGTCAAGGACTTGACCTCCTTGACCAGACCCTTCCGGAACCTCTGGGCCTTCGCCGTCTCGCTCAAGCCCTCTACGAACCTGCCGAGGCGGCCGAACTCCCCAGCGTACTCCTCCACTGAAAGGCTCCCTGAACTAGGCTCTCGAACTGCGACTCTAAGGCTCTGAGCGCTGCATATGGAAAGAACTTTTTCTTGAAGAAGCCCTTGAACTCCTCCCAGGTCTGTCTAGCTACCCCCTACCCTGGGGTCTGACTGATACCAGGTGCGAGCAAGATCTCGCATCCGGCTTGCTGCTGCCTCTATCTGGAGATCTGCCGGTATCCGGGCCAGGCGGAAGATCTCCTCTATATGCTCGTTCCACTCATCAGCATATAGAATCCCCTCTGTCCCCAGGAAGTCTTTGGGGCTCATCTTCTAAAATTGCTCTATCCCAGGTGTCTTCGGCTGCTGGACTGCTGGTCGAGCTGCGGCTGTCGTAATGGCCAACTCCATGCCCCTGTCCTGTCGGACCTGCTGATGGTCCATAAACTGCTGGAAGTAGGCGAACATCTGTGCCGCGTCCACGTGTCCTATAGGCGGCGGCTGCTGGAAAGACATCTCTGGGATGACTAGGTCCTGCCTCCGAACTGGTGGAGGCATACCCTCTGCTACTGCTACTGAAGTCCCAATATGAGCAGAGGTGGCAGGAGCTGTAGCCTCCCGACCCTGCTGAACTGGCTGAGAGGTAGCAGTCCCCTCTATAGTATCTCCATGAATAGCACGCTGTAACCGCGTCTCACCATCATGAAGATAGATCAAACAAGGGTATCAATTGCTGAGAAAGAAGCGATAAATCAAGGGAGGATAGTTTATTTCAAAAGGAAGTATTAAAGTAGCAAGAATTTTGATAACAAGAATCTGGGTAAGAGCTTTTCCTAATGTGATTGAGTACCTCAAAATATTCTACTCCTACTGCAGGCTGTAGTGATACTCTAGTTCGAATACCACTACATAAACTCGACCTGCATGGGCCGCCACTAAAAACGTGTCACGACCCGCACCCTAGAGTAAGGGCACGAGAAGTGGGTACGTCCAGCCTACGCCGCAGTGTCGGCGGTAGAACGATGTCCTAGGTCACAACATCTAACAATATAATACTAAGCAGTTTATACTCCCCGAATGGGGGGGGGACATAGCAGAATGTAAACTCAATCACAACTAAGGAAGAAGAAGTACGATATGATATAGAACTCAAAATGAAATACAGATAATCAGAAGAGTCTAAGTGTCTAAGATAATAACTCAGCAACATCCAGAATACAAGGTCTCAACTACAGAGTATGAAAGAATATATACAACTATCTCAGAACAACAACTGAAAGTAAATAACAATGCTGAAAAGAAAGATAAAGCCTAGCTGTCTAGCCTAGACTATGGGAGTAGCATCTTGTACTGCAGCTGGGTCCTCCAGAAGAACCAGGTCGTAGGTGTCATCCAAGCCTGCTCCGTAATAGGTGGTACATAGGGCCTCATCCTCATCTCTGTAATATTTTCAACAGGTCCAGTCAGGACAGGAGCGAGCACAGTACATCTCATGCAGTTCATATCATGGCAGAAATATAAAGCAAGCAATAGAGTAAGATACATGAAACGCTGTAAGAAGATGTACATGAAACATAAGAGATATTTGATAACTGGAAATATATACATGATAAGTAAGAACTGTAAGTGACTAGTGATTTAGAGTACGAGATGACATGATAATTGGCTTAGGTTGAACATGATAAAACATGAAAAGTAACAGAGTGTACATGATGGTAAATCACATGACCATTTATACTCACCCCTATCCCACAATCAATACACAAGGATCCAGTCCAGTTACGTTACGGACATGATGTTTTGGTTACACAGGAAACACATGAGGAAACATGAGCGTACATGAAAGAACATGAAAGTACATGAACGTACATGAAAGAATATGAGAGAACATGAGTGTACATGAATAACAGCAGAAGCAAGGAATACATTATGTACATGAAACACATGTCATAAAGTATCGATGCGCCCGCTAAGGGGGATAACATCCCAAGAAGAGATCCATATAGTACCAATCCGTGATGATAACGTGACAGCATCAAGTAAAAGTAATCTAGAGCGAGAATATAAGTCGTGACAAGTATGAAACGATCAGAGAATGTACTCGCCTGATACCCTGGATGTCCAGAAGAAAATACTGCCTGAGGAGTGGTGTCTGGCTCCTAATCAGAACAGCACAAGTCACAACATGTCTAAAATAAAGTAATTGATCATTATGATGCATTCTACATGAATCTAGGTCATTCTAGGCCAACGTCAACTCTTGGTCAACCATGGTCAACTATACTAGTCAAACTAGGTCAACTAAACCATTCCAAGTCTAAAACTAGACTAACAAGTCATTCTAGTCGATCTAGGCCTAACCAATCTAGTTTAGAACCCAAATACAAACACAAGCCGAACCAAGCTAAGCTAATCACTATCTAGGCATATAAATGCATATAACATAGGAATCTCAACTTACACATTATATTCACATATTTACACACACTATCTATGTAGGCTATTCCTACATTAAATTACAATTCACATTGGTTACATGTATATTATTACATATATATATACATGTGTACACAAAGAGAGTTTAGAGAGGGGAAACCTACATATGTGTAGTGTATGTATGAGTGTTTGGTGTACATGAAAATATATGTGGTATGTGTGTGTGGGTGTCAAGACAGCCAGGGCGGGGTAAAGTGTCATGTTCAGGTATTTACAAGAGGGGGCTGTGTGTTATACAATGGGTGTGTGAGTGTTAAGCAATAAGATGACAGCAGTATACAAACCAACTCCCAGTCAAAATCAAGCCAAGCCATAACTCAAATTGAATGAAATCTCAAACTCAAGCCCAGGTTCATTCAATCAAAACCAATTTTTCCAACATAGTTCAAAATGTCACAACCTATATTACATACATGCATCTATGCTACTACTTCCTATACGAGGCCATGCCAAACCACGTCAAGTCAACCCACTGTCTCACGGCAAAGGTTGCAGTTGCTGCTTGATGCCAAGGTAATTGCAACCATGGCTGCCTGCAAGCAATGCCAAGGCAAACAAGCCCCTGCCACTGCAGTTGGCCCCCATGCCTCTACTGCTGAACACTCAAACACCCTTCTTCTATTTTACAATAACTACTATATATGTGAATCCATATCCTATCAATTTCTCTCTATATCAGTCAACTTATGCAACACCCAACTGATACCCCAACTTAACTATATATCAAATACGACAAACATTCAAGTATACTCATCAATCTCAGATATATATATATAGGTCAATATCCATATTCTCACAAAATTGGACTATCAATCCTTCCCCTCTATCTCTGAAAACTGAGACTTACCAACCCAACCAAACCAAGTCCTAGATATCTCAGAAAAAATAAGATATTTCACATGAGTCTGGACCCAAAGTTAGTTAGCAACCCCCATACACATATCAAAGTATCTATATGTATATCTCTACACATATCAACATCATATAAATATCTCAAACTCAAATTCAAAATTCATATTTGAAACTCAGGTAAGTATATATATGTATATATTACAGTACAATATACATACATATATTAACATCCACATACAACTAAATCTCAGTTTACATGTGTTCAATATATCCAAAAACCCACTTTTCTCATGATAAGTTCAACTCAGTTTACATCAAAACCATTTTACCTATTAACACCCAAAATCTCAGTTTCAAACATCAAAACCCAAATTCATTTTAACACCCCAAAATCAAATTCGAACAAAATAACCCAAATACAGTGTGTACACGTGCCTAGCATGTATGTGTCAACCCTAGGAACGTATCCACGTGTCCAGAGACTGGACACAAAGTATCCAAACCAAAAACAAACATGAGTCAAAAAAACTGTGTGTGTGCAGCATACAGTGTCGTGCAGAGGTGCACACGAGTGTAGGACACGACACAAGTGTCCATAGGTCTCGTGCACACGTGTGTAAGTTCGCCTAGGGTTAGTCTAGGTGTTCCAGTGTCTGTCTCGTGTCCACGTGTCCTCATGACACAGTACGAATACCGTATCAGTCGAGAAAACTCGACTGATACACACTGTTCTGTGCCGCATCGTGCAGTGGTTCTCGCGTCTCGTGGACACGACAGGAGCCACGTAGGATCTCGTGGTCATGCCCACGTGTAGCCCACATATTTGGCTACGCACTCGTGCAAACAAGAGGTGTCCAAGTGTCGTGTCCGTGCGACACGACGCACGCGAAGTTGGCTCTGTGCGTGTGTGCACTGTCAGTGCATGACCAGTGCACGTGTCCTCGTGTCCTCGATACGACACAAGGTGTCGTGAAATTTTGAGGAAGTGTGCGCAGACACTGCCCCTAGGTGCTGACCAAAACTGGTCGTGTCTCGTGTCGTGTCCAGTGAAACTGGACACGAGGTAGTAGGACAGTGTGTGTGGGTGTGCACAGCGTGTTCGTGTCCAATTTGGATACGAACACGACCCAGTTTTGTGCTCAGTCAACTAGGGTTGTAACCTACAAGTCTAGGGCTACCCAAAAATGTAATTTGTTTTACAAAATACTAACTTTTATTCCTAAGTGGCATTTCACCAAACACTTGAATTTAAACATAGATACGTGTCCGATATGGACACCAAATCAAACCTAGTTCCTACCAAACTTGGCCTATAGGTCCCTGGTACCTAGATGCATGCAACCATGAAGAGAAATCACAATATTACTGGGTTAAGAGGCATTTTACCTATTGAATAAAAACTCAATGAAAAGCCTAGAATAGGGGGGTGTCCTCTTCACTTGGTGATGCCAAATGCTTGTGCAACCTTGCTAGATAGCTTCCTTAGTATCCTCAATTGTATGGGATCCCAATGCAAGAAACTAGGCTCAATTTGGAGTTGATTTGGGCATTTGGGGAGGAATTGGGGAAGAACACTAAAGGAGGCAATTAAAATGAATTAAAAAGGATGCTAATGATTAATGGGTTGTATTTATAGAGGGAGGGAATGTGTGATGGCTGCCATTAGGTTAGGGTTAGGGTTTAGGATGAGTGGCTAAGGCTTCTCCAACAATTTCAAGTCAAATCAATAGCTCACAACTAAAGTAGCCTTCTTAACCTTTAGCCTAAAATATCTTTCTAACAAATATGTAGATATTACCCTAATTTGATTACTTAATGAAACCCTCTAACTTAGTCTCTAGGGTCATGATTAACATCTAGATTAGGCTAACTTCTAGGTCAAGTCTCAATTAATTTAACTAACACATATTTAATTCATATAATTTACAATTTCACAGAAGTGTCAAAATGACCAAAATACCCCTAGGCTTAAAAGTAGAAATTTGAAATCCTAAACACATGATTAGGTCTCCTTGGTCATGATTAGTCTTCTAGGTCATGCATGACTAAGGTTACACTAGCAAAACACCAATTTCACATTTCACCATTTTAAATAGTTTTAAAATAACTAAAATCACCAAAAATCATATCATGACTAAAATCAATTATTTTAATGATTTAAATACAAAAGTTCAAATTTACCCTTATTTTAGAAAAGTGGGTGTTATAGAACCAAGTTCTAGAACTGTGTCTCTAGTGCGTCAAGTACGGTATCTGGAAAGAACTTCTCCTTGAAGAGCTTCTTGAAAGCTCCCCATGTCTGTCCCTCAGTATCCACTCGGGGATCGGTCTGATACCATGTCCTAGCAAGGTCCTACATCTGACTGCCAACCTCTTCTGAATCCCAACTGGTATCAATACGAGGCGAAAGATCTCCTCAATGTGCTCAATCCAGTCGTCGGCATATATGATGCCCTCGGTACCTATGAAGTCTCGAGACCTCATCTTCTGTAAATCCTGGATGTTCGGGGTCTTCGGCTGCCACTGCTGCATCGGCCCTCCCTGTGGCTGGGTAGTCACCATCTCCACTGTCATCCTGACCAACTGGTGGGCATCGTCTATGCCCTGTCGGAAGTCAGCAGACTGGCTGTCACTCTCCACTCTTGTAGGAGCGATCGTCCTCGCTAAGGCGTAATGCCATACGAGCCTAGATTACGCTCGTACAAGACGGGTTCCGTAACGGCCGATTACAGTGGCTGCGACGGGGTCGTCGCACAGAAGTCCCAAGCAGAAACATTGAATAATAGCAGCAAAAATTTAGAACAAAATACAAGTCACTCACCCTTCTCACATTACAAGTCACTCAGCTCTCTCTCATCTCTTAATACATGTCTCGCGCCAGCGGATGCTTCGGAAGGCGACGTCCATACATTATGTCCCGTATAAGTCCAGACTCCATGCAGCCGCACGCGTCAAACCGCCAAGGAACTCCGTGCTTCGACGCATCCAAGCAAGCTCCATGCCATGAGCTTCTACCTGTTCCTGCACATAAACACTGTGAGGGTATCAGTACTCAACTGTACTGGTGGAATAAGCTCCTGGCCTACCCATACAAAACTAACACGTTTGATTTAATTTGTGCAACATAGTCCCTTTATGATTGTCTTACTAGTCTTGCCTTAGGATCAGTTTTAGGACAGACGCCTTGGCCTACTTGTGTCTCTAGACCATCATGTGCTTGCGACAATGTTAACCTATCAAGTCGTGCTTGCCTTTCAGCCCAAAATCAAAGACACAACTACTTGGTAAGACTCTATTTCCATGTGACCGTGCTACAAGTCCATTGTGCCGTGCCTCGTAACTCAGTAAGACTTAACCGCATCGCCGCCTCGTGGCCCTTGCTACTTTGATCACCGACTGACCCAATCGAGACTTGTGAACTTAGTGTCACTTAACCAACTTTGCCTTGCAGCGATTCCTGACTTAAACTTGAGACGACTCAAATCTAACTTGTGCAACTCTATGCCAACAACTTAAGACTCGACGCCACAACTTGTGTCGAAGCACGTCGCCTATGTTGATGCCAAATTTTAGGCCCAAACATTGTGTTCTAACTGTACACACATTCAATTTGACTCAATCCAAAGACAAACACAAGAATTGCCGCTCGTGCCGACCCATCTATATGAATTGGTTACTAACATCACAAGCTATCTTGGACTATAAACTTGCTATTCGACGACCCTTTCAACGCAAGTAGCTAGCCCCGTTGAAAGTTCCCGAATAACCCGAGCGGTTCGTCCAGCTTCGGCTATACCGTGTTTCCCCCCATGATGATGCGGTCCCATGGCGCCTAGGGTTGCCGCTCATGGAAACTCCTCCTTGTCGATAAGTTGTCCAATGACCATGCAAGACTCGACTCGAACTGACGTCTCACACAGTCATTCTTCTTATAGTGTTACCATCTCTTTCAAGGCCAAGTTCAATACTTCTCACATCTAAGACCGCCTCGACGATCCATGGTCGCGAGCATTCTTCTTCCTTGCCCTATTATTCCATGCAATTTAGGAATGCCTATTTGAAAGCCCCTTTTTCCAAACTCAATAAATCAACCGTGGCACGTGCCTTAGAAACACTAAGTTCGTGACATCGTGCCTTACGCCAATTGATGTTCTGGATGAAACTATCGTCTAAGACACTTTATACGACCGGCCTTAAGGTCATAAAACCAAGTAATTTTGACAATCGTAGAATACCCGAGACAGTGCTTAGAATGCCTTCGATAGCCTAACAAAACTTAGACTAACTTAATCGCACAACAACTCGACGAGCAAAGGCTGCGTCAAGCCTTGCATCGCGAAAACGTGCCGCGCATGCATTCGACTTTTGAACGACCAAGTCATTTGGGTGCCTAGACTTATGTCACAAGCCGTGCAATGCAACTTAACTCATGGGGCAAGCCAAGGCTATGCCAAGCCTTGGACGATGGGACCGTGCATGCTTTATGAAGCGTTTATGCGAGCGACACCTATCACTTAGGCTAACTCTTTGCTTTGCGGTGAATACCAACTTTCTTTCTCCCAAGCTACGGGATGAAGGATCAAGTGTCATTTTTAAAGCACGCCGTGCACCAACTCTAAGACGACAGTTGGACCCTTCCATATTCTAACTCAATTCGACCCGTCGAGATTATTCCCTTATCTATGTGGATTCGTCTCATTTATTATCAAGCCTACCTGTGCAAGTTGAAAATATGCGATTTATTATGTGAAGGCTAAGATAAGACAAGTTCACCGAAACTACCCCACCTGAGCGAGGGGTCGCCTCGACCAAGCGATGTCTAAGAGCAGCCGTTGCAAGGCTAAGTCCGAATATCGTTGGTGTTTCAATTCCTTCGTTTGACTGAGCGGGACGGGGCACTACATCATACACCACTCAGAAAAAGTTTCGTCCTCGAAACTAACTGAGTACTTACTTATAGGCTTATCACTCGAATGTTCAACGACTCTCGTACATATTTTTCCTATGCATTTCTCAAATTCGAGCCACGTTCGTGCTACCCACAATCTTTTCTTAAAAACTCACGATCTCAAAATCCTTGACACTTTCCCGTTCCTCAAGTCTCACTTGAATACAACGTATCACTTAGTTGGATCGTGCACACATTTCAGGTCTCCCCGAAATGCATGCATTTCAACCAAGCCTTGTGATAGTGAATCCAATCCCACCTATCGATTCATCCATTCAATCTCGAAAATCAATCGTACCGATGCTAACTCTCGCAACATTGACATCTTGCCTAGCCGCTAGGCCATCTCTCCAGGCTAAAGCCAATTGTCAGTATTGGAATCACCGTTCCCAAACAATAATATCAACACTGACCCCATCCTAAGGACAAATCAAAGTTGATAGTACGGGATTTTCTACCCAAGCTCGCATCACTCTGATTTTTAAACTTCGAGCATAGATTGCATATACACATCCCGATATTCATCGTACGAGGTCTGAGTCATTCAGTAGAGCGATCTTACGATAACTCAGGTTCAACCAATCCTCAATATCTTAATATCGCTCGTCCAACTAGCAATTCACATAGCCTATCTCTTCGAACCCGTTCGATATAATCCACCTATCAATCCCTTCCAAGTCAACCACGCTACGACACGATTCATCGCTAAACCACAATTCTTATTTTGTATTCCCTATCGTTCATCACAATTCACGAAATCGATCATAAGGTCATCTAGCTTGACTTAACAATATGCCACGCCCCGATCTCACGCGAGTCAGATTATCCACGTGTGGGCATGAATCACAATGTACGCTCCCGCGGGATAATCATCCTCATCGGGATGTAACTCATGTTTTGTGTCTAGACTAACTCATTCTCGATACGTAGATTGGATCTATTCAATCATCAAGTTTACTCAATCATCAATCGCAAGTCCAAACATCCTCGAATTTTTTTCGTGTCAAACCAACAAGTCGAAGCAATCCAAATTGCCACGTCCTAATTTTTTGAGTTTTGATCGTTCCCGCGACATGAATCACCATGTCAACGCTCACGAGGAACGATCACCCCAAATCTGAAGTAACGCATGTGTGAGGCTGGAGTTGCGCTCGCGCAAGACAAGATCGTCGACGTTGTGGTTATCAACGCAACCATCAAGACACTTTTTGTTTTCATCAAAGTATTCATCTCTATCAAAATCCTAAACGTAGTATCCATCGAAACAATAGCACTCGCACGATTGTCATTCCTCGAATCTGAGTACCCCCGAGTTATCGCAAATCGATCTTTGATACGCCTCAATACCATTGACGATATACGTAACCTGACGAGCTTCACTTGTAATGAATTCTGAATCGTGCGACTGATGTTATCGTCCGACTGGATAATCTCCTCGACATTCAAGTTCAAGTTCGATCATTATCCCTTGAATCATTTACAACATCAATTTCCTCAAACCCAAATTCGCGTATTGTTCATCCGTCTATCTTAAGTCATCGAGCAACATTTTTCTCCAAATACTTAGAGTCATTTTCAAACATTCGAATCAAACTTTTCACGCATGCTTTCCTTCCGTCGTGCCAACTTTTCGTATACGATCCATATCAATTTCCTTGATCAAGCCATTCATTTGTACACCCTAACTTTCCCTCGATTCGATTTTACCTACTCAATCATTTTGCATTTCATACTCGCACAATCACTATCCCTGCGTGTCATTTCTAACTTTTGTTCGAATCAACTTATCAAATCACAAAACTACAACTTATTCAACGATACTCAATCTACGGCTTTGCATATACGCGACGCTTGCAGATAGACTCATTGACACCCTGTATCCTCAAATGGTCGATCGACATCCCTGAGGCTATCGTATACACCACTCAGGGATGAAGTCATTCAATAAATCCTCAAGTTATCATTCGATTCATAATTCATTTCCCCGAATTTTTGTCCGAACGATTCCTTAAATTTCAAGCACGCTCATCTATATCGTACCAACGTTATCGTCGCTCGATAGTACCCCTATCGATAGTCATCCGACATACTCAATCGATTCCGACTCATTGTCATCCGAGATGGATCGAATCTCGCACTCGACTCTTCTAAGGTCGACGCAACTTTGGTGTATATGCCCAGCCCGACTTAGCCAATCGTGCTTACGCAAACCATATTTTGTTTTGTCAAAAACTGTTCTCCTACGTTTTGCAAAATAGATAGACTTATTGTATGGACATCTCGTGGGACATTTGAGAGAGAGCGCACCAATGATATCAACTTTGCGGAAGCAACACTTCAGAGTTCGCAAAAACAACGGAGTTAAAGAATTCAATCGATAGTCCAAGGACGTAAAGCCGTGCTTTGATACCATTATGTCACGCCCTGTAAAATGCCTTTTTTTAATTATTATTTTATTATTTTATTGGACTTAAAAATGTTTTTATACAATTTATGGTTTATTAATTATTAATGTGTTACAAAAATGGTACAAAGTTTTGGACCCGGATAAGGGTGTGCGGTATAAGTTCACCCATTGGGACGATTTTATTAATTTATTATTATTAAAGTTATTTTGTGGAGATTTATTAAACATGGTTATTCTATTAAGATATTATTATTATTTTGAGTTAATTTATTGTGAATTGAAACTATATATATGTAGATACGATTACATATATTAAATATTTGGATAAATAACAATTAAATTGGTATTTAGATTTTTAAATAGATTTATGGTAGAATTGTATGGGTATATACTCACGAAACCACCATTTGATATTATTATTATTTTTTTAATTAATGTTATTTATGGGGATAAATTCAATATTTTCTTTTGCTACTTATTAATATTGAGCTTTGATTGTCAAATTTTTTTATATAAAGTTGTACATATATTTAAATACATTAATGATATGGATAGATAATATTAAAAATTTATAAGATTTTGTGTGTGTGTGTGTATATATATATATATATATATATATATATATATATATATATATATTTAACAAAAGACCTTTTATTGAAAATAAAGGATAGCTCAGAAGGAGCACTACAAGCGGTTGCAGGACCGAAAAACACAAAACTGGTCCTGAGATACATGGTAGAAAATGAAAAAGGGGCAGAACCTAGAATCCGTAATTCCAGAACCGAAAAAAAGAAATTCCAAAATTGAAATTTTGAAATTGTAAATTTTGCAATTACAAAAACTGAAATTGCAAAATTACAAAGATAGAAATTTCGGAACTGATAAACCTAATTTCGAACTTTGGAAGTGAGGGGGAGTGGGGCATGGAGGGGGGTGTGGGCACTCTGCCCTGGTTTTTGATTTTTTTTTTTTTTGGAATAGAGGAAAAATCGAATTTTGAAAACAAAATTTGAAAGTCAAAAGGAGCTGGCCCCCAGCGCGCATGGCCCGAAGGCGGGCGCACGCGAGGCCCGAGGGGGGGAGGCCCACGTGGATGCGTTCCTACGGCCCGAGGACTGGGCGGGGGACCGCCCGAGGTCGCGAGACCCGAGGGCTCCCAGCCCGAGGCGGGGAGGCGAGCCGCCCGGAGCCAGGGGGCTCCGGCGATGGCGACCGGGAGGGGGACGCGGTACGGGGCTCCGGCAACGAACCCAAAACGGAGCGAAGGCGCGGGGGGGACGAAAGATGGGGCACCGGCGACGGAGCGGAGGAGCACGGGGACGCGGGGCCAGGCGGAGGGGAGATGCACGGCCGACCAGCGGAGGGAAGACCTACCACTGGCGGGGGGTCCACAGCCCTAGGGGAGGGGGGTCCACGGCCCGAGGCGACAGATGGACTGCCCGAGGGCGGGCGCGCCGCACGAGGGCTACACCAGGGATCCGCCCTGCGTGGCGGAGCACCGGCACGAGCGACTGAGATTAGGGGGAGGACGGGGGCACCGGCGAGGACCCGGAGAACCCGCGGCGACCGGAGGGAGGCCAGGCGACGGCTACACGAGCGCAGACCGCGGCCCGAAGACGCGGAGGGACAACTGCTACCGGCCGGGCAGGGGAGGGTCCTCCGGTCTGAGACGGAGGGAACGTCGGAGAGGGGTGAGAGGATGGGAGGGAGCGAAGGAGGGGCCCCCACAGAGGGGGGGAAGCGGAGAGGGGGGGCCATCCCATGGCCGCCGGGGGGCTCCGCCGGGCCAAGGAAGGAGGACGCCGAGTTAGGCCACCGCAGGGGTGGTCGGGAGGCCTCGGCCGGGTGGATGGACGCCACCGCGAGGGGGGGCGGGGCAGGCCCAGGCGGCGGGAGCCGAGAGTGGGGCCGCCGTGGGGGCGCTGAACGCCGAGGGAAGGAGGGGAACCGAGGCGAAAAGACGCCCGACGGAGAGGGGGTTGGGGTTCGCGGCCGAGGGAGCAGGCGAGGACGGCGGGAAAGTGAATCGACGTCCGGGCGGTGCCGAGGTTGGGGGGGCCGAGGCCACCCTAGCCCAGGAGAGCGGTTCGACTCCCGAGGGGGGAGGAACCGTCGACGGTTGGAGGGCTGGAGAACCGGGAAGGGGCGAGGCCGAAGGGGCTGCCGAGGGCGTCGGGGACGACGCAGGGAGAGGGGCGACGAGGGGCAGGGACGCCGTCCGGGGGCGGGTGGGCCAGGCTGATCAAAGCCAGACCGTTACCGAAGACGACGGCGCTTCCGGCGCGGGCGGCACCGTCGAGGTGGGTAGGGAGGGAGAGGGGGGGAATATACCGCGCCACGGGGAGCCGGCGGGGGGCCAGGCGGCGCACGGCCAGAATGGGAAGATAGAGGGTAGTCCAAAAGGAAAGAGCACGCCAAGGGGCATGGCCAGGCCAAAGCAGCCGACCGGCCACCCGAGGCAGGCGAACGCCGGGGATGGCGGAGTGGGGAGCAGCGGAGCTCCCACTCTCTTCCTCATTCGATCTATATATATATATATATATATATATATATATATAAAAGATTTGATAAGAAAGAAAAGAAAGAAAGAAAGAAATATATATATATATAAAATATATATATATATATATATATATATATATATATATATATATATATATATATATATATATATATATATAACACATGTGGTGGTCGGCCCCACCAATGTGGCAGCCGACCACCCACATATGCTAGCAGCAAAAGAGCAGCAGCTCTTGTGCGCCCATGAAGGGGCCGCCCATTTCTCCACAAAGCACCAGTAGCAGCAATACTTGGCCGAACCCCCCATAGCCTTTTATATATATATATATATATATATATGACTCTAAAGAAAACCTAATCTCCTCCTCCTTCTTCCTCTCTCCTTACTTCCTCCTCCTCTCTCCTCCACCCTCGGCCAACCTCTTCCCTCCGCAAGCAGAGCAGCACCCCACGACAACGGCAACAGAAACGACAACAACAGCAGAATTCAACTTTAAGGTACCTAACTTCTCCGTTGGATTACTCTCTCGATTCTAGCCCGTTTTTAGATCCGTAAATTCGTGTAGAAAGCCCACATGACCCTCTTCGAGATCCAACAGGTGGATTTTGACATGGTCATCCAACTTGCTCGAAATTTGAGGTAAAGTTGGAGAAAAACCACTTTTCTGGAATATTAAAAACTATTTTAAAATACCAACTTGGCGGCCACTTTTCTTTCTGTACAATAGGATTTTGTAGAGTCTAATTGAAGAAAATCAAAGACAACATAACCGAGATTGTAACGCACCTTTTGGATTCACTTTTCATCTAGTGTGTAAAAAGTTACACGTTGTTAAAGTTTTACGAAAAATGGTAAATCTTGTTTTCAAAAAGTGAAAAAATACCCCGATACGGCGTCCATCCCGACAAACCGGGCGACGTGGTCGCACACTATACGCATCAAAAAGCGCGTATGGATGTTGTCGACGTGTGAAAACTGACGGAATCCGATTTCTTTGCATATGCGCGACGAAATCAGTGCGTATCCGTCGAGATACCTCCGTATCGACCTTTTGCAAATTAAGTCACAACTTCGTGTACACTCATCAAATCGCGACGAAACTTGCGTCATTTGACTCGAAATATTTTTCTGGTCCTGTGAGCCAAGTTTGGTTCAATTCTGAGAAGGTTGATCGGGACGCTATTTTGGCGGGCCCACAATCCCACTCAACGGGCGATTTTGTGCACGGCTCATCGGAATCCAAAATTGGACATACCGTTGAGTTCGTCTCAGATAAATAAATTTGTAGACGTATAGTTTGAGGACTTTAGAGACAGTAGGTTCTGGCGCACATTTCGGTGCAAAGCGGGTCCAACGGTGGACATCGTTTTGACCCAAAATTATAAAATTGTCCCTGTTCCAGAATATGACTTTTGGACAGGCGTTTCCTAGACATATCTTTTATTCCAAACTCATTCGTGATGTTTGTTTCAACATCCGGAGCTTCTTGTGGATTTTGACTTTCATATTGACGATTCTGATTGTTGGATTTTACTGCTTCTCGCACCACCCGCAGGCAAGATACCTTGTCTTATTTACTATTTATAATTAGATGCATCTTTATTTATTTATTACTGCATATTTATTATCTGTTTTGAGTTGGATCCGTTACTTGCTATTTTTAGTTCAATTTATTTTGCTTTCAGTTATTTTTCCTTCTTTCCTTTTTGTATGCATATATGGACCTAGTCTTAGCGATCTACCTTCTGTTGGTGACCTTAGAAGGGAGAAGAAAGTTAAATGTATGGGCTACCCCAATCCAAAAGATGTAGTAACTGCGTACTACGGTAGTCGAGTCGCGAGGGTCACTAGCCTCGAGCTATGTGGACTGATAGGTCACATGGGCCGCTAGCCTCGAGTTATGCCAGCTGATAGTATTAGTACTTGACGTGTGCGTATTGTGAGTTGTTACCTTGTCCTGGGGGAGTCAGCCTTCACCTGTCCATACATCGATATGTCTTCTAAATTGCCTACTAGAAAGTGTCACATCGCGGAATAGTAAGTTATCCCTTGTCCTTGTTTGGTTGTAGGGGTAGCCTACTGTTTCGATGATAGAATATTGAGCCGTATTATGGTTTGGATACTTTTACTTTATCTTTATTTTATGGTGCATTTATATTCAGTTCATATGGCATGTTCTTCCTGTATCTTGTTACGTCCCTCTGAGGACCTGGTTATCTCTTCATGTGTGTGCTTCTGTGATATTGCAGGTGTTCTAGTCGAAGCCGTGATCTTCTCCATCCTTTCGAAGATGATTGCACTTGGCTAGTCTTGTTATTTCATCTATTACTTCTTGTACCTTTTATTTGAGATAGTTGGTAGTGGACTTTGTCTCCGCCCAACGTATTATACAAAGACTTATTACAGTTGATTATATGATATCTTTTATTCTTCATTTGTGGATGAGATTAGATTACTCTTGGTTTACTATATTTTACAGCTTACGTATTCATACGAGGTTTTCATATATTGGAGTATACTTCGTATGTATGCAGCTGGCATGGATACGTACCAAGTCCTAAGTATTTTAGGACTGGGGCGTTACATATTTTTGTGGTGGTCCATGTAGGTCGAGTTTGTCACTTCGATTACGTTACTGTACCGATGTGAGCCTGCAACATAGGATTAGAATCTAGGAATCTCATCCATACAGCTTGACCACTTCCCTTGGCTTCAAATTTCGAACTCTCGTTCGACTTCCTTGAATTGCATCTTATTTGATTCCTTTCTACCATTGATTCTTATTTTCGTGCTTAGTGTCAACTAGGAAGATGAAAGATGACTACACTAGTATATGCTCATAGGTCAAACACATGGCTAGAATGGTTATATTGGCAATTGGAATACATTTAAGACTCTTATTGAGTTAAAAAGGTTTTTTTTAAAAAGTGTGATTTAATGATTAGTAATTTGTAAAGTAGAATATTACCAAGGAAAGTTTTAATCTTGAGATTTCTAAATAGTAAACACCATAGGATTGATACTGCATGAAGGAATATATATATAGCTAGAATCTTTATACCATTGATTTAAGAAATTGATTGGATTTTTGAGTTTTAATATTTATAAATTATGGGGCTATAGATATACAACTTTGAACAATATAAAATTGATTTGAATTTCGAGTTGTGATATTTATGATTTATTGGATTATAGTTATACACCTTTGAACAGTTATAAATTTGGTTTGAACATGATCTTAGCTTTTAAAAATGGCCGTAGAAATTATTTAAATTTGAGTTGTACAACTTACGATTTTCATGTTTAGTAAATTTTGAAGTTTAAGTGGAAGTAATGATGATGAATGTTGGTTTAAAATATTTGAAAGTTATGAAAATGATTTTTGAGAATTTTTATTTTAAATTGTGTCCTATAATGGAGGATTTATAAATCTATTTAGATTTTGGTTTAAAAAAAAATGACTGATAAGATTATTTGAAAATTTAGTTTAATGTTGGATTGCTAATATCACAAATTTTTGAAATAAAATAAAAATATATTAATGATGTGATAAGGTTGTTGTGATTGATCAAATAAAGTTACCATTTAAAAGTTGTGATTATGTTGGAATGACTTAGTATGAATAGAAGTTATAATTGATGAGTGCATTAAAATATTGAGCTAAAATTTTGAGATTGCTTTGTAGGTACTAGAAATTTTTATCTGACGAGCTATTAGTTTTTGTAGAGTTTTAAAGTTATGATTGATTATGGATATTTTATATAGATTCATGATTTATGAACTCTTGAGTTTAAAAGTTGAATTAAAAATAAATTTTTTTTTGAAAAAGTCAGTAGTAATATGACAACAATTTGCTTTGAGATTTATGATAGTGATTTAAATTTTTTTTATGATAAATTTGAACGGCTTGGATTGAATACAAATTTTGGTGATTTATTTTGAAAATTTTATCAAGAAACCTTTGGAGGAAGCTTGAGTTAAAATTTTAATGGTAGGCCATCAAGATAGCTCTAATAAGATAGATGTACTCCACACTAATTGCCATGTCACTCATGACCATGATAGTAGTATATACACCAGTGTTGTTAGTCATCTACCTAGCTATGTGACTGTATTTCCACCTTGACTTACTCGACCTTCCTTCAATTCTAGATCTTTTAATTGCGACCTTCTAACCCATTTGCATTTGAATAATAATTTAATGGTTCCTTGACTGTATTCATCTAGAAGACTATCTTCTCACTAGAACTGTGCCCCTAAATTATTATTTTTACTGGATTCTTTAATTAATTTTATTTCATGTTTTAACTTGATCTTCTTTATTTTTGTGCATTAATTATCACCTCGTGAACTCCTACTTTCTATTTTAGATCTTTTGGCGTCCCTTACCATGACTTGGATATTTGGAGCATAACACTAGACTTTTTCTTTCAACAAATTTTATATGTAAGACCTAGACGAGCCCACCTTCCTGTAGACATATCATGTCCCACCAAAACCCGTCTCCTTGTACTCTATTTCTTGATATGACCTTATGGTCAAAATGGCCAAACTATAATCTTTACCATGATACCGATATATTTTTCGACCACGGATAGGGATTCAACCTTGACTCAATTCTTTTGATCCGATATGTGATTTTGTTCTACTTGATTCCT